>JAMWYP010000134.1:0-437500 GCA_025563575.1 Acacia pycnantha
GTAAAGCAAAATCCAATTAAGACTAGGTCAACCCGCAGACCATTTTCTTAAATGGGTGAATTCGCCAGCATCATCAACAAGACATCTTAAAAGAGAGATGAGGACAAAGGGGGGGAAAAAGAACATCATACCAACCTCGTTCTGGTTTTCTTTACTAATGCCGGCATTGGGCACAACTATTTTGGCGGAGGTAGAATCTTTAGAGGTCCAATTAGAGGCCAAAGTAGAGGAAGAAGCCCAGAGAAAGTCAGCGACAAGAACGAATCCTAGAAGGCAAACGCATATCACCGCCAACTTGGCCGAACCAAGCTTCGCCGATGGCCTTACCATTTCACATGGAAAATAAAACCCCTCACTGAGATTGCGGACCGTAAAATTGCTCTTCACACAGAAAAATTTGAAACAAAGCTCGCCAGCTCCTAAGATCTGAGCGAGAGCGAGCTTTCACCGACATAGATCTTGAGGGCCCTTTTCTTGGGGATGGAAACTAATGAGGAAAAACATCAACTTTAAACTTTTCTTGAGTTTATATTCTGTGAACCAAATCGGTGTTAAATATATAAAATTAGCTTTAGGACTTAACATGACTTGCTTTACTTATTTTGATTTTTCAAATGCTACCCTAAGCATCATTGGTCATATGTTATACGAGTCCACATTATATGCTTATTCTTATATGTTTATTATGTGTTTATACCTCTAATTAGAACTATAAGCATATTTTTTTAATTTTTTTATATATTATATTTATTTAGATTTAAATTATATGCTACTTTCTGATTTTTTTTTTGCACCCAGTATCTCAAATTAATTAATTCTTTGTTCTGTATTTGTATGTAACACCAGTATTATGAAAATTAATTAATTTGAGATACTGGGTACAAAAAAAAATCTCAGAAAGTAGTATATAATTTAAATCTAAATAAATACAATATATAAAAAAATTAAAAAAAAAATATGTTTATAACTCTAATTAGAGGTATAAGCATATAAGGAGAAACATATAATGTGGACTCGTAAAAGATAAAAAAGTGGTTAAAATATTCATAATGTTTGAGAAATGTTAAGCTGAATTTATCTTATTGAAATTAAAAGAAAAATACTCATTTTTCCTTACATTTTTTATTTTTTTTAAAAAAAAATATCCCCACTAGAGCCATCCCATCGTTAGAGCTCAATTGTTCCTTATGGGAATATTTATGAACCTCACCACTTGTTTTACACAAAATGTTGGTGACCATTGAGCGGCCACTAACATTCAATATAAATAATGCAAACAAAAATATATATATTAACATTTGATTCTTAACTCAAGCTCATTAACAAATGGTGGGGGTGGGGTTTATTCCCAAGACCAGAATGTTGGCACTAGAGCTTCGGCCCCTAGTGGGGTTAATTTTTTTTTTTAAGTAAAAAAAAAAAGATATGTGTTATGGAATAAAATACTAGGCATCGAGTGTGGCTGACGGAGACATCTCATACACTTGAGTTTGGAGGCAAGAGGCCCAACAAGTCCAAACCCTTGATCCTCTCGGGTATCTCATCTATGGATACTTGAGGGAGAGCTATTTGATGCTATATCTACATACTAGCCCCTTAGGGTTAGAGATGTATGTTCTATGACAGAACATTGGGTTCTGTTGTAGAACATAAGTGTCTAGCCCTAGGTGGGCTAGTATGTAGATATAGGATCAAATAGTTCTCCACCAAGTATCTATAGATGAGATACCTAAGAGGATTGGCGTCACGGAGCACGAGGACTTGACCTAGGAAGATACCTAGGGCTACATACCCGAAGATGGATCAAAGTCCGTAGTTCGATGATACTTGGAGCGTTGCCAAGTGGAGTGTGTGCTCGTGGGTGCGTATATATGTGAGAGAGAACTTAGAAGATGTGTACCTCTAGGTTAACCAACTATATAGAGGCTACCTTAGGGTTAGGGTTTGGACTTGTTAGGCCTCTTGTGCCTCCAAGCCCAAGTGTATGAGATGTCTCTTGTCAGCCACACCTGGATGAGCCTAGTATTTTATTCCATAACAATTGCCCCAAGCTCGGTAGTTCGGTCTCTGCGCCTGTCGAGATTCATTATTTGCTCGAGATCCCTTGAATCCGAATTTGCTTCCGTAGCAATTTTCCCGAGCTAATTGTCGGTTTATATTCCCGCATTTAATAATATGTAAGCAAATCACAATAAATGGAAAATACTTACCGTTTGTGCAAATCGTTCAACGTGCTCATTTCGGATACTTGTCCGAGCTTGCATTAAACTTTCCACTTTGCAATAATGCGGTTATTGATAACACGCTTTTCCACTTAACAAATCGTTGTCCACTCATGTTTGACCCTAGTAGTTCGGAGTTCGAGCCGCCGGGATGTGTTATTTTCCAAATCCGGACGAGGTGCTCGCGATCGTTGGAATTCCGTGCGTGTCGACCCGAGATTCCGGGTTATTTACTTTATCAGAGATTCCGGATTGATATACTTTAACACCGAGATTTCGGATTGATATACTTTAATACCGAGATTCCGGTTATTTACTTTATCATCGAGATTCGGATTGATATACTTTAATACCGAGATTCGGATTGATATGCTTTAATACCGAGATTCGGGTTATTTACTTTAACACCGAGATTCTGGATTGATATACTTTAACACCGAGATTCCGGGTTATTTACTTTAACAGAGATTCCGGGTTATTTATTTTAACAGAGATTACGGATTGATATACTTTAACACCGAGATTCCGGTTATTTACTTTAACACCGAGATTCGGATTGATATACTTTAACACCGAGATTTCGGATTGATATACTTTAATACCGAGATTAGGGTTGATATACTTTAATACCGAGATTCCAGATTGATATACTTTAATACCGAGATTTCAGGTTATTTACTTTATCACCAAGATTCCGGATTGATATACTTTATCACCGAGATTCCGGATTGATATACTTTAATACCGAGATTCCGGATTTATGATTTTCAAAACGAGTTTGTTTACCCAAATTCAATCATTCAAATAAATTTGGCGGCTTTGTCGTCGTAAATAATCCAATAAAGGACTTTCCCGATTTCAACCAGATTCGGTTTAATCGGGATCTTCATACGGAACTTGGATTTTAACCAGATTCAGTTTAATCGGGTCTTCCTCCGAAACTTTACACGGATCCCGGATTTTAACCAGATTCGGTATAACCGGGATCCGCCTTCTGTTTTTGTTTCCTGCAAAACTCTAAACAACACTTATCTCGGCTTTACCGTGTCCCAAAGGGTGCACGTTCTAACCATTAGATCCGGTTTTACCATGTCCAGTAATTTCTGCGGAGCGGATTTTAACTAGATTCAGTTAAGCCGGGGTCCTCCTTCATCCCTTTTCGTAGGTACGGACTCCACAATTTATCCGGATCCAATTAAGGAGTGCGGATTTAATTGTATAAAATAGACTTGGCATGATTCATGAAAGCGGGTTTGTGCACCTTGACTGCATACACGTTTTCCTTTGAGATGATTTTTGGAAGCGGGTTTATGTACCTCAGATTCCTACATGTTTGGCTTTGTCATGATTTTCGAAAATGAGTTTCTTTACTCAGAATTCATACATGTTTGGCTTGTCCTGATTTTCAAAAACGAGTTTCTTTACTCAGAATTCATACATATTTGGACTGGACATGATTTTCAGAAACGGGTTTATGTACCTCGGATTCCTACATGTTTTTCCTTTGACATGATTTTCGGAACCGGGTTTATGTACCTCGGATTCCTACATGTTTCATTTGTACATGATTTTCGAAAACGGTTTTCTTTACCCTGAATTCTACATGTTTAATTTGAACATGATTTTCGGGACTGGGTTTATGTACCTCGGATTCTACATGTTTAAACTGGACATGATTTTCGAAAACGAGTTTGTTTACTCAGAATTCATACATGTTTTAAACTGGACACGATTTTCCATCCTAGCGTTAGAGAAAGAGATTGCCGGTACACCTCACACCTCCTTTAGATTCCGTAGACGCGGATGGGCGAGCCATGAGATAAAAAATCATGGATGCCTCTTTCCGGGACGCTCGCACAGGCTGGAGCAGAAGGCGTGATTTTGGAGATTTGGTGAAGTTTTGTATAAATTAGAGATGGGTGCTCCGTATCACGAACATGTCTCTTAGGTTTTTAACAATAAAATTCCACGACAGCAGAAAAAGAAAAGCCGCTTCCCAATTCGCAGACTCATCATAACCTCCATGACTCAAGATCCCCCACAGTTTTTGCTAACACAGACTATGGCTTAATCTCGTGTCTTTCTAACCTCGATTGTTGAGCCCTTGCTTTGACCATCTTTCGTCGCGGGAATCAGAAATTTACCGATTCCCCACAGACGGCGCCAATGTTCAGTCGTAGAACATGAGTGTCTAGCCCTAGGTGGGCTAGTATGTAGATATAGGATCAAATAGCTCTCCCCCAAGTATCTATAGATGAGATACCTAAGAGGATTGGCGATCACAGAGCACGGGGACTTGACCTAGGAGCGATACCTATGGCCTACATACCCCGAAGAGGGATCAAAGTCCACGTAGTTCGATGATCTTGGAGGCGTTTAGCCAAGGGGGTGGTGTGTGTGCTCTGTGTGCAGTATATGCAATTGAGAGAGAGCTTAGAAGATGTGTACCTCTTTAGGTTAACCAACTATATATAGAGGCTACCTTAGGGTTAGGGTTTGGACTTATTGGGCCTCTTATGCCTCCAAGCCCAAGTGTATGAGATGTCTCCTGTTGGGTCACACCTTGGATGAGTCTAGTATTTTATTCCATGACAATATGTGATGGCAAATTGATTTTTTCCTTTCAATTTAAAAAAAAAAAAACAAACAAATCGATCCTAACATCTCTCTCAGATTATGAATATTGGAGACACATTTTTGTGTTTTAGCATTTTTAAACTTCTTTATCAGGGATTTTCCTTGAACCTTGTCAATTATTGAGATATCATTTTATTCTTTCAAGAAAATATAAAATTAGCATAATAATTACTATAATAAATCAATGTGTTCTATTTTAAAAAAGTTCATTGCATAACCCATTTTGCGAAATTATTTTTCGAATAAATTTAGGGAACAGGAAATGAAAAAAAAAAAATTGTATAAAAAGGCAAAATGATATTAAAATAAAGAATAAAAGTTATAAAATATATAGTTGAAGACTTACAGGAGAAAGGGAATGAGGAAAGAAATAGGAAAAAAGATTGATCCTTTTTCGGCTATGTTTGGGATATTGGGTTTAGGGTTAATGAGCAATTTTACACATGAAGTTTATCCTGGGAGCGCCCAAGATCACGGTGTTTTTCAGAGTAAAAGTACATACGACGTTACGTTTTGGGAGCAAAATACCACCGGCCGTTAGTTGACCGTTAACTTGGATGGAACGTTGACGTGACGTGACGTGGCGCTTATTTGGACTGACACGCTGACGTGGACGTTGATGATAAGTAAAAAGAGAAAATTACCATTTTGCCCTTAGTTTTAAGTAAAAATTACACTTTTGCCCTTAGTTTTAAATTTTAAAAAAAAAAAACTAAAAATACCCCTCCCCCGGTCGGCCCCACCACCGATGGCAGAGCCGGCGGTGGGGGCCACCGGGCTAATTTTTTTAATTTTTTTAAAAAAACTTAGGCAAAAGGGTAATTTCAACTAAAACTAAGGGCAAAAATGTAATTTACCCGCTATATCGTTCACTTCCATCCAAGTTAACGGCCAACTCACGGTCAACTAACTACCTGTGGTATTTTTGCTCCCAAAACGTAACGTCGTGTGTACTTTTGCTCTCGAAAACTTCGTGGTCTGGGCGCCCTGGTAAACTTCATGTGTAAAATTGCACCTTAACCCTTGAGTTTATAAGAGATTTTGTAGGTTAAAGCCATGATATGACTGTGGAGAGAGAACAGAGCATTGGGAAAAGGATAAAAATGTGGCCCCATGTAACAGAAATAACATGAAGAGGGGAGAGAGGAGTAATGTGAGTGAAAAGAAAAAGAGTAAATACCTTTTCTCTGATCCCTGACAAAAAACACGGATCCTATTTTGGTCCTTTACAAAAAAATCAATCCTTATTCATTCTTTTTTAGAGACTAAAAAGGACGTTTTGGAAATTTGTGAGGGATCAAAATGTCAACCAATTGACCCTTATTCGTCCTTTTTATAGACTAAAAAAGACCTTTTTTTTATAAGGGACCAAAATGGGAATCATGTTTTTTGTCAGGGACCAAAAAAGGTATTTACTCAAAGAAAAAACTCCCACCCTCCTCGAAGAAAAAAAAAAATACTTCCAGAGACCCAATAACATAATATTTGTAAAATGTTCTAAGGAAAAAATTTACCAAAAAAAAAAATGTTTCTCTTAAAATTATCACATGTATATTCATTTAACAAAATTCATGTCCTTTTTTAGTTATTTTACATCTAAATATGTATATGTAAATGTATACACTCAATTTATACACTGCTGACCCAACATACCAAGAAATTCATGTTCATAAATATAGTACTAAAATAAGATTAGAACAAAAGATTGAAAGCAAAACTATTGTTCCTGCTACTTCTCTTATAGTCATATGTTACAAAAAAATTAGACACAACCTTTTTCACATATAAAGAAAGTGATGTATACATATTACAAATATATTTCACATTTCAAAGATGAAATCTGAATTGCCTACATCCAAAAATTAAATGCATTTGGAAAAATACAAAGATAAAAAGACAATGAAGATGATAAGGAGGTATAAAAAACCCCACACACAATCACCTATTTTTATCACTTTTTCTTCAGACATATAAATACAAAACACAAGACATCAACTTTTTAAATTCGAAAACTCTACTTCAAAATGAAACAACCACTGAGATTAGTTAACAATTAGACAAACCTGAAAGTGATGCACCTAACAGCAGAGAAGGAAGTTGTATCTGTCAAAAAAGTTAGTAATATGATGCTGACCGGGACTACAACCTGGACTAAGACCTTAGCCCAGTATGTGAAATTAGCTATATAGTCACACCATGCCATTAGAATCTATGAAAAACTAACTTTTCATAGAGCAATGTCATCAAACATTTGAATTTTTTTTCACAGCATCAAACATATTAGCATTAGCCAAGGCTTACATTTCCCTAAACGAAGAATAACACCAAACCAACCCTGAACAAGCTAGCTATACAACAATCTAGCATGTAGAAAAAAGAACACAACCTTGCCACCTTAAAGCTAAGATATAATGATGATGATGATGGTGATTATAATCAGTCAACCAGATATATCCCACCATCACTAATACTAGAGGGGATAATTATACTTCTTTGAAGCGAGAAAGGGCCAATTAGATGCTGCGAACATTCTTCACATCAGTCACACACACACACACACTGCATATCGCTTGCTTAGACAGGGATCACATCATTCTTCGACTCCTCACATCTAAGAACAATACCCTCAAGGCTTGCAGGGAAAATACACTTGCTCCATTGGCACCCTGTTGTGACTGGCTCAGATGGAGGAACAATCATGAGCACATTCTCGTTCCTCTGAACAACCCCCATTACGCTTACCGTACTTCCTTCCTTGATATACCTACATATCACGGATCAAGTTTCACAAGCTCAAGTCTCCAGCATATTCAAGTTAACAACAGTAATAGGCAGCAACAAGAGGGTTAGCCAAAATTTCCTTACGGGCTGTTTGGTATGAAGGATTTGGAGGGGGGAGGAGAAAATTTAATGAGTTGGAATTTAAAAAATTAGAGAAATGGGGTTAAAAGTTTTTAATTAATCTTTCTTACTCTTTTATCTTACATATTCTTTTTATTAAAATTTTATAACTCCACCTCTCCAATTTATCTAAATCCAACTCATAAAAATTTTCCTTTCCCATCCCTCACCTCCAAATCCCCATACCAAACAGCCCCTAAAAGCAATTGGCTTCAGTCATGAATGTAAGCCTAAAAGCTTGTAATAAACTGGGTTATTTGAGAAGGTCAAGAGGTTTAAACATATGAACTCGAGCACAAGTATTAAATCAACTTTCACTAATCAGGATTGTTTAAAAATCAATGCTGACTCTCATCACATGGTTGCAGATTCAAAAAGATTCTTGGCAAAATCTCTTGGGTCCCATCTCATTAGAAAAGAAATAAGAGAAACATGTTTTCAGAAAGACCACAAAATGCAAGGGGTAAATAAAAGAGAGGGTTTATACCCTTCCTCCAACCGCATGATGCGATCGTCGCTTGAAAGATTTCTCTCACCCAACCACCTGAGGAACTCCCGAGACAGCTCTTCTTTGGCTGGATCAAAGTCGATAACAATTGAGTTATCAACATAAGGGGTTACCCTTGCTCCATACCCAGTCTTAACCAATGCTCTTAAACCAGACTGAAAATCTGAGATGTAGAAGTCAACCAAGCGCCTCTGTCACATGCCATACAAAATTTTAATCAAATTTGTGAAATCAACAAATAAAATTATGGTTGATCTTTTCACCCTTTTGCTAGGCAAACAAAATCTTGTGCATGACTTCTATTTGTTCAAAAAAATTGCCCATGACATGTCCTCATCTTTTGAAACTAAAATTACGGGACAATCACATGTTGATCAGAAAATGAAATGTGTTCCTTCCTCACAAATATTATTGTACTATTAACCTTACAATAACTTGTCCCTCATATTTTACTGCAAGAAGAAATGTCTTTTGATTTCCTAATCAGAAGTGAAAATTACAAAAAATAAAAGATAATATATAAGATTGCATATTATTGTACAAATAGATATGATGCAAAACATAGCAAAATTAAACCAGATGACATTTTAGTAACTCACTTCCAATGATCTAAGGCCCCAAGTAAATCGGCGGTGTGTAGGATTGGCTGCTTTTGATTCCCATCCTCGGTACTCGTATAAACTTGTTGATGTATATACACATCTAGGGACTTTGTTGAAAGATGACTCAAGAGGTACATTACCGCAGGTAACAACCTTCATATATCACAAACATAACTTGATTAATGTCACTAAAAGAGTTACAGAAAAGATGCAGACGAAAAAAAATCAAGTGCAAGACTTTTTTCCACATAGGCACATGATGGAAAATATTCCACAGAAAAATTTTGGGCCGGTGATATTTTAAATGAAAAATAGGCAGAATATATAAGGAAAATGTTGATTGTAAACTTATAAACACTATAAGGAAAAATTCATCAATACAAACTTACATAATAGTTTCAATCACAATTAAAACTTGGAAAATAAAAGAACACAAGGTTCGAATCATAAAATCACAAATCAAACACTAACAAATATGCTACAGAGATGATACTTCCATTTTCCAACACACATTCATCCATGCCAGCAGCTATCATGGTTGTACAAATCTATATACTGAGAAAGCCAAAGCTATTTCTCGATCCTAGGATTGACTTGTTTCCTACTAAACATATAATTTCTTAATTGTCCAAAATATCTGAGTTCAGAATTAAACAATCCTGAGTTTCAATTTTCTTCCATTTCAATATAAAATTAAACATATAAATAAAAGCACATGCAAATAGTGAGACAAGAACAAACACCTAAAGCTAGTGAAAAACAATTATAGTTAAAAAAAATTATCAAACTCACGCCAGCCACCAAGGGTAGAACCATTCCTATGACTTTGGGGGCCAATTTTGAAAAAAAAAAAAATATATTATGTACACTAATCGTTATTTTAAATCATTTTTAAAAATAATTTTAATGACTTAAAAATAATCATCAAATGATAATTATATATGATTATATTTAATATTTAAAAAATTAAAAATATAAAGTGACACCATATATCATGTGATCATACAACCAATTTAATTGGGAAAAAATTCTCCCTCCAATACTAAGTGTATGAGTTCGTCGATTGGTATGTTTTGATCTTAAATATAAAACCTCAATCTACTTAGTTTTCTAAATTTAAATTTTTTTCCTCAAACTATCCATATTGATTGTACATATTAAAGGGGGTTTTTCATCCATTAGAGTAGTTTCAATACAAATGATTAAATGGGGATTTTAAGGAAACCAACACACATTTTTTACCAATAACAAACTTAACTAATTGTCTTAATCTCTATAAATGAGTTGTTTAGTTCCTACATTTAGTACTAAAGGGAGTAATATGTACAGCATAGATATTAAGTATCATTTTACCATTCATACAAATGCCTAACGTGGTTCCAAGGGGGCGTTTGTACTAGTAAAGCATGTATAAAATTGCATAGATATATATATATTGGATTGTTTGGGAGGCCTACAACATAGTTCTGTCCTGACGGCACAAGGACAGCACAAGACTAAGTTAAACACATGAATAGAAAATTGAGTGGCAATATACAAACAGTAACACAAGACGAACTGAGAGACTAGCCAATAACTCAGTAAACTAGGCAAGAGCAACAAGAGCTTACCCCAGAGACCTTCACAAATTGCCCATTTTTTGCTGTTCTAAGCTCTGAGTCTGGATAATGACCAATAAAACCCATTATAGCTCTTCTTCCCCAATAAGTATTCCAAGTGAACGATGCAGCAACTAAGCCAAAAAGCACCACAACAACAATAAGGAGAATTGGATTGTGCACAGCTCCAAGAATAAAGCCACCAGCAATGAACCCCATCACAAAAAGCAGAATTAATGACCATAACATTGCCTTGGGGAAGTTCCTTTTGAAGGAATAATCATCATCTTGACTGAGGACAGTTACAGCATGATTATGAACAGCAGCAGACCCTTGCATCTTCATTGAACCTGTAGTTTCCAAAGGACCAGACACCTTCCGAGGTGCCCCGGAAGAATTAAGCGGGCCAGATGTAATGAGACCTGTCGCAGGAAGGACAGGAGGAAGAGGACCGGAGTTTTGACGCCCAGTTGGTGTTACTCCACCAGATTGAGGACCAGAAGACTTCTTTATAGGTTCCCCATGCTTATTCAGAGGTCCAGAATTTGATTTCTTCATAGAAGCTGAACCAGGCATGCCTCCAGAAGTCATAGGACCGGAAGTATAGACAACCCGAGCAGCACTGTTAGGTTGAATTGGTCCCGAATGAGAACCAACTCCTCCAAAAGACCCCGTCCTTGAAGAAGATCCTGTTATTGGTCCAGATTTCCTAGATTTAGAACCATCAACGGGAATATCAAACATTTTGCCCAGTTCTCCTGACTTTTTTATGTCTCCGCCAGTGTATGGTACTGCTGTTGAGGTCATACTTGGCGTCCTCTCTTTGGGTTGCTCAGGCCGTCCAGATACATAGAGGCCATTGCTCAGCTGATGAGATGGGAATCTCGAACCCATCTTTAGAAGACCCTTCAGAATTCACACTACAATACTGCAAGCAGTTGTTAATGGAAGAGTCAAAAGGTCCTCCTGAAAGTTTGGAAATAGAGCCAGAGGAATTAAATGTTATTCCAATATGCCTGAGGGTATCTTGGCACAATGGCACATAAAAGCATACTAAGCTAACGTGATGGAAATTTGAAATCCATATACCTTCTACTGAAGAACCCTTGAGAACTTATGCTACAGTACCACCGGCAGTTGCTGAACTAAGTATCAGAGTCCTCCTGGATAAGGAAAATAGACTGGAAAAGAAGCCAAAGGGATTAATATGATTGTAAAAGTACCATAGTGGACATGATAAGCTTCTATGTTGCCCAGTAGAAGGAAAACAGAACAAAAGTTCTATGTTGCCCATACTGAACTATCACAGTCAGAAAACGACAAGCTTTCGTACATATATTCTCCGCCAATCAAGTAAAAATTAAAAAGACAAGCATCAAATCAAATCACAAAAGAAAGAGTAAACTATAATCAAAACTTCAGTTTTAGGGGGGAAATCCACATGAACGGCACTGGTGCCAGACACAATGCCCTCTAAAAGTAAAAAATTTACAGCCCAAACAGAAAGAGAAAATTCAGTCCTCTACCACCATTTATAAAAAAGAAAATCAATTAAAAAGAAAAAGATCTTAGAAAAAAAAGTCAGTGATCTTAATGCTCAAGGGACCAATTACAGTAGAATTGAACTTAATCAACCGGGGTCCCATATATATTTAGTGTAATCTATCCAATGTCCCAACTTAATATTCACTTCCTCCAACATGTTCTCAAGAAGCAAAAGCAAGAACCGAACACACCACAGGAAAAGGACCAAAATCAGGTTCTAAAATATAGGAATACGAGAACATTCTATATTTAGAAAGTTTTCACTAAACAGCGCGAGCACCGAACATTAGAGAAGAATCAAGCACAAAAAATGATGAAAGAAAAAGAAAAAAGAAGAGCACGGAAGACCCATTAAGTACAAAAATTAAGAAAAAGGAAAGGATCTAAGGGGGGAAAGGCCAACAAACAGAAATTTCCCAACTTACTAAAGAGCTGGAAGAAGCAGGAGGCAGTAAGAAAAAGCAGAGAGTATAAGAAGCATAAGGATTTAGCATTACCTGAAGCGGAAGGCCTTAAAAGAGAGTGAGAGTTGAAATCAGAAGATTTGGACGCATTATAGGGGTGGATCAAACAGAAAACAAAAGCAATCTGAGTGAGTATTGAGGAAATTTCAGAGTGTAACTGATGATCATATATTCTGTGAGTCCCAGGTTAGAGAGCCGCAACAAAATGTGTGGGTTTGTCTGCTTAGGCAACTCCAAAACGAAGAAAGAAAATTTTATTTAAAAGAGGAAAATTTTGTTAAATTATATAGCTGCAACCTCCTCTCTCTCTCTCTCTCTCTCTCGCTCTCTCTCCCCAATCTTTCTCACCCTCTCTTTCGTTGGTTCAGTTTACTGTGATTGGCCTCCAAGACCAAGGGGCAAGACGCTGTTAAGTACGCAATCCCCAAACTACCCTCAGCTCTGAGGACGACTTTCTGTCCCCTTCCTTCTCTACTCTCTTTTACTCCAGGGACAATTGCAAGGAAGGACCTATATTTAACGTTAATGGCAAAAGATCCCTTAAAACAAAAAATAATAATTGGTCAGCAATTATAGTTTTACTTAATTTTTAATTAGATCTCGGTCTTGTTTTTCCCCTTTTATTAGGGGTTACAGTTCTTTAAGTTATAGACATTAGCTCTTATGTATAATCTATTAGTTAAAAACGGAATGTAAGGTAGACACAAAGTACCAAAATAAAAAAGAGGTTTCTTCAAAATGAAATAACAACATGATGTGAACTTTAAAAATCAATGAGAACTTTATAAACTTTCTTATGAAGCAATAATAAATTTTCTATAAAATATTGACATTACAAGATTGTAATAATTTGATAATTGTATAAAACTTATACAATACCTTTCTTTGACAAAAACAAAAAACGCATACCTTTCTTAAAGCTATAATGAATATTGTTAGTAAGGAAGTGCTCGTATGTTAACAATCAAAAACTTATAATAACGCCAATTATCAATAGATCAGCTGGCATGAAGGCTTTCCTAGTATAGTTAATAAGTGTTCTTTAATCATGTGTTGTTTTTTATAAATCAAGTTGGAAGTAATAAATGGGGTAAGTCTTGTTAAAGTAAACGATTTCCTATTAAAATGAATGTGAAAATAGTTAAAGTTCATCTTACTAATAAAGCTCTTAAAAATCTAAGATGAAGTTTAACTATTTTCACATTAATTTTTATAGGAAATCACTTAACCTAGGAAATCGTTCGAAAAACTAGACTTACCTCATATATTACTTCTAACTTGATTTATATATATATATATTAAAAAAACAACTCTTGATTAAAAACACTTATTCACTTGACTAGAAAAGCCTTCATACCAACTAATCTACCGATAGTAGGAGTTATTATAACTTTTAAATTGTTAACATACAAGTACTTTCTTACTAACAATATTCATTCTAGCTTTAAGAAAGGCATGCGTTTTTTGTTTTTTTGGGTCAAAGAAAGGTATTGCTGTGAGTTTTATACAATTATCAAATTATTACAATATTATTATGTCGATATTTCATATAAAATTTAGTATGGCTTCATAAGAAAGTTTATAAAGTTCTCATTGATTTTTAAAGTTCACATTGTGATGAGATTTTAAAGAGCGTTATTAGTAAGATGAAATTTAACTATTTTCACATTAATTTTGATAGGAAATTGTTTTACCTAAAAATGAGACTTACCTCATATATTACTTCCGACTTGATTTATAAAAACCAACTCATGATTTGAAAACACTTATTAATATGATTAGGAAAGCTTTCATGCCAGTTAATCTACGATAGTTGGCATTATTAAAAAAAAATATTACCATACGAGCACTTTCTTACTAACGATATTCATTATAGCTTTAAAAAAGGGTTTTTTATTTTTGTCAAAGAAAGTTATTGCTGTATTTTTTATACAATTATCAAATTATTACAATGTTGTTATGTCAATATTTCATAGAAAAATTAGTATTTCTTCATAAGAAAGTATATAAAGTTCTCATTGATTTTTAAAGTTCACATCATCTTTAAAAATCAATGAGAAATTTATAAATTTTCTTATGAGGCAAGAACAAATTTTATATGAAATATAGAGATAACAAGATTTACTGTATAAAACTTTATTAAATATCGATTGAATATTATTAGTAAGAAAGTGCTCCTATGGTAACATATTAAAAACTTATAATAACGCCAATTATCAGTAGATCAGCTGGCATGAAGGCTTTCCTAGTCAAATTAATAAGTGCTTTTTCATCGTAAGTTGTTGCTTTTATAAATAAAATCAAAGGTAATATATGATAGGGTAAAAGTGCAAAAATGCCTATAAACTTTTCCTAAAAAAAGTCAAATACCATAAATTTTATTTAAATGCAACAATACTCATAAAATTTTTGAAAAGGGGGCTAAAATACACCAAATAAAAGGCATTTTTCAAAAACTTTATTGGCATTTTTGCACTCAAATAAAATTTATGGTATTTGATGCTCTTTAAAAAAATTTATGGGCATTTTTGCACATTTACCCTATATGATATATGTCTCGTTTTTAGGTAAAACAAATTCCTTCAAATTTTATAGATATATGAAAATTAATGTGAAAATAGTTAATTTTTGTCTTACTAATATTGCTGTTAAAAATCTCATCACAATTTACTTTAAAATTCAATGAAAACTTTATAAAATTTTTTATGAGCCGATAATAAATTTTACATGAAATATAGACAAAACAATACTGTAATAATTTGATAATTGTATAAAATTATTAACTTTTTAAAGCTATAATGAATATTGGTAGTATGAAAGTACTTGTATGGTAACATTTTACAAACTTATAATAATGCCAACGATTAATAGATCAACTGGCATGAAGGCTTCCCTAGCAAAGTTAACAAATGTTTTTTTAATCATATGTTATTTTTTATAAATAAATTTAACCGCAATATGTGAGATAAGTCTCGAGTTTAGGTAAAACAACTTCCTACAAATTTTACCTAATGTGAAATTAGGTAAATGTCTTCTCCCTAATAACTCCCTTACAAGTCTCATCACGATGTCATCTTTAAAAATTAATGAGAAATTTATAAACTTTCTTATGAGGCAGGAATAAATTTTATTTAAAATGTGGACATAACAATATTTTAATAATTTGATAACTATATAAAACTTATAATAATTTTCTTAAACTAAAGCTTGAATGGATATTGTTAGTAAGAAAGTGCTCATATAGTAAAATGTTAAAAACTTATAATAACGCCAACGATTAATAGGTCAACTGGTATGAATGCTTTCCTAATAATGAAGCTAGCAGGTGTTTTTTAATTACAATTTTTTTTATAGATAAAGTGAGAAGTAATTTTTTAATATACGAGGCATGTCTCATCAAAATACAAATTGTATAGATATCAAAATTAACTAATAATGCCCTTACAAATCTCATCACAATGCCATCTTTACACATCACTGAGAACTTTTTAAACTTTCTTATCAAGCAGCAATAAATTTTATGTGAAATAAGGACATAACAATATTTTAATAATTTGGTAACAATATAAAACTTATAATAATTTTCTTAAAGCTTGAATGATTATCGTTAACAAGAAAGTGCTTGTATGCAACATAACTGGATTTTTAATATCCGGAATATTATAAATAAAGTGGATATTTCGATAAGTGAAATTTTGATCTCCGAGATGTGTGCTTTGTAGCCTGTGTTCTAAGTTGAATTTTGTAGGAAATTAGGAATTTAAGGGTCAAAGTGTCAAAATGACCAAAATACCCCTATAGTGCCTATATAACTTGGAAAAATTATGAAAAATCCTAAAAGTCAGTAAAATGACTGAGTGAATTATGAGAACATATTATCTCTAATTATGGTAATTTAATAAATTATGAACTTGGAGAAATTGAATAAAGATGCTCAAAAAGTATTAAAATGACTGAATTACCCTTGTAAATTATAGAATAATGCAGAAGAAATGAAAATTCCAATGTTAATGCAAAAGTTATGAGGTGATGAGGTACTCTAATTAAGAAAATTATCAACCAGTGAAAACTGAGTAATTAGGTATTTATTGGCTAATTACCTAAGCATAAGCAAGGGAAATTCATGAATAATTATGTAAAACCCTAAAATTAGTGGTTTTTGGTTTAAAATTAGTAAAAATGTATTTGCTAATTAATTGGAATTTTTGGGAAAAATAGATGAGTTTAGGTATTTTTAAGCCTAAATACAAGAATGGACCAATAGGAAAATTATGTAAAAATAATTATTTAATTAATTAAATAATTAATTAAATAATTAAATAAAAAAAACGAAAATTGAGGGAAAAAGGGCAGAAGAAAAAGGAAGGAAAAAAATAAAGGAAAGGAAAAAGAAAAGGAAAATGAATATAATAATATATAAGAGTTTTAAATTTAATAAACTCTAATTAAATATTAAAAAGTGAATAGTAAAATGATAAATAGGAACAGATCCTATCTAGAGAACTAGTAATAGGAATTTCAAAGTCAAGGTAAAATATTTGTCGGTGAGTTTTTATCTTAGTTAAACTCTAGGAAGTTAATTAAAACCAATAGGGCTTTTTCCTAATAAGACGAAATAGAGAAATTTGAGGGAAGGCAGGATAGCCAAAGTTAGAAGTAAAGACTTTAAAATTAGAGTTGCGACAATGAGAAAGAATTGAGGATTTTCATGGACATATTTGGAATCGGTGCATTCTTGTCCATATGGCGATCGTTGGTGGGATTGCGTTTGAAAGCGTCACGTTTTTAGTAAAACTTGATCAGTAGGAGAGGGCCTAGACGAGTTGGAAAAATAGTTAGAATAGACATTTCTAATGAATAATGACTTGTCTTGAAGTTTGTGATTCCATTTTTAAGATTTCTCAGAAATTATGCGAATCGGAGTGCCGATCGGAAATCGGCCATTGAAGCTTACGGAAGGTGACACGTGGCCAACTCCCATTGGCCAATGGGTGCCACCTATGCAGGGGGGGCAGGTCGGCCAAGAAGGGATAAGAAGAAGAAAAAGCTTGTTCCAAAAGTTTCCCTGGACGGTTCAGATCGTTTTTCATAAAATTGATCCGACGGCCGAAATCCTTCCCCCGTTTCTATAAATACCCCTCCCCCTTCCTCTTCATTTCTCACAATTCCAAGAGCTCCAAACCGAAAATCTAGAGAGAGGAGGGGTTATGTCATGGTAATGCGTTATGTTTTCCTAGCGGCGAGGACACGAGTGAGTATCGTGGAAATTGTGAATAGTGCAGTTTATTGTTGTTATTGTTTACCCTATGGCGCTTTGCATATTGCTCCGTGCTTATGTTCTGTCGTCATATTGATCATACGATGTCTTGTATGAGTCTATATTCTTTGTATTGTCTAGAATATACGTTATGTATATTTGTGTTGTTTGAGCATGAGGTTAACCGTTACACGAGATTCAATGTGGTAAATTGAATATCAGTTTTTGTAGCTTCGAGTGCAGGAGGACCTCGGATCGGAGATCGGGGCAAGACTACGAGGGTAGACGAGGTGGCTTAAGGTTGAAGTTATCTTTTCTTGTTTTTCTTTTTACTTCCAAAACACTAGGACTATTGTAATCATGCTATATTACACTATGGTTAATGTTTGTTATGTATCGGAATACTCTTTCGCTCCAATGCTCTACTCTTTGTTTGAAAAAAATTTCGCTTTAGAAAATGAGATGTTACAAGTATGGCAACATATTAAAAACTTATAATAACGCTAACGATAAGTAGATTAACTGGCATGAATGCTTTCCTCTCGAAGCTAGCAAGTGTTTTTTGGTATGGTTATTAAATAAAGTCAAAGATGATATAAGAGGTAAGTCTCGTTTTTAGGTAAAACGAATTTCTACGAATTTTATAGATATGTGCATTAATGTGAAAATAGTTAAATTTAATAATGCCCTTACAATTCTCATCATCACAATGTCGTCTTTAAAAATAAATGACAGAACTTTTTAAACTTTCTTGTGAGGTAGGAATATATTCTATATAAAAATGTAATAAGATTGTAATAATTCAATAACAATATAAAACTTACAATAACTTTCTTATAAAGCTTGAATGAATATTGTTAGTAAGAAAGTGCTCGTGTGATAACATGTTCAAAACTTATAATAACGCCAATGATCAGTGAAAAATTAGTGGCATGAAGGCCTCTCTAATGAGGCTAGCAAGTGCCAAGTGGGTTTGATCCTATCATACCAAGAGTGTGTTATATTTTCCTGTCCTTTGTAATAAAAAAAATTATAATAATGTCTACAAATTTTATTTTAAAAAATATTTCTGAAAGTTCTAATGATAGGATACTACCTATAACTTTTTATTGTGAGTTTTAATGGTAAAATCATTCAGAAAAGATCATAATCAATGTTTTTATCTTGACTAGTGTGTGTATGATGTATAAACTGAACGCGACATTGATTTTTTGAAGGAAAAATAAGAGAGAAGAGACTACGTCTTTGGATTAGATCCACGTTCAGATTCGGGTTAAACCTTCAAAGCTCCAAAACCCAAAACCACTGATGCTCACACGGGGTCCTAAATTTAAGTGGCACAACAGAGCACCACATAAAATAGAAAGGTAGAGAGAGAGGAAGAGATAGCTAGAAAACTCAATGGCTCAAGTGAGAAGCAAATGAAGGAGGCACCTCCTATTTATAGGTCAAGATGACCACTAATTAGAAAGGCGTGACCTCTCCTTTCTTATCCTCCAAATCACAATAAGAAAATTAATGTTCATTAATTTTCTAATTTGAGGTTATTTGTTTTTCAAGTCTCTTTCAGCAATCTATGCTGAATGATCTATTTACTTAATTGAAAAGCTTTCTTATTACTCAATAAAATAGTCATGCCCATCAAAAGCGGGCATGAACCCAAATTCCAACAGTTTTGTTTTCAATTCTACAATTTTTTTTTTAAAAAAAATGAAATTGCGGATGAGATATACAATTATCCATATAATTAAATTACATGGTCTACAATTATTCGCAATTACAACAACATAACTAATGTTATATTTGATCCTATTACACGTAGAGTTAATTTGGTATGATGAAATTGTTGATAATTTTTCGCACACCAGTCCTTCAATAGGTGGCGGTTAGTTTGTTTATTCTAATTTTACTTGTGTTGTTGTTTTGTTTGTTTTCTTGATTGTATCTATTTGTTTCTGTCATGGTTTGTTGTTTGTTATTCAAACTGTTGTTTCTCCTTTTTTAACGATCACTTCTGTGAAGTTTATTAATAGAATTTCTTTTGACAAAAAAAAAAAACAAATGGTATGATGAGATTCTATTTGTACAAGAAGCTGAAGAAGTTCCATAGGATGAGCCTTCCGTTTAGGTTCTTTAATTGTGTAAGGCAAAAACTTAATTACAATGCCAATGTTCCCATCATACATATTCACATGTAATGGTGGGATTTAAACTTCTTTCGCTACTATTGGATTAAATTTCAATGGCTCATTTTTTATATTTTATAAGAATATTATTATAATTTTTCTTAAAAATATTTAAATAAATTTAAACTTCTAAAATTTGATCTAAAAAGCTCTCAACTGTAGTGAAAAAGAGAAGAAATAAGAAGAAAGTATAATTTATAACAATATTTTACAGGTGTGAGCTCTTCATATCAGTTTTAGCGAGCTATTCATATCAATTTTAGCAGTTTAAATTTATTTATGTAAGTTTTAAATTTAAAGTATGATTGTAATAACATTTTTATATTATGTTAAATATTAACTATCAAAGTTTTACTGCAATGGTGGTGAAGAGAAAAGAAGGGTGGAGAGGGGGCGAAAGAAGGAAAAGAAAGAGGAGAGAAGCCAAATTCAAAATGGAATCAAACAACCATTCTTGTTTTGATGTTCATTAGATAAACCGTTTAATTAGTTGGTAAGCTTCCCTAATTTTTCAAAGCGATCTATTAATTCAGTAAATTTAGTTTTAGAAAAAAAAAAATGTGGGACTTAACTTTCATCTTTGTTAGAAGACGGATTACTAATTATATTGTGAACCATACAATTATTTTTTATGTATGTGGAACAAACGGGGTCGATCGTCTAGTTATTTGTAAATTTGTAGTAATATTTCTTTGTTGATGTTATTGTAAGTTTTATTGATGATGACATTTTGACACTACTATATCTAAATAGATGTTATATGGAATTTGAGACAAATTTTGGCATTATAAAACGTGGAAATTATGTTGGTGCAAATGATCTTCACTCGTATATAAACCATCTTCGCCTATTGTGCAAATAAACTTTCCAAGTTTCCTCTTACTTAACACTCCGAACCACTCACACCTATATCTCTAGAAATTGAACCTAGATATCTAGATTTATAAATTAGTTTGTTGAATAGGGGGCTAATGAGATTAGATTAAAGAAATGAAGGAGAGGGTTAAAAAATTCCATATTAGATTGAAGGCCAGAGAAACCATAGTCCACTCGTTAGAAGTCGTTCTTGAAGGGACTCCTATCATAGTTGTTGGAGGAGGTGTCGTCACTAACATCAAGACAAGCAAGGAGAAGGCGGTGTGAGTAAGACGGTGAGTGAGAGGAAATCATTTATGTGAGAGAGGAGGGGAACAACAATGGGTGGTTGACGACTTGTGGAAAATAGAGAGCGAGCAGTGATGTAAAAGAAGAGAGTGCAAAAGTATCTAAACGGTGTGGCAGGGTGGTATGAGTATTTTAGTCATTTCATTCTCATTCATACATGCTCCAAAGGATCTAGGTCTTTAAAATAAACTCAAGTCTTTCCAAGCAAAAAACTTTTTCAAATGGGGATATATTAGCAATTTTCTCTAAACTAAAACTCTCCGTATGTGTGTGGGGTTGACTTGGGGTTGAATTGGATCCTTCTTGTAATTTTCGCTTTTCCTTTTGTCCAGTCACGGACGTTAGGATTTGCGTCTTACATTGGTTGCAGTTTCTGCGGCAGATATTTTTAATTTTTTGGCGAATGAATTTTTTTTTTTTTTATACGAGGCGAGGGGAGGAGAACTAAAAATTAGGAGTGCTTTTGGCGAATGAATTTAGAACTAAAACATTATGTTATGAAAAAAAAGGAAATGGCTTTTTTTTTTACAGAAACGAATAATTTCTAATGTTTTTTCTCAGATAAATATGACCTAAAACTAAAAGTGAAGTTATTTTATTAGTCCCCAGTACAAGAATAAGAGAAATTCTTGTATGAACTGGGTGCAACAAGTCATCTGTATATTATCTAAAAAAATTATACCACATCACTCTCATTTATTTATTTTTAAAAAGTAACAAATGCTTTTTTTTTGGAAAAAAATACACACACACACACACACACACATATATATATATATATATATATATATATATATATGAGTAAATACCCTTTTTGGTCCTTGACAAAATCACGGATCCCATTTTGGTTCCTGACAAAAAAACTGACACTTATTTGTCCTTTTTATATGACTAAAAATGATCTTTTAAAAATTTTTGAGGGATCAAAATGTCTACCAATCGACCCTTATTTGTCTTTTTTATGGACTAAAAAGGATTTTTTTTGTCGATGACTAAAATGAGGTCGTGTTTTTGTCGGGGATCGAAATGATTCATTTATATATATATATATATATATATATATATATATATATGAGTGTAAAATTGGAAGAAAAAAAAGTGAATTAAATGAATGGGATAAGAAAGCGAAAAGGAGGTGAAAGCAAAATCTAGCAAATCTATACTTTGATGGAACATTTGATGGAACAAGGAGGAGCATCAATCTGCATCAGTTCCCTCAGCTTGTGTCCAATCTGTCTGGGATGGGATTTTGTACTTATCACTCTTCTTACCTCAAGTTTGTCGGAGATTAGTCAAATTACTTTATTAAATTGGTATTAATGGTATAAAATTAAATTAATAAATAAAATATTAAATAATAAAATAATAATAATAATAATAATAATAATAATAATAATAATTTGATTTAACTACTCTTAACAATCTATAATATAGAGTGTTTTTAGAAGAATAATTGAATCCAAAATATTAATTATTTGTAGAACAATTAATATTCATTTTCTAATTTTGTTAATGTAATTAATCCTCATTTTCAAATTTACCGACCCATTAAATTTTCAAATGTGTTTTTCAATTAGGGGAAAAGTGGGATAAAAAATAATTTATGACACATTTAATGAATTAGTTAAAATACTTTATTTTATGATTCGAATGAATGGAGTATATTTTAAATTCAAAAAAGTTAAATTCAATCTATTAACACTAGTACAAAAAAAAAAAAAGATGTTAGACTGCTTCATTTAGATCAGTTATAAAGGATGAGGTCTAAAAAATATGATCGATGGTAATATCATGCATATAAAGAATTTTTTAGACCGGTTCGGCAGTTCCTTTAATATAAGATCTAAAAAAAATATTATTCAGGCTGATTTTCCAAACAACCAGTCTAAAAAGTTAAAAAAAAAATGTCTTTTACTTTCTAAAAAATAAAAAAATGTTTATTACTTTTAAAACCGATTGTTATAAATAATCGGTCTAGAATGTTAAAAAATGTCGATTACTTTTAAGACCGGATGTTACAAATAATCAGTCTAGAAGATGAAACTTTTTAGACTTAATATTTCTTATAACCGGTCAAAAAGATTAATATTTTCTTTTATCGTATTGAAAATTGAATTTTACTCTCGAGTAACCTTACTTGCCGCACTTCAACTCTCCCCATCTCCGTTCATGAGCAAGCGTCATGAAGAGACGAGAGCGATCATCCCAAGCTGTTCATCCTTTCTTCTACGCGTGTCGTTTAATGGAAATTCTGAAACTTGACAATGGCAACTTTCTAGGCCCTATTTGTTACGCGGAAGATTTGAGGAATGAAAGGAAAAGAAAAGAAAGGAAAGGAAAGGAAATGAAGATTAGGAAGGAACTTTAAAAATGTGAGTTGTTTGGTATACTAGGGAAAGGAAGTTAGTTGAGGGAAAATGTAATGTTTGGTATGAAGAATTGAGTGTTGGTTAAGTGAGAATATTAGGTGAAATTCCGAGATTGCCCCTAAATTAAAAAAAAACAAAAAAAAAAAACTTCTGCATAATTTCAAATCAGCCAAAAATAAGATGTTCGAACTTTAGAAATACGTTCGAACGTAAGTAACTAAAAAACGAACGCGATTGAACCAAAATTTTGACAATAACCAAACTTCTGCATAATTTCATATCGAGGCAAGAGCGAAAGTAAGTCCAAAATTCAATACTTGACAACAACCAAGCTTGTGCTATGTTTGTTTGTTACAAGCAAGCAAAAGTAACATAAACCAAATTTTCAAAAATTTGGAAGAAGCAGTACAGAGAATATAAACCAAATTTTGAAAATTTGGAAGAAGCGAATACAGGTGACAAATCGTCGGGCAAAATTTCACACAAAATCAAAAGCCATTTCGACTTACCTGGATTCAAGAATCGTCTCTCTTCCTTCAACTTGTCCTTCAACTATCGTTTAAGCAGCTTTCAGCTCGTCCTTGTCGCAAATCATTGTTCTCGCATCGTATGTGTTACAGGGGCTTTTTCGTCCCATTAATTGCCTCTCCCGGGAAGATTTCAACATTCCAGCCTCTTTCGGATGGAAAACATCTTCCAATGGTTGATGGAAGATTTGCAGTCGCAGAGAATGTTACACGAAGGAAGATGCACAAACCAAACACGTTTTTTGCGTGGGAACTATCTTATCTTCCCTTTCCATCGCCCACTTTCTCCCTAACAAACGGGTCCCTAGTGGCAAAGCACACAAGGGTTCTTCTCTGTGGTACCTGTCTGTCTTTCACTCCCTGGAAGACCTGTTGTTCAAAACTTACACCGATTCACTCCCTCTGCAGGCACTATGCTTCCGATTCCAACAAGCATCAACATTTTCCTCATTCCACAAACAGTTTTCGATTTGGTTTGCTCTAAAGTTTCGAAATGCATCTGACAAAATGCACGATCGAGAAATTTGCAGTTCAATGAAGGAACCTCGAGTTGTCGCGAGGAAATTCCTGGCTAGCCTCAGCATGAAGGCGTTGGAGTTGTTGTTAGAAGAAGCATTAGACGGTAATAACGAAGAATCATGAATTTTTTGTTCGTTTATTGTTAGTTTTGATTTGGAAGTAACTAATATTGATGACACTTGAGGAATTCGAATTGAGTGTGTTGGTTCTTTGTTTATATGTTTCAGGTTTGAGCTTAAGTGCTTTGATCCTTTTCTGCTGTTGGATGAATTTTCAGGTGAATGAATGAATATTAACCTTGTAATTTTGGTTCTGTTTTTTGGAAAACGATCAGACATGACAAACTGTCTGTGAATATTACTCAGAGAATGATTTGATTGAATTGCTTTGTTTTCTATTTTTGATTCACTTCCACTACTGAGAAAGTGATTGTTCTTTAATTCTGCAGTTTCTACTCTAGCTAGCTTCCCTGATTATCCACATAGAGGTTTGTAATTTGGATCATCAATTTTTGTTTGTTCTTTAAACAAATATGATGATGATGATGGAGATTCTAGTTTTGATTCCAACTCTGGTTATGAAGATGACGACGAAGAATGCGAGGGAGAGGACAAGGAGGAGGAGGAGGAGGAGGAGGAAGGAGAGAATGAGGTGGTTCCATGGTCTTGAGCTTCTGCTTCGGTGTCATTGCCGCCTATTGGAGAGAACCAGGAGGATGGAGATGCGTGAAGAGAGACTTGATGATGGGTTTGGAGCAAAAATTGGAAATACTTTTTGAGACTGGTTGTGTACACAACTGGTCTTAAAAGTAAGGCTTTTAGAGTTGGTTATTTTACACAACCAGTTTTAAAAGTCTTACCTTTTAGAATTTATATCTTAAAAAACGGGTCTAAAAAGTGATTTTAAAGACCGGTTGAGAAACTGACTTTAAAAGTAACAGACTTTTTAGATCAGCTGTATCAAGACCGATTCCAGAACTAATCTAAAAAGTGATTTTCACTCAGTAAAATTTTTGCACTAGTACAACGTTCACAATTTATCATACTTAGCAAACAAAATTTTTATAAAATTCATATTTAATGTTAGAAACGATTTTGTAAGTTAGAAATGTAAAACAAGTTAACTTAGTTTGTAAACTTGCAAAATAAATGAGTTTACAACTAGCTTGGGTTTACAAGGATTGGACACAATTTTGTAAGTCAGAAATTAAAAATGATAAACTTACAGAATCAACTTATGATGAGTTTGACAACAATGGTAATACCCAATATCTTAAGTTTAGAGTGTTTGTTGCTATTAAAAAAGATTAAAGACAAAATTGTACGAAAAAAATGCTTAATGATACTAGATGTTACTGAAAAATATACTTTAAGAGGTATTAGATGCACAAAAAATTAGTTTGAAATACTAACTACTACTGAAAAAAAAAAAAACTTCAAAGCTCAATGTTGCTTAATTTAAAAAAAAAAAAACATAAAATTTATGAAGTATTTGGATTGGCTTTTATAATCCCAAAAGTCAATTTAAAAGCTCAGAACATGGTAGCTAGATCCCATAAATTTCGATTTTTATCTCATGATTCAATTCAAAAACATTTTTTTTTTTGGGGATATGAATATGTTGATGTAAATTGCTTATGCATATATCTTGTGGTTCTAGACCAATACAAGTCAGAAATCGCAAAAATCATGCGACACATGCGATTCCTATGATTCTGAGATGACCCGACTTTAAAAAAAGAAAAGAAAAACCTTTTCATTTTCATTTTTTTATTTTTCCAATTTTATTTAAGAATTTACTTCTGCTTTTATGATTATTCCTAATTTCCTCTTACTTATCCTAGTAAAAACCCTGTTTTTTTGGTTTTTTTTTAAAAAAAGTGTAATTTGCCTTTAAAATACTTATATGTACAAATCTTTGATGTTCTCTTATGTGAAAATTACAATAACATCATCCTTAGAATTGATTCGTCTCAATTCATGATTCCGAAAATAAACTTTTGGATTCACGATTTGATAAACTTGGTTGAGGAAACTAATTCAAGCTCAAAAATTATATATGGATGGTCGTTTGAATCAAATGGATGTTTCCAGACAAGTTAAGTTAGTTAAAAAGCCACAATTTATAAGGTTTCAAAGTTAAAGAAACCCACATATTGAAGCTGATTTTTTCAATAAAAACATACCCAAAATAAAGTCATATTATGCTAATCCAACTTCACTTTTCAAATTTCACTTGGCAAAAGTGTCCCTTTTATATGCAGGTAAGTAGAAAGCGTTAGTCCTTAACAATATTGTAATGGACCAATATATTGGGCCCAATGTTATGCGGCCCAGTAGAGACAGTTTATGACAAAATCCTTCCATAATCAGATAAAAGGCTAATCACCCTATAATATGCCTATAATTATGGATAGTACCGGTAGTGGAGCAGACATAAGAGGCTGGAGGTGTGTAGGGCCTTTGGGCAAAAACCCTAGAGGTAATCTCTATAAATAGGAGATTACCCGTTAGGTGCATATATACTATTCATATCCTTTTCCTATTCAGTTTCACTGTGCACACACCCCACCCCTTTGACAAATCGTCATCTTTATGTAGCACAGTGATCATCTGATATTCTTTGGTGTCTTCCTCATAGGCATCATTGAACAATCATCTTCTCTTTCTTTTGACAAATCGTCATCCTCGTGTAGCACAGTGATCATCTAATTTTCTTTGGTGTCTTCCTCATAGGCATCACTGAACAATCATCTTCTCTTTGGTGTTAGTTCATATACATCCCAAAGAATATTACAGATCCTATATTTATCATCCACTAACCCAATGAGGTTAGACATCTGTGTTCTTATAACAGAACAAATATATTCTCTCCAGTCCTAATTATAGGAATACTTTTGCACTACAAAATACTCCTATAATTAGGATCGGAGGAGGTAGTAACAAATTAAGACTTGAATCTCCAATAAGAGATGCGTTCAAACCCAACGTTCTAGAAACTCTGACAGAGACAAAAGTGAAAGCTTTGAAGAAGTTCCTAGTATCTTACAAACCCCATCTGTGCTAATATGCTTCAGATTAGGCATGGATGAAGCAATCGCCATAGCTTCATCATCTCTTGGAGGCTAATCATCCCGCAAGTATAAATAGATCCGCCTGAACAGCACTTGCACTTATTTCCTATCAACCTCACTCACTCTCTCTTGATGAACAAGGTCATGAATAGTGGAAGAGTGTGCGATGAATTTAATTTTACCACACAAAAATTACAGACAACTTGCTCAATGATCAAGCTACATCAGCATAATTAACAGTGTTACTTGCACATTATCATATTTAATCAGGGACGGACCCAGGAATTTTATCGACGGGGGGCGAAAATAAAAAATACTACATCAATGGTAGCACTCTTCTCTATAATAATCACGTACAAAAAGTATAAATTATTTCAGGACCGATATGATTTTAAAAATATTATTAATAACAAAAATAAACCGATTAAAATTAACTATTAGTCATCATCTATATTCTTATAGTCATCTTTTAACAAAACTCAAAACTTGTCTAAAATACTAACCCTAAAATATTTTCTAATCGGTATAAAAGTAGTATTATTAGAAAGATAAAATTATGTATAATAAATTTTATGAAGGAAATTTAAAGAAAAGAAGTGATTTTAAGTACCCTATTAATTTTCAAAATTTGATGTAAGCTGTTGAAAAAAATGCAGAGCAAGAACTGAAAAGTGCAAAACAAGTGGGATATATTCAAGGTGTGGACTCCACCTCTTTAATGTTTTTTAATATGTATAAGAAAGCAAACGAACGGACTAACGTATGCTCAGTGACTCAATTAATATGTATGAGAAAGCAAACGAACGGATTATTAATATGTACTCCTATATTGCAAGCAAACCACGGGGGCCACCCCTAGCCCCCCTCTGTTTCCGTCCTTGCATTTAATACAGTCAAGGTCCTTATTAAAGTGTAGGGACTAAAATTTTAGACCGAAGGAAACTTGAAAGACCAAAATCAAAATGAATGCAAATTATAAGGGCTGAACATTATATTAACCCAAAATATTATTTGTAAAAACTAATGTCAATTTTAATTATATCATTGTAAAGTAAATGAAATAAACGATTCTGTTTTCTTTTTTTAATCTGATTTTATGTTACAATTAATCCAAACAATTTATTATATATTTTTAAAAATGTAATTTTTTAAAATAACTATCTAAACATATTTTTCTTTAAAACTTATTTTTAAAACGGTTTTTTGAAAAATTGAATACAAAAACTAATAAAGCCTTTAAGTTTAAGTCATTTTAAGGAAAGTGAAAATAGTTTAGAAAATTGTGGTACTATCTCCGGTCTTAATTATAAAACCTAAGTAACCTTTTTAATTTTTTTTAATCTCTTAGATTTTAATTAGGAACGGAGCGAGTACCATTTATAATCTATTAACAATAAGGCTTATATCGCAAGTTGAATGAATCCGTCCCAACAACAAACTCAATGGATGACGGGGAAAAAAGATAAATATGAAAAACATTAAAGACAACTAGCGAACAGGTTAAGGGGAGTTATTGTCGAGGAAAGAGAAAAAATTACTATGTTCGGTCTTAATTATAGAATAAAATTTATAGTACAATTACACTATAAACTTTAGGAAAAATTATAATAAATGACTTAAGAAAAATAATATTTATTAAGAAGGACCATAAAAATGGTAATTATTTTAAAGGATCAGAAATTAAAACATTAAAATAGAAAGACTAAATTGCCCTTATTTATTTTTTATTTGCATTATTTAACTTACCACCAAATTTTGAAATCATACCATACCTTTTCTTAGTCTCCCCTCACACTATTCTTCTTGAGCTTGTATGTTTGAGAGGTAATGCAGATGCATCATTAAGCTATCTGCATATTGTTATGGAATAAAATATTAGGCCCATATCCCATATATGGCCCAACAAGGAGCATATTGCATATCGGGATCTGCCTGTCATAAAGGAGGATCCAATCATATCAATCATAGTAAAGAGGCCGATATGGTTGTTGGGATATGTCGGCCGAGGTTAAGGAGACCGATATGATCTGATCTCGAATCAATCATATTAATGAGGCCGATACGATTCCACCTAAGTTACACTCTATAAATAGGAGTTAAACCCTAAAGGTACACATCATCTTCTGAGCTCTCTCTCAATTGCATATACTGCACACAGAGCACACACACCACCCCCTTGGCTAAACGCTTCCAGTATCATCGAACTACGTGGACTTTGATCACTCCTCAGGGTACGTAGGCCCTAGGTATCGCACCTAGGTCAAGTCCCCGTGCTTTGTGATCGCAGATCCTCTCGGGTATCTCATCCATGGATACTTGGGGAGAGCTATTTGATCCTACATCCACATCCTAGCCCACCTAGGGCTAGAGATTTATGTTCTATGAGAACATTGGCGCGGCTGAGTGGGAACCGTAAATTTCGATTCCGTGACCAAAGATGGTCTATGATTTCAATTCCGTTTAAGAATATGTTCTCTCCAATTCTTTCAAATCTTGTTTATTTATATGTAATTGTTCATTGCATATTTCATGCTAAGTTTTGCAAGAAAGAAGAAAAGAGGGAGTGCATAAATCCGAGGTAACCAAACTGTCTTCGAAAATCATGTCCAGTTTAAACATGTAGGAGTATGAGGTAAATAAACCCGGTTCCGAAAATCATGTTCAAGTTAAACATGTATGAATGCAGGTAAAGAAACTTGTTTTCAAAAATCATATCCAGTTAAACATGTAGGAGTATGAGGTACATAAACCCGGTTCCAATAATCATGTTCAAATTAAACATGTATGAATTCTGAGTAAAGAAACCCGTCTTCAAAAATCATGTCAAAGCTAAACATGTAGGAATCCGAGGTGCAGAAACCCGTCTTCGAAAATCATGTCAAATCTAAACATGTATGAAGTCATGGTAAAGAAACCCGTCTTTGAAAATCATATCTAATTTATATTCATGCGTGAATCTGAGGTGCATAAACCCGGTTCTGAAAATCGTGTTCAAATTAAACATGTATGAATTCTGAGTAAAGAAACCCGTCTTCGAAAATCATGTCAAATCTAAACATGTATGAAGTTATGGTAAAGAAACCCGTCTTCGAAAATCATGTCAAGTCTAAACATGTATGAAGTCATGGTAAAGAAACTGCGTCTTCAAAAATCATGTCAAGTCTGCTTTTATACAATTAAATCAACGCCTCCTTAATTGGATCTCGGATAGATTGTGGAGTCCGAGTCCTTACGAAAGGGATGAAGGCGGACCCGACTTAATTCTGGTTAAATCAGGGATCCTTAGAAATAACGGTTAAAACATGCTTCATTTGGGACACGGTAAAACCGAGATAAGTTCATCATAAGGTTTTGCAGAAACAAAGATAGAAGGCGGACCCGATTTAAACTGAATCTAGTTTAAAATCGAGGATCCCTTAAGCACGCACTAAATCCCAACAATGACGAACACCTTGTCGGATTTGGAAAGTAGCATATCTGGCGGCTCGAAACCTGAACTACCAGGCTGGGGGGCAACAGAGTGGACAACGATTTGTTGAATGGAAGAGCGTGCTATCAATAACCGACATTAATGCAAACCAACAAGTTTAAGGCAAGCTCGGACAAGTATCCGAAATGAGCACGTTGAACGATTTGCACAAACAAGAAAGTATTTTCCATTTATTGTGATTTGCTTACATATTATTAAATGCAGGAATATAAACTAGACAATTAGCCGGAAAATTGCTACGAAAGCAAAGACGGATTCGGGGGATCTCGGAAGCAGGTCAATTAATCTCGCGGCTCAGAGACTGAACTACAAGAGCTTGGGGGCAATCATTATGGTAGGCCCTAGGTATCGCACCTAGGTCAAGTCCCTGTGCTTTGTGATCGCAGATCCTCTCGGGTATCTCATCCATGGATACTTGGGGGAGAGCTATTTGATCCTACATCCACATCCTAGCCCACCTAGGGCTAGAGATTTATGTTCTATGACAGAACACATATATTGAAGGATCCTCTAAACTTCAAGAAATTTAATACGCTAATTTTGGAGGGGAAAAGCACAAAATATGAAATCTGGAACTTGATATACAGATTTCACTGTTATACTACTACATGGAAGTTTTACTATCTTTCTTATTCAAAAATTTGACACTCCATACATTTGAAAAAGGAAGTAAGGAGGCAAAAAAAGGTGTCACATCCCCTTCCTTTCCACTCTCTCTGAGACACTTCTCCGTCTTCCTCTGTTTTGTTGTGTGCTGTAGTTTGCGTGTGTTTCCGCTTCCATTTCTGCTTATGGACGTCTGAACAAGGAAGGAGTTTCAATGGATGGTTTACTAAAGGGAAAATCCGTACTAGGGCCCTTTTAACCCAAAAAATCCCAATTAAGGCCCCAAGACTCTGTCAAATCAGAATAGGCCCGTGGCCCTTTTTGACATTTAAATATTAAATGAAATGACAAAAAAACCCTCAGTTTTAGTTTCACTTTCTTCTTTCCTCTTTCTCCTTATCTTCTCGCTCCTCCCTCTTTCTCTCCTTTGCCCCCATTTGTTCGTCCTCTCTCGGGACGACGACGAACCACCCTCCGATCCCAACTCGGTGTCGGAGTGAGATGAGTTTGGTGACTCGGACTACCACAAGTCCGAGGAGGAGCTCGACCGGGATCATGGCGCCCCGTCTTCGAGTCGGATCACGACGACTATTGCCGAATCGGGCAAGAAAGCGAGGCGATCTACTACTTGGTTAACGGCTAGGAGTGGGAGGCAACTTTTAAGAGTTAGCACCCTATCATTTTTGGCTTTGCTTAATTTAAGAATCTTTAACTATGGAAATCATTGAAAGAAGAAAGATGGTATAAGCTTATAACAATTTTTCTTTATAGAGTGTATAATGTTTGCAATTGATAGGGTGCATGTGAACATAGTGTGGAAACCGTTTGCTTTTGATTTGAATATTTATTTTCTTCTTTTGTTTCTTACAAGGGGAAAAAGGGTATTTCAATAATGGGAGATGTTCATTGTGTGAATATGATAGAATTGTTCCTCTTTCATTCCATGCACATGTGTGTGATAAAAGTTAATAGTTGTGGAAATCAATTAGAATGAAAGTCTTGCCAGCACTGTTCGAGGTTGCTATCCTTAACATATATTTATATATTTAATTGCTTTGTCAAGTTGAGTAATTCTTGTTGGAATTAAAGAGCCAATTATGTTCTGCATCTCTGCATTACCCTCTAATGCTCTGGGTTACTAAAGAATTGATAACTCAGATTTGTTAAAAGCCCCAAATCATATCAATCATTTAGAGTTTTGTCATCATTGTCACAAATTATTTTTAACATCTTGCGAGAAGAAACAATTTCAATCAGGGAAAATAGGTGAATGGAAGAGTGCATAAAGCTCAAAGAGAAGACAACATTAGAAGAACAGTATATGTTTCGACATTGATCAACATGTGAGTTATATCGCTCTAATAACTTCTTGATGACATAAGTTCTATTGTCTCATATTTTTATTGAAGAAAATGTTTATCTAACTCGAATAATCTTGTCTTTATATAGGTAACTCGAGAGCGGCTTGCTGCCTTATTTTCCAGGTTGTGGACAAGTAAGTTTTAACTCATGAATCTTGGTTGATAGCTTTGCTATTTTTGTGGATCATATATTGCTGAAGTTGTGTTTTCTTTTGAGGGTCACATATGTTGATCATCAGACATAAATCTTATAATTCTAATGCTTTCCTTTGTGGAACACTATCAATTTTAATAAATTGAACTCTTCCTCATGCATGGTTATCACGATTTTTTCTTTTGTATGCTAGGAACATAGCATGCCTTGCTCTCTAGCTTCCAATCCTTTATTTTAAAACATGCTCACACAAAGGTTTGTTATTGGGGTTGTGTAATACCCTAAATCGACTTAGTAAGTAAAAATCATAAAATTTGTAAATAATACCTATTAAAAATAGGTGAATATGAAGTTTACGAGCACCTTGTATTGAGTTTACCTTGTTGTCGGTGGTAATTTCTCTTGAAATTAGATAACGTGCAATTAGGTCCCTAAAATGTTGAAAAAATTGCACATATAGGTCCTAAAATACATTGTGGGTTATAAATTAATTCGTGAAAGCTATAAAAGGAGGCAAGTAAAAATCTATTTGAAATAGGGAATGATATTGTCCCTAATTTAGGTAATTTATTAAGTTACAAACTTGGAGAAATTGTAGAAGAATACTTTCAAAAGTAAGGAAATGACAAGAAATACCATTAGATGCTAAGATAAATGGTGAGACATGAAAACAAAAATGTCATTACAAAAGTATGAAGGTAATGAGGTGTTCTAAGTAAGAAAATTATCAACTTGTGATAATTAAGTAATTAAGTAATATTGGGCTAATTACTTAAGCATAAGCAAAAGGAAATTCGGAGATAATTATAGCAAAACCCTAAAATTAGTATGGTTTTTGGCAAATTAACAAAATATATTTACTAATTAATTGTAAATTTGGACAAAAATAGTTGAGTTTAGGTATTTTTGAGCCTAAATACAAGTATGGACCAATGGGGAAATTTTTTGTAAAATTTTTATAAAAATAATTATTAAATAATTATTTTATATAATATTAATTAATTATAAATTAAATAAAAACGAAAAATAAATAAAAAGGGACCAGATTTTTGACCGAAAAAATCATGAGTTCAAAATGAAGATAAGAGGCAATGGGGAATAATATCATGATATTTGTAGCATTTTTGCATATGTTACATTATTTTAATATATAATTTATTATGATGAATAGTAATTAAATAATTAGGAAAGCGGATCATATCTGAGATCTCAGGAATAGGAATTCCAAGGTCAAGGTAAAATATTGATCAGTGAGTTTTTACCTTCAAGTGACCTCTTCCTAAGTAAATTCGAGTACAAGCCAGGCATTTTCCTAATAAAACAAAATAAGGAAAAATGAATATAAAGATATTTGGGGAAATAAAGAAAATAAATTCTAACTCAATATCTAGGAATGAGTTTGAATTTATTTGAACATATTTGGAATCGGTGAATTTTTCTCTAGAGATTGGTGATTCAGCACGCTGCCTAAATGCTTGGAACCGCACGGACACGTTTTTTGAGAAACTCGGCACAACACCAATGCCCGTATGGAATCAAGGTTTAGATTAGAATAGACATTTCTAGTAAGTAAGAGGAGATCTTCAAGTTAGTTAACAGAATTTTGAGACTTTCTCATGTACTGTGATCTCTGACATTGAACGGAACTTATCTCAGTAAAGACAAACTTCTTGAGGAAGTAAGTGACATCACCACCATGACATCATGGCTTTAAATGATGATGTCCAGTTGCCAAGTGGCTTGAGGATCGTGACATGTGGCAAAAGTGCGATCCAGTACATATATCAAATAATGAAAAAGTAGTGAATAGTGGTCACATTTTCTTCTATAAATAGCCACTGGCAAAATGGTAATTTTTACCTAAAATGCCAGTTATAATGTCAAATCACTAATGAAAGTGATATTACTCTTATAGGACATCGAAACTCTGATTTCTTTAGTAAATTCTGTTGCCCGAACTGACCCATTACATTGGAGATTTCACGATTTTAAAGTAAAAGTACAGCTTTCCGTAAAAAGCATGCTAAATACCGTAATCATCAACGAAGGTACGTCCGGCGCATCTTTAACACTAATCGATGTTTATGGTATGCATATATGTCTATGTGTATTGTTTATGGTATGTTTATTGAATGCATAATATGTTCTTCGATTTGGTTCTGAAACCCAAGGGCTACAATCTATGAAAGTATTTAATCATCGCAGTGAACTCCTCATGTGAGGCCCCCAGAATGTATCCTTACACGGCCATGTTGCTTCGATTAATGGATGTGACGTCACAAGATTGTAACATTAACGCTGATGTTTATTGTAATGCATATATGTGATATGTATATATGTATGGTATTGTGTAGAGTATATACGTTGCTGCATCTTGTAACACCAATATGATGTTTATTGTATGCTACGTATATGTACTATGTATAACGTATGCCTATTGTGGTAATTGTTAGCTCACGCGTTATCTTCATGTACCGTTGTTATGCTTGCGGGGTATTGGGATACGACAAGTAGGTGTTAAATGCTAGGTGCTTATTAACATTGCTAGGTGTGAAGCAGGTACACTAAGTGTGACACGATAACTAAGAGGACAACATTTGCCAAAGGATTTATGTCTTTGTTGGGATATCAACATTTGTTTCACTTATGATTATCTCGTAATGTCTATGTTGTATATATGAATATGAGGTTAGATGCTACCCGAGATCCGGTGCGGATCTTAGCTCTTAACATCATTTCCAAGGCCGGGAGGGCTGAGTACCGAGGAGAGAGACAAGCACTTCTCAAGTAGGAGGCTCCCGTTCAAGACTGCCTTTCGATGAACTCACTTAAGCCTTCCTTTTGTTTGTACATTTCTTTTGAACCACACGGTCACTCTGCAATCACGCAGATCCAAATTTTTGACTTACTATGCACTTTATAAACATAATACGCTGAACTCTTCCGCTCAAATGCTCTACTCTGATGATTTTCAAATGATGTTTGTTTGAAAAAAAAATTATTTGCTTTTAAAAAGTCAGGTTGTTACAGGTTGGATGCCGGTATTTCTATGTTATTCTGACATAGGCTGGATGAAATTTTCTGAATTTGGTAGAGCATCACTATAGAACTGATATGAAGTTTCAAACTTTTCACAGTGAACCTATGTTTCTGTTCCCTTTTCAGTTAATCTTATGTATTTAGGTATGGAAGGCCGCACATTTATTCTCTTGCATTAATTGTGACATTTTGTTGGGGTTTTTTTTTTCGAATTGTTGAAGGTAATTGATTGCCGAATCGTGGTGATACACATTCAATCCTTCGTTTTGCATTTGTGGAGTTTGCGAGATGAACGTAAGTTTTAGCCTTGAAGATCCCGTTTTCGAATTCTCTAAAATAAAAGATATTAGTACGAGACAAACAAAAAGACTAATTTTTATCCAATCCGTTAAACGTGTTTGTCATGAAATTTGTGTAACAGGGGTGCTAGAGCAGCTCTAAACCTTAGTTGCATCATGTACTTGGCTATTATCCAGGTCAAGGTTCTTCCTTCAAAACCGCTATCCTTCCCGTGAATCCTACATTCCTACCGGGTAAGAATAAATTGCTTCTTTTGTCCATAATTTTCTCAGTAGTTGGTATGTTGAATGGACAACACATTTTCGAGTTTCATGATTCAATTTCCTTAGTGCCATGTGGTAATCATAAAAGCCCTGGAAATCTACATATTTGAAATAGTTTTGCTGTCACAAATCACAGTGGTTTTGCTTCACTTGTTTAGATTTGAAATCGGATTGTGTCTATCTTATTTGTGAAGTGTAAGTTTTGAGCAAACAAGTGAAAGTTTTACTTGCATGTTTCATTTTCAAAGTAAGTGATTGTCATTTACATAGGAGGAGCCTTTTTCACCGAACTTGATCTTGCATTGTGAAATATTTTGCTGCACAAATCCTTCTTTGTTAGTCTGATTATATTACTCCAAATGTATGAAACATTTGTTTGTCAAATGTGTGCAAAGTAAGGAGCCGTCATTGTTATTATACATTCAAATTCTAAAATTACTATAGCAGCCTTCCTTGCTCGGCATAGCCATTTTTGCTATAGAACTCACTTGCTCTCGCATTTCCTATAGAGTAAATATGTTACGTCACTTCACTTTGCTGCACAAATTGTAGTTGCTAGCATTCTTAATTTTGCTACTAATCAACAATCAATATATATATATATATAAAATACTTCTGGTTTTTCATTGCCTCTAGGCTTTACTTTGTGGTAAACACCCAATAGTGAATCATTAAGGGTAATTTTAAATGAACTTCATTTACAAATGTTGTAGGTACACGAGCAAGAAGGCTTTAGTATAAGAAGAAGCAAGAACATGCCGAAATCTACTCATGGATGAAACTTGTGATTTGAAGGTGAGCTTCTTGTGGTGGCTGGTCACCCATCCTCACAACAACCATCGCCAAACAGTGTTGTCTTTGATTGAGGACTACCACAAGTAGAAGAAGAGACATTAGGGGCATATTGTTAGGACACATTGTAATTGACCACAAATATGTATTTATGTACATAGGCTGACTTGTTTTTAAGTGTACCTAAATTTCAGTGGTTGTATGATAGGTTTTATTACAACAATTAAGCGAGCAACGAGAACGTTCATATGCAAGACAAAGTTTTGTAAATTTTATGATGTATGTGACATGACATTTTAATATGAATGACAAAGACAATTGTTTCCTTCATCTCTGTCATTGTTAGTTTGTGTGTCCAGAAGCCGCAAAATGGGATATAATAAGGTACCCATTTAACAACTACATGCACCCCTTTAACAACATCATCACCCCTTTAACAACAATATATTACTCCTTTCACAACCAAATCAGACCCCTTTAACATAAACATCAGACAAAAAAGAACAACCATATCAGAAAAAATAGACAACTATATCAACCCCAACTATATCAGAAATAAATGTCAACAACATTAGCCCCCACTGACAACAACATCAGCCCCCTTTAACAACAATGACAACATCATCAACCCAAACTAACAACATCATCAGCCCAAACTAACAACATCATCAGCCTCCTTTAATATCAACATCAGAAAAAAAAAGAACAACCATATCAGAAAAAAATGCACAACACATAATCAATAACCATTAACAACAACATCAGTAACCATTAACAACAACATCAGCCCCCATTAACAACCATATCATCCCTTTAACAACCAAATCATAGCCCCTTAACATATATTTGTCAACGTCATTTACATTTGTCTTACAATATGAAAATGTGTACATAAATGACACTTGGATACAATTGTGACAACAATATCCAACGTTCATTTACAACACCAAATGCTTCTACAAATTCATAATAACAACATCACACACCATCTCCAAAAATAATATGGGTGTGGATTTCTCTGTAAAGACATATACAATAAAAGAGTGTGAGACACAATGCCCAAAAAAGAAACCCCCAAGACACCATGAATGATCAGCTTGGATTTGGATTCTTGCAAGTCCTAATGGAGTGTCCTGACTCATGGCATCTACCACAATGATAAACCTTCCATTTCAAATGATTCATTGTAGGCATGCTTGATGGTACACTTTGCGAAGAACACGGCAATGATAGTAAGTCTTGAGTTTCAGTGAACATTTCAGAGGGGAGACATAGACAACACAGCTGCACCTCCAAAGACTTCATCCCTCCTGCGACAAACAACAATTATTAGTGCAAGTAATGAGAACCAAGTAATGACAATTTATATAGGAACAAATTACATTTCTTAACACAACAACACTTACACTTCTTATTCTTCCATTTGCACATTAATTCGTTGTGGTCTATTGTCATTATTTCCAATTTCTAAATGGAAATACAGCTTCAAAGAGTCATCTGAACTATAAATAGAAGTATCAAAGTTATCCCCTTCTTTAATTACCTCATGTTCTTTCAGCTTCTTGTCTAGTTCATAAAGTTCTCCGAGAATCATATTGACCAGGATGGTAAAAACATCTTCCAAGAAATTCATCCATTTTTTCATTGCGCTTCTCCTGAAAATTCAGATAAACATGGAAAACATTAAAAATGTTCCCCCAAGCATTGGCAAGATGGAAAATGAGCAAATAATCAAGGCAACTTAAAATATGAGTTGTTATGAACATAAAAGGTTTTAACTTGATACACATAAAATTATCACTCCCCCAGCGGTGGAGCAAAGAACTAGGCTAGTAGGGGCAAAATAAATTTCATTTCAAATATCTTCTATACCCCATTTAAGAGAATTGTATTTAAGAAGTATATTGTTTGAACAAATATTTAACTTCCACTTTTCGGATTAAGCCAAATGATATTAACTCACAAACATGATTCTAATTTTCACCCTTCAAAGTTCATAAAACCAATTTGAATACAAATGAGCAGTATACCAAGTATAAATATCAACAAGTTCAACCTCAATCTAACTCTGCCCATGCCCTCAAGAATAAGCACTTTCCATATAGGAACTTTAAGAGTAGGCATTTTTTTGCAAGCTATAAGATACTACCTCTTATCAATTCTGCAAGTGAGGGTCTTGCTGACCATATTTCTTAGTTCCATAGATGGTGAAATGCTAAGATAAGACACAGTTCATTTTAATCAAAACCATATCTTTCAAAATATAATAATTAAAAAGAATAAAAAGGTCCTAATGTGTAAAACAAGAAAAAAAAAGGCCCCAATCGACCTTAGGGAGACAGTCCTCATAGTAGAGTGCAGAAAGTCTTTGGAAATATCCTTATTCCCCGTCCTCATAGTAGAAACCTTGGCGCAAGAAAACGTTTAGAGGCGGAAGAAGAAAAAGTCAAGCAATGGGGATTCTCTAACTTGGACGGAGACGGGAATAAGGATATGATTGAGGCGGCGAGACGATCGAACCAATGAGTAAGAACAACAACGTGTTGAATAAAGTGCCGCCATGACTATAGAGGCTTCAGGAGAATCAAGTATTTGCGTGAAATAAATGGCTACTTGTTGCGGAGAATCAAGTTTTGCGATTGGAAAATGAAGGAGAAGATTCAGATTCAAAGGTGGAAGGAGATAGGAGGGGTTTATAAAACTTGGGAATTAACGGAGAGAAGGCCTTTGAGATCTCCGAAGGGCTACTTGTCCCTCTCGTCTCGGCTCCATTTGCCCCCGAGAGTGGTTTGTCCCTCTCCCTCGCGTTCGCGTCGCCATTCCTCTTCTTCTTCTTCATGTGGCGCCAAACCGACTACGATCGTGTGTTTACTTTTTGGGAAAGGCTTCACTACGCTTTTTAATAAGGGTATTACTGTCTTTTCATTTTATAACTTTATCCCCATTAGGGCCCTAGGGCCCTTTCCTGATTTGCCAGTCTTGGGGTCTTAATTGAGATTTGTTGGATTAAAAGGGCCTTGGTACGGATTTTCCCTTTACTAAAAGGTGAAAGAAATGTATTTTATTTAATGTTTTGATTTTTTTCCAGGGTTGTGGCTCTATGATTGAATTGAATTTGTACACTGCAAATAGTCACTGTCACTCTTCCGTTAAAAAGTTTTCCGATAGATACAGATATTTTCTTTGTTTTCCGATGATTTCAAAAATTTGGTGGTAAGTTAAATAATGAAAGTAAAAACAGTTAAGGGTAATTTAGTCTTTTTATTTTAATGTTTTAATTTACTGGTCCTTCAAAACAATTATCATTTTTATGGTCATTCTTAATAAATATTATTTTTCTTAGGTCATCCGTTATAATTCGATTAAGACTAGAAGGAGAACAACCACAAATCATCAAAGTGCATTTAAGCCTTATAAAACATTAAAACTTAGGTTAGATTAATTCAAATTGAGAAAATACCACTTTGTCCTTATTAATTTAAACAAGGGTTAAAAGGCAATTTTGTCATGACCATTATCTCAGTTAATTTTGATCATTAGTTAACCAAGTATGCTGAACTGACAGTCTACATATCATCTATGTCATTTTGTTAAGGAACAAATTTGTCTCATAAATTCACATGTCATCTGCTTTTTTTTTTTTTAGTTAGATTTAAAACTTCATGAGCTAATTTGTATCTTAACAAAAATGATGTGGATGACATATGAACTACCAGTTCAACATATTTGATCAAACTAACAGTCAAACTTAACTGAGATAACTGTCAAGGTAAAATTGTTTCCTTTTTAAAACTTCCAAGACAAAATTACTTTTCGATGAAAACTTCTAGTACAAAATCAACCCTTAGTGCAAAAATGAACATGTGTTTTACCTCGAGGAGCGCCTAACACCAAGTGCTTTTTTTAGGTGCAAAAATACACATGTGGTTATAAATTAGGTGCAAAAATATTGTTTGACCATTAAGTTTGACTTTTTTTGCGATTTGGGGCGATGGCACGTAACTTTCAAAGGTACAAATACATATATGATTTAGCAAAAAGAGCATCCAACACCAAGTTTTTTTTTTTTTTAAATTTAATAATTTTATTTCAATTAAAATAAAATTATTATTTCTCCCGATATAATTCTTGGAAAGCAAAATTTTTTATTTCCACTAAAATTATTTTTAATTAAATATAGCATTTATAATATCAAATGCATAAATACTCATTTATTAATTATTAATTAGTAAATTTAATAAGATTTTTAAAAAATAAAATAAATTATGAAAATAAAAAAATTTAGCCTCCCGAAATTATACCTAGAGAAATAATAATTTTCCTTTAATTGAAATAAACTTATTAAATTTAAAAAAAAACATTTGGTATTGGACACTCTTTGGCCAAACCACATATGTATTTTTACATTTTTGAAAGTCAAATCATCATCCAATCAATAAAAAAAATTAAACTTAACAGTCAAACGGTATTTTTGTACATAATTTATAATCACATGTGCACTTTTACACCTAAAAAAACACTTTGTATTGAACACTCTTCAAGATAAAACAAACATATATTTTTATACCTTAACCCATCCTTTAAACAACTAACGAACAAGCTAGATGAGGCAATGACAAAGAGAGAAAACAGAAAAAAATTAAATTAAATAATGATGACATATTGACTCGGGATTAGTTGCTTAACAATGATTAGTTGCTTAAATTAACCAAAATAAAAAATCTATTTTCTGCTGGAAAATTTGATTCTTCGCAATTTTTTTTCCTTAAAATTAACCATCTTTAATTGTAATTAAGATTTATTTTTTTTTTTCATTTTCCTGAAATAGGTCCTATTTTGGTATTTGCATTGCCAGAAACCAGAGCGCCTCACAACGAAATCTAATTCTTATGTATATTTAGGCCACTTTATCCCTAACCAATTGGTCTTTGCGTATAGTCAGAGCAATCGAAGATAGCTTCACCGGCTATGGCTTCTTCCACTCAATTCCTTCACTCTTTCCTCCCTCTTCTTCCAAATCTCAGGCCCAAATACAGTCTTCACTCTTCTCTCCCTTTTCTCCCTCCTAAACCCACTCCGTTACTTTCCCCTCCAATCCTCAATCTCTCCGTCATTTTCCAATTGTTCGTGCTGCCTTGGCCTATTCTTCTTCTTCCTCTGCTCTCTCGCCGAAACTTCCCCAAATCTCACCACCGGAAATTCTCTCAGGTTCAACTCGTACTCTTGCTACGATCTTTGCCCTAGCTTTATCCCTATCTCGTGTGTTTGTCAATTTAGTTCAGAAAATCCCACTCCCTGGGCCGGAGCACCTCGTTGCAATTCTTAACCTCCAGAGAAATGCCATCCGCACTGCCGGTCCTCTTTTCTTTGCATCGATGCGGGACCGTGCCCCCGGTTCGTTGAACACTCCGCTCACTGTTGTCGCGGCCGGACTTGCTAAGTGGCTTGACATCTATAGTGGGGTTTTGATGGTTAGGGTTTTGCTCAGTTGGTTCCCCAACATTCCTTGGGACCGTCAACCTCTATCGGCCATTCGAGACCTTTGTGATCCTTATTTGAACTTGTTTCGAAATATCATTCCTCCCGTATTTGATACACTTGATGTGAGTCCGCTTCTAGCTTTTGCGGTACTAGGCACTCTTGGCACAATTCTCCATGGAAGCAGCGTCTGATTGGTTGAATAGTTCAGCTTATGTATCGAGTAATGAAATGCTGTACGCAGAGTTTATTTTCAATGTTAGTTTTTTCTTCGGATATTTTGTATTTCGTTATCTTTAGGAATACAAGTACCTTAATATTTTCCTCAAGTTTCATTATATAAGTTTTGACAGTTTTTGGCATTACTTACTTGATAAGTTGATTTAAGATTTTATTTGATTGTATTCTGTTATATGTACCCTGAATAACAAATACTTGAATATCAGAATGTGTTATCTCATTCGTTTATAGCTATGTGGTGAAGTAACTAAGAGAAATAAAATATCATAGTTCACCTTAGAATCTGAAGGAGGTGTTCTAATTCTTAGACCTTGGATTTGCATGACTCTTGTCTGTCCATCAAGTCCGGTGTGTGTCATAAGTTAACCTTTAGTGTGCGTATTTATGATTACATTTAACTAGAATTGAAGGTCTTGACTCTTAATATTTTCCTGAGCTACTGAATTAGGTGGCTGTCAGGTACCATTGTTTGTGCCATTGTACTATATGTTGTACTTGCTTTGCACTACAAACTAGGTCCTATATTTAGGACCAAAGGAGTATGTCTTATTTCTCTTCATTGGGTTGTTTCTCTCTCATATAACTGAGATTTTTATGAGTTTGTGTCCATGAATTTTTCGAATCTTGGTGTATTTGAGCAGAAAAATATATTATTGGTATATACTTGGTTTTTATTCCACAGAAAAATTTGAGTAGAATGGTCTGTGGTTTAGATCTTCTATAAAATGTAGCTGTGGTATGCTACTGAAAAGTATGAGGATGATGGTTAGGCAGCTTGACGTTTTGATATTTGTGGTGTATTTGATCCCATAATTTCCAAACAATGTTGATTGCAGTCCATTTCATTAAAGTTAGTGGTAAAAAAATTCATCATGGAACACTTAAGCATTTGTATTGATTGGATTGGATTTTTTGTTTGGTCTCTGGCTCACTTGTCAATTGTGGGTCTCTGTGTGAGAGATATGTTGTAGTAAGAAGATAGAATGATGTGCCACACGGATGCCCTTGGGGTGATTTGATATGTTTTTGCTTTACTATCTGTTTTCTAGCTTGCTCACTTGAATGAGTACTCCAGCTTGTTTTGCTGTTGTCTCATATGTATTATTTTCTTTTTCCTTATGTTTGATTGCTTTTTACTAAGGTGGATGCAATTAAACATGGGAATGGTCGCAGGGGAAAGATAGGAGTAGAAAGGGGAAATTGTTTTTACTAATGCTGAGTGCAGACAAAGAGAAGGAGACACATGGCAGCTGAGTTGGGCATTTAGCAGTTTGGATGCTCTGCATCCACAAAAATGAATGTGGAGGGTGCATACGGGGAGTGATAAAGAGAAAATGGTGTAATTATGAGATGTACATCCCATACGTAGCCACATTCTGTAGTGATTCTATCTTTGGATGCATGAATACATGAATGAATAGGAATTCAATTTGGCATTCAAGAAAAAGCTAGTGAGAAGTGTTATTGAGCAGCAATAAGAGGAAGATTTGGGTGATTAGTTGGGAGGTATCTTGTAGCCTCCAAAGAAGGGCCTGGATCTTTTACTTTCTCTTTTTCTTTTTATTCTACATCCGTTTGTTTGGCTGGTTCCCTATCTATAGTTTTTAAACTTTGTCTCATTTTTTGACAGCTAATTTCTTCTCCATTTTTCACATCTCCTGTTTTTTTTCGAATTCTTCTACTCTAGGATTGAGTTCCATTGAGAGTATTATTGGCTTTGCAGTTAGAGGTTGTAGGTCAATCTTATGAGTCCAAAGTCCCTATAGAAAACATGTATCACTGCATGTCTAAGAATGTAAGAAATAGGTGAAGGAAGAGGGGGGGAGGAAGTAAATTCCAAGGTTCTGTAGCCTAAACCGGACCGGCTGGTTGGGACTGAAAATTGGCGAACCTGTTTAGTGACAGGTCCAGGTCTAAGAACATTGGTAAATTCTTACTGACTAGAGAAAGAGAGCAACTTTTGTTGTCTCCTCCAAAAGCCTCATCCAAATGTTTACCATGTTACACATGCATTCTTGTTAGGCAATCTATCACATTTTTTGTTTTCGAATCTTTCACATTACTTCACTTATAATACCTGCGATAATACCCAAAAATAATTAATTCAGAATTATGTACAATTTTTTATTAGATAATTAAATTGCAAGAGTTGGATGTTTATAATTGACTTTAACGAATGTAATTTGTCTGTGGCGATGCTGAAAGGAAAAGGGAGAATGTAACAACATTGGCAGGGTGAGTTCATCATCACCTTTGTCATATACAAGAAGTAGATCATTTCCTCATCTTTTTCTCATTAGCTCTTCTTAGTTGGTAATTGTTGATTGAGAAGATGAGAGAAAAATTATAATAGTATTGCGGCCTTTCAGATCGATTGGACAGACATGATTTAGAGATTATGAAAGATGATGAGAAAATGATAATGAGAGAAATTCTACCCATTGTATACATTTTTTTGGGTTTTCAGTGGCTTTTCATTAGCCTTTTCCCCCCATTTTGCTATTAAATCTAGGCATCTTTTCAAGGCAATATAAATTTCTCTCTCATGACAACTTTTTAAGGCAAAAATAACCAAAATTGAAAGTACGGTCAGACCCATGTGGCATAAAATTTCACTGAGATATAAATTGGTGAATGAAGTGTTACACTAGGAGTATTTGACACAAAAATGTTTTAAGGATAGCTTAAATACAAAAAAAAAAAAAAAACAATTAAAAATTGAAACAAATCACAATGGCGTTAGTTTGTAATGCAACGTCGTTAAAAGCTTTTACACGGAGGAAACCATTTCCTTTGAATGTTTCGTACAGCCATGGCTCTATGGATTGCTTCAAGAAGTTCTTGATTTTTGGAATTACTTGAGGATAAGAAACTTCCTCTACTATGAGTGCGAGTCTCGCAGCTCTGGCCACGTGCTTCCCGAATAAATAAGACGAATTGGTCGTAATGATTGATGAATTCAGACCCTTCACGACTTTAATTAGAGCTAAGATAATTTCTTTATACGAATCTGGTTTGATTCCTTTGGTGGAATGCCATGATATTGGAATTGGGTTTATTTTCAGAAGCCATGAAGCTTCGACGCCGACGAGGTCCCATCGATGCTTCTATACTTGAAATTGTGAAGAATGGCACAATTGCTTTCTGTTTTAGAAAGAAGCTTGAGATGAAGTGGGTGAGCAAGCAATCTCCAGATCTTTTCTTCTGAAATGTATACTCAACACGATAGGGTTTCTCCAGAGCAGCGTCGCCGGAAATAAGGTAACAGGAACTGAATCGATCCAAAGTTTTCTCGAAGTTGGGATTCTCAGAATTAGGCAACGCCGCAATCCGAATGATCTTTGAAAACCCATCGTCGGAGGTAATCTCCAACGACGAGGTGCGCCTCATAGATGAACCAAGTCTGGTTGTTATCAAGCCTAATGGTGTTTTTGTGAGAGAATCGCAAGAGGAGAATATCCTCTCCCATGACAAAATGCCGTGGACGGTGGAGAGAGAAACCGAGGTGCTCTGTGTACAAGCTTTAACGGCCGTTAACATTACAAATTAATGCCATTGTGATTTGTTTCAATTTTTAATTGTTTTTTTTTTTTGTATTTAAGATACCTTAAAACATTTTTGTGCCGAGATCTTCCTAAGGTAATAAATAGTTGGTCAATTTACACCTTAACACTATGTTTGTTTGGCTACTATTAGAATAACATTGCTTCTTGCTTCTGTTTTAACACTTTTAGGGACATTGGAAGAAATAACTTATGAATACCTAATTCTCATAGGCTAAAACATCAATTAACCCTAATTTCTTAATGGATTCTTCTTATGTAAGAAAAACATTAGTATATTGTGTAATCATTTTACAATTCAAATGTTTTTTTGAACCAAATACAATTCAAACACAACTGCTGAAATTTAATATATTTTTATAAAAGCTTATAAAAAATAAATTTATACAATTATTGTTCAAAATAAAATGACTAAAAGAGAACAAATAGGTGAGTTCCATTGGAAAACATATGGATTAGATTAGTTCCTGGGCATGCGAGTATAGATTGAGATGAAAATTTTAGAAAAGGGTTTGAGTTCACCCACGATCCAAGGGAAGGGCGCGAAATCTTCATTCCTCCTAGTGATATCGATGTCGGGCGGGCGGCGAATGTCTATTACCCTCGGGCTGTTAACCTAGGCACCTAGGAGTTAGGATGCCTCCCCCAGCTCTTTGATCAACTCCAAGATCAAACCCCTTCCCTTTGGTAAGAGTGTTCGACCCTTTTGTCACTTGAGCCCAAGGACAAAGGGTTCCTAAACCTTTTTATTAAGTCCCTCGTACATAAATACCCAACACGACTATTCTCCTCATTCTTCGTGGGCATCTGAATCACCATTTATAACGGAGTGGGGGAAAATTTTGAAATCATATTCTCGTTTGGACTTGTGGTGTAGAGCTTCATAATTTTTCAGTCACCTTCATTGATTCTTCTATCACATGTGTCTCTTGTATTGTTTCCATGAGTCTTCTTTCAACCATCAAAACTTCTTTGGGCAAATTCGAGAAACCACTGGATGCTTTTGAACAAATGTGTAGCTTAGCTTGTGTTGTAAAAGCCAGAAGCATTTTGCACAAACCAAGTCAAATTTCTTTTGCATTTTCAGTATCATATTCAAACCCATGTTTTCTTGTTTCTTCTCTATATCTAAAAACAAGTGAATTCTAAATTGGCCTTGTGATGTTCATGGGTTGTTTTCTGGCACTTCCTGACAATATAAAACTCAACAAATTATCCATTATGTGATTCAAAACAATTAATTTTGTTAGGGTTAGATAAGTGTGTATACAAAGTCTCCGGTGGTTACAGGTTCTGATTCTTGTAATACCCACGACAATACCAAAAAAATAATTAAATCAGAATTATATACACTTTTTATTAGATGAATCAAATTGCAAGAGTTGGATATTTATAGTTGACTTTGACGAATTTAACTTGTTTGCGACGAAGTTAAGAGATATGTTTGTACATTGAGTTTGGAACATTTAAGGAGGGAAAGGAACTTAAAAGAAGGGAAAGGAACTTGGAAGGAATGAAAGGGAAGATTGAGAGGGAACTTTAAAAAGTTGAGTGCTTGTAGACATGAGAATTTAAGTAAGTTGAGGGAAGATAAACTGTTTGGTAAGAAGAATTGGGTGTTGGTTAAGTGGGGAGGTTAGGTAAAATCCCCTTAATGCCCCTAGGAAAAAAACCCAAGAACGTTTTTTTTTCTTCTCGCCCCATTCTACCGAAACAGAGCAGCCGAAACGCATCGACGGGGAAGTTGGTGGAGAGCTCATCATCAAATTTTAAAACCGCGAGGATCATAGAACCCAGAGCAAGAACGCTTGACCGAGAAATGGAAGGAAAAGAGGGGACAACACGATATGAACCAATCTTGTTTCGACATGAATTTCGGAAGAGGAATAACGAAGGAAATGTTTCAACATAGAACCCAGGAAATTCAAATTTGTTTGTGGTAGACTCCAAATTGTGAAGTCCATGAAATGAAATGATGAAGTTGGTAAGGCAAACATAGTTGCGTAAAACGACCGGAATGTGTGATGTAACAATTAATTAGAACATAGGAGCTTCAAGACAAGAATAACCAAACTCGACCTCTTTGAAAGTGGCTACGTAACCGATAAAGTTGAAGTAAATGCAGGAAACTATCGAAGTTTGGGAAAAAACAATATCTTTGGAGAAGTTGACAAGTCCATGATTATAGTTGATAAGTGAGCAACTTAATAAACACTGAGGTATAAAAATGCATATCACGCCTCATGGTTGGACAAAAGTGATTGCAAGTGCAGCAATGTCATGCATGTAAATCACCGCTTATCTTTGGAAGTGGAAAGATTTTTGCCGTGTCTTCGAAAATAAACCAAGTTCAAAATGATTTGTAGTGATAGGAACTCGGGTCGTTTCCCCAACGAATTTGCGACAAGTTCGATTAACAACAATAATAGCCAAAGCGAACAAGAACAATGGGGGTTTTGGTTAACCGATTAAAACGAAAACTAATAGAAATAGAAACGAAGAGAATGAAATGAAGATTAAACGATATAACGAAGATTAACCCGAGATTTCGAATTCCACCAACTTCCTTCCTGGACGAAAAACAGAATTGAACAAACTGCGTGATTGATTCTGGACGAACCGAAATCTCCGCGTTCGTCCGGATATTCCCTCAACTAAACGATCGTTTAGCGTTTATCCGAACAGCGGCGTGTCAACGTACGATCGCACGAGAAAACACTCAAACCAGGTCGAATTAAGTCCTTGGGATTTCTCAATCTGGGCATTAAATCTAACACCCAATCCGAATGCAAATCGAATCCGAAATTACAAAACAGGACCAATTTGTTACCGTTAAGAGCGAGTCCTCTGGATAGTGGAATCCTTAATCCATTGGGCTAATCACCGAAGCTTAGCCCAGGCATGGCTATGCAGAACGAAAATGGAGCATAAATGAAGAAGTTCATGATGAACACGAAGAACTTCGAAGAACGGATGAAGAACAAGCGAGAGAATTTGAAACTTGTGTTTTTGATCCACTAATAGGGTAAAAACGTGAATGAATCTGTTTGTGGCAGCTGCCTTACTTAAAAATAACCTAAAAGCGAAATGGGCTCTCATAGTTTTAGCCCAAAACAGAAATAAAATAAAACTCGACTTAAATTACAAAATTCGGGTCCAAAATAAATCCAGATTTGTACATCCGACTTGGGCTCCAAAATGTTACCGCCCTCTTGACCGAATTTTCTCTTTATGTCTTCATAATAATTGTAGCTCTCTGAATCATCTGAAATATGAGACAAAAATGAGAGCAAATCCGATGTCTGGTTCAAGAGTTATGGTAGAAATAGTGAAACTTGACACAAATCTGGAATTTTATTATTAAAAATGGCTAAAATGCAATAAAAGGCCCAAGGCCCAAATAAACATAAAGAGCCATTATTTATTAGCTAAAGGGTCCTAAATTATTATTCAAGATACAAAAATAAGTGTATAAAATATTCAATTATCAAATTCCCCCACACTTATCTTTTTGCACTCCTGAGCAAAATTCAAAGAGAAAGACCTAAAGGAAAAACTCTTCTTTACTAATAATTGCTAACAATGAAAAAAAATTGAATCAAGGGACACAAAGCTTCAAAAGACCAATCATTCAAGACCAAAACCCCTTCATCTCAAATTACAATTCATGGTAGTGTCAATCAATGATGCTAATCACAAAAGATGATATCTCAAATGATGCGCTCAATCAATCGAGTCTCTAAAGTGTTTAAGGTAAATAAGTGTATCGCTTCAATTCTACTCAAGAAATTTGTTCTACCATAAGCTTGCTCAACTTCTACGTCTCCACTACTCATAACACATACATGCACAAATCAAGAGAGCTTGTAATTAAAGGTTGTAATGGGGCTAGGGTGAAGGTAGGTAATAGTATGGAATGAGAGGCTAGCACGCAAAGAAATCAAAATAGAGCAGCTTGATTAACACAATCATTCTCTATGTATGAAACTTTTATTCTACTCATATATACATTCCCTTTCTATGTATTTTTTTTTTTTTTTTTTTTTACTTTTCTTTCCTTTCCTTTCATTGTATACCTAATTACAATGACAAAATCAAATATCCCCCCCACACTTAAACTGTTGCAGTCCTGAGCAACCCCCACACTTAAACACAAAACAAGGTGAAACCAATGCTCAATAAATCTTCAAGGTGCGGAATAAAATGGTTTTACGCTTAGGCTTGTAATGTGGCTTAGAAAAGAATGGGTCAAAAGGCACAAAGGGGCTCGCAAGGAATCATAATGCAAGGGAAAGCTATTTGGCCAAAGTGAGGAAAATAAAAGAAAGAAAACAAGCTTCCATCATACTTATGCACGTAAGTGAAAAATGTAGTTTCAAAAGAAAAGGAGCAAGTTCTAGAGAACACAAATCATGAGAGATGCACACATGAAAGAAAGAATGGCAAAAGATGAATTCCATTAAATGCAGGCCCAAAACCTCACAAGGTCAATACCAACTTATAGGTAATCAACAACATCAAATCAACTACCAAGACTTGTAATCGAAGAGTCAAGAGTTCCAGATCAAGCAGAATGATCCATTAAAACCAAAATGTCCTAGTTCATAATATGTAGCAACCATTAGAAAGAAAGAAAGTATTTATTTTCAAAAAGCAAAGTAGAAAAGGAAAACAAATAAAAGAGAGGGAGGAGAAGAAAGAAGAATACTCCCCAAGGGTTTATGGAGGATAAGTGGCATCAATGAGGAGAATCTCCGCTTCCTCAGCCGGCGTAGGGATCCCTCATGAAATGGCTTGAGGCGATGCCCATTGACCTTAAAAGTCCAGTCCTGTGGGTGGATCACATAGCTCAACAAACACCAAATGGAAATATGTTAGTGATCACAAAAGGGCCATCCCACTTAGATCGAAGCTTACAGTGCATAAACTTGAGACGGGAATTAAATAGAAGAACTTTCTGGCCCCTGAAAAATTCTTTCCTCGAGAATATGCTTATCATGGAATGCCTTAGTCTTTTCCTTATACAAGTGTGAGAGCTTTCATAGGCATCCAATCTAAGCTCATCTAACTCTTGCAACTGCAGCCTTCCTCTCAATCCCGGACTTAGCCAAATCCATGTTGCATTGCTTAATAGCCCAATAGGCTTGATGCTCCAACTCAATAGGAAGATGACATGTACCTTACCAAAGACAATCCGATAGAGAGACATCCCGAACGGAGTCTTGTAGGCGGTGCGATATGCGCCACAAAGCATCATCTAGTCGCTTACTCCAATCTTCAGGGTAGAGTTGATGCAGGTCTTCGAAAGATTTGCTTAATCTCTGTATGGAGACTTCGACTTGACCATTGGTCCGAGGATGGTATGTTTGTGGAAACCTTGTGAAAGCACTCCATACTTGCGTAGCAAGGTACCCATGCTTCGATTGCAAAAATGGGAACCCCGATCACCGATAATAGCTCTAGGAATTCCAAACCCTGCGAAAATGTTAGACCTAACAAAGTCCACCACCACGAAAGAATCATTAGTCCGGGTGGCTTTCGCCTCAACCCATTTGAAACATAATCAACGTACCACAATATGTAAGTGTAACCATATGAAGCAGAAATGGACCCATGAAATCAATACCCCCAAACATCAAAGATCTCACAAAACAATATAGGGTTTTGGGGCATCTCATGCCTACGGGAAATACTCCACGCCCTCGTGACGCTTATCACGGGATTTGCAAAACAAATGGGCATCATGAAACGAGGAAGGCCAAAATAATCCACATTCTAACACTTTCTACTTGATTCTTTGGGGTCCAAAGTGACCACCACAGCGAAGCATGAGCAAAATGCAATATAGAGTGAAACTCATGATCGAGCACACATCTCCTAACTACTTGGTCACTACAAATTTTCCCGAGATAAGGGTCAATCTGCTCATCAGGGAAATCATCCCGAATAGAAGAGGGGTGAGAGGGAGAATGGGTGATGCGACTCTGTGGTCGGCTACCCGGTTTTACGCTCCACTTCGTCTCGAATCTCAACATCAAACTCTTGGAGCAATAACATCCACCGGATGAGTCGTAGCTTAGCATCCGCCTTTTCAAAAGAAACTTTAAAGGCTGCATGGTCGGAGAAAACAATGACTCTACTAGCTAGCAGGATATGACCTAAACTTATCGAAGGCAAAATACAATAGCCAACAACTCCTTCTCGGTAGTGGTGTAATTAGGCGACCGAGTTAATCCAAAGTTTTTGAAGCATATGCAATGACATGGGAGGCTCTATCAACATCATTGTGCTAAGATAGCACCAACCGCATAGTTGGAAGCATCGCACATTAACTCAAAAGGGAGGAGCCAATCGGGGTTTGAATCACTGGGGCCAGGGTCGAGCAACGCTTCAAGTGATCAAGGCCGCCTTGCACGCATCATCAAGAACAAAGTCGGTGTCCTTATGCGTAAGGTTGGACAAGGGTTGAGCAGTCTTGCTGAAATCTCGAATGAAACGTCGATAGAAACTCCGCATGACCAAGAAAAGAGCGAACTTCCCGCACGAAGCGGGGTAAGGCAAAGCAGTAATAACATCGATCTTAGCAAGGTCTACCTCAATCCCTTTCCTAGACACTATGTGTCCCAAGACTATGCCTGACTCAACCATAAAGTGACACTTTTCATAATTCAAAGCACAAGATTAGATTCAATACACCTATGCAAGACTCTAGACAAATTAGCTAAGCATGCATCAAAATCGGACCATATACAAAGTGAAATCATCCATGAAAACCTCCATGCAAATTCCTCTAGGAACTCGCAGAAAATACTCACCATACAACTGCCGAAAGGTGCCGGGTGCATTGCGGAGGCCAAAAGGCATCCTTCGGTAAGCATATGTTCCAAAGGGGCATGTGAAGGTCGTCTTCTCCGATCCTCGAGAGCAATATGGATCGGAAGTATCCGGAGTAGCCATCCAAGAAGCAAGTAATGAGACTTACCGGCCAATCGCTCTAACATCCGATCAATGAAGGGTAGAGGGTAATGATCTTTGCGAGTGGCTTGGTTGAGTCTTACATAGTCAATGCAAACTCTCCAACTATTCGAACTCGAGTAGGAATGAGCTCATTCTTCGATTGGATACTACAAGAACTCCGGGACTTCTTGGGAACCACCGAGTGGACTAACCCATCGGCTATCGTAAATGGGATAGATGATGCCGGCTTGCGTGCTTAGTTACTTCTTTCTTCACCACATCAAGGATAAGAGGATTAAGGCGTCTCTCGGGGTTGCCTCACCGGCTTAGAGTCCTCTTCCAATAGAATCCGATGCATGCACATAGAAGGGCTAATGCCAACTATGTCGCCCAATGTCCACCCAATGGCTTTCTTGTTCGCCCTCAATAAGCTTAGCAGCCTTCTCTTCTTGATTTGGCATAAGATTATTTGCCACAATGACTCGCTAACCGCTCATTCACCTCCGAAATGCATACCGGATGGTCCGGAAGGGATTTCAACTCTAGTTTGGGCGGTTGCTCAATGGAGGGAGGAAGCTTGGGTGGTTGTTGCAACAACTCGATGTCATCACACCGGGAATACCGAAACCATATTCAAAGAAGCACAAGCGTAAGGACTCGTGTCTATACATTTCAAGGTTAACATCGAATTCGATTCATCAAAATCGAATTAAGCTCATCAAAATCGGAATCAGATGCACGCTAGATCGGGATGAAGCTCAAACTCGAATCAATATCGAGTCTACAAGTAATGTAGAATCATCAAGCAAATCAGAATCACCAAACAATGCAGCCTAACCAAATTAGTGCAAACAGAGCACCATTCATTATCATCGCATGCACAAACGGGGTATCACTCTTTGATGAAAAATAAGGATAATCAAAGACACCAACCATTAAGAACATCATCCACAAAGATCATCAATCACATCAATACGAGTAAAATAGAATGCTCTTCCCTAGGATATTTCATGGCATCAAAGATATTGAAATTCACGGATATATCACCAAACTCCATGGAAAGAGTACCGAATGCACATCTATCTTAGTCCTAGGTTGTTTTCATGAAAGGTCTCCTAGAATGATTGGTGACCTACTACAGTAGAGACTCACCCTCCATATCCAAGATGTAAAAATCAGCAGGGAATATCAATTCATTAACTTTGACTAATACATCTTCAACTAAACCAGAAGGATGGGCATTACTCCTATTAGCTAACCGAACAATGACACCGCTTGGACGCAAGGGACCAAGACCAAGAGATCTATAAACAGAATGCGAGCATGACATTAATAGAAGCACCTAAATCTAGCATGCAATCATCAAATCTATAGTTACCAATAAGGCAAGGGATAGAAAATGTCCCCTGGATCTTTGCATTTACGAGGCATGGTAATTCGGATGAGTGTCGAGACATTCTGGTTCAAGCTCACTCGTTCATTTCCCTTCGCCGCCTCTTGTTGGTGCACAACTCCTTCGTAAACTTGGCATATTTAGGAATTTGTTTGACTGCATCTAAGAGAGGAATGTTGATCTCTACTCTTCGAATGTCTCAAGTATATCCTTCTCTTGTGCTTTATCCGCCAACTTCTTGGACCGAAGCCGTTTCCGAGGGGAAAGGAAGAGGAATAGGAATGTCTTCCTCTTCTCCTTGCTGCATTGCCTTTTTTTCTTTTCGAGTCAATCTTCACATTTCCCGACTCGCTTTTACGATGTGGAAGTCACATCTGCAGCTTCTTGCTTAGGTTCCTCCAATTGCTTGCCGAGCAGTAGTGATATATCACTCACATTTCCCTTAGGATTGGGAATTGTTTGTGAGGGAAGGGAATTGGATCCCCGAGGTTGAAGTCGGTTCAATGATGTTGCCAATTGCCCAATCTGTGTTTGCAAACTCGAATGGAAGTATCGGTTCTTGTCGTTGGAACCGCATATTGGCCGTGACAAATTGCTTCATCATATCTTCAAGTGAGGAACCACCACCACTACTACTAGCTTTCGCCGTTGCGTCGCCCCGTGGAGGTGGACATATGGCTGGTCGAGGAGGTGGTGCTTGCAAAGGCAAAGGCAGGTGGTGCAGACTATTGCTGGGGAAAGTCTCGTGGTCCGTACGGCCTCGCCGGTAATTCCTGAGTCGCCGAACATCTTGTTACTCGATTCGATTTTGGTATTGGTTGCCTGGTTCGATTTTGGTTCCACGAAAGTCAGTGATTTCTCCAACCAGGATTATAAGTGTTGAGAAGGCATTATTCTCGTTGGTATTGTGGCCTTCCCGGAAAAACACCCACCGCAGCCTGACCGATCGATCTTGGTAAGTAGGATCATGCAAGGTAGGGCAAGAGTCGATAGAATGATAAGGGTCGAACAAAACCCACAAGAGTACCCATGCCGAGAAGGGAAGATCCGCACTGCTCGTGTCACCGCAACCGCCTCATGGAGGAGGTCGATCATCAAGTCTAGTCTCTAATCTCTCGAGAATCATGCCTGGATGGAGCTTGAATATGGTAAACAGGAGTACTATTGGCTCTGGTGCCAAATCGCCGAGAGTTATCTCGCCATAATGGATATCAAGTCTCTAAGCCAGTGTCTTGTTACTCATAGCCCCACCGCTAAGCATCCACCAACCCTTGTTTGTCTACCGGTGATAGACCATCATAGAAAGAGTTGATCAAGTCTTTTCGGATATCTCGATGATGTGATGGACCTTGCACATAACCTTTTGAACCTCTCCCAATACTCATACATAGTCTCCCCAAATGACTTGTTTAATGTTGCCAATTTCCTTCTTGATTGCGCTTGCTCTTGAGGAAGGAAATATTTCTCCGTAAATAACCTCGAATATCACCCAGGCTCCCAATAGATGAGGGTCAAGGTGCAAAGAACCAATCCTTGGCTCCACCCTCCAATGAGAAAGGAAAAGCTCTCACTTGATATGATCTTCATCAATGGCATGAGGTTTCATAGTGCTGCATACTACATGGAATTCCTTCAAATGCTTAATGGGCACTCACCGCAAGACCATGAAACTTAGGCAACAAGTGTATTAGACCAGATTTCAGCTCAAAGTTAGCAAGAAGGTTAGGATATTGGATGCACAAGGGTTGATAATTGACATCGGGTGCACCCATTCCTTCAAAGTATGATGATTTTCCCGCTCTCCGCCATAATGTCCGAGTTAGCAAAGTTGCTACTAGAATCGAAGCACACTATCGTAAATATCAACGAGAACGGACACAATCCGAATGGCCGAATCGGAATCTAATGAGTATCCAATTCAAGATTAATCTTATGACTTAGCCTAACAACTCTTCTAAAGAAGAATTGTTCTTTCTATTTCAGGATCAAATGGCAACAAATCTTCGGATTAGTAGTATTCTCGGTACTCATGCAACATATACACAAAGCAGAATTGGCAAAATACTCGTAATGACAAAGATGCCACCGTAAAATCAGAATTACGAAAACGCCACAAGAGGTGGTGAAAAGTGGAAAACACTAAGAGACAAAGAGACAAAACACACAAAAGCAAAAACCTATGCTAGAAATTGACCAAAACAAGTCCAGAAAGCAGTATCAAATGATTTTTAAAATTTTTGGGACTTGGACAAAGGGCAACTCCTAGACTATTGGGGACTCAAAATGGAATAAAAACTTCAAAAATTGAAAAAGTGGCCTAAACGATGGAATTTGGCGAAACGGAGGATAGCCCTTGAAAATGGAACATTTTGAAGGGGGTCTAACGATTCACCATTTTCTATCACTGTACCAAATTTCAACTCAATCAGAGATACTCAAAAAAAAATGGTCCTGATGGAAATCAAAAAAGCAGAACCTAAAACAATGAAAAAAATGGTCTAAACGTTGGAATTTGGGGAAAATGAGTGAGACCTCACTTCCTCCTAGGAAGTGACTTTTGCTTAAAACACCCAATTCCTTGTGAATAAGACCTGGTTTGAGGAAAACAGAATTGAACAAACTCGTGATTGATTCGGACGAACCGAAATCTCGCGTTCGTCCGAGAAATTCCCTCAACTAAACGATCGCTTAGCGTTTATCCAAACAGCGGCGTGTCACCGTACGATCGCACAGTAAAACACTCAAACCCAGTTCGAATTAAGTCCTTGGGATTTCTCAATCCGGGCATTAAATCTAACACCCAATCCGAATGCAAATCGAATCCGAAATTACAAAACAGAACCGAATTTGTTACCGTTAAGAGCGAGTCCTCCGGATAGTGGAATCCTTAATCCGTGGGCTAATCACTGAAGCTTAGCCCAAGATGGCTATGCTTTGAACGAAAATGGAGCAGTAAATGAAGAAGTTCATGACGAACACGAAGAACTCAAGAACGGATGAAGAACAATTGAGAGAATTTGAAACTTGTGTTTTTGATCCACTAATAGAGGTAAAAACGTGAATGAATCTGTTTGTGGCAGCTGCCTTACTTAAAAATAACCTAAAACGAAATGGGCTCTCATAGTTTTAGCCCAAAACAGTAAATAAAATAAAACTCGACTTAAATTACAAAATTCGGGTCCAAAATAAATCCAGATTTGTACATCCGACTTGGGCTCCAAAATCGACTGCCCTCTTGACCGAATTTGCTCTTTATGTCTTCATAACAATTGTAGCTCTCGAATCATCTGAAATATGAGACAAAAATGAGGCAAATCCGATGTCTGGTTCAAGAGTTATGGTAGAAATAGTGAAGCAACACAAAACTGGGATTTTATTATTAAAAATGGCTAAAATGCAATAAAAGGCCCAAGGCCCAAATAAACATAAAAGCCATTATTTATTAGCTAAAGGGTCCTAAATTATTATTCAAGAGACAAAAATCAGTGTATAAAATATTCAATTATCGGAAGCAATATCACCTTAACTTGCATTCAATTGAAGGTGGGTGGAAGGAATTAAAATAAAACCAAGTTTGGCTTTTTCAAATGCTATATAAAAATGGACAAAAACTTACCTTCAACAAACATAATGCACCCCACAAATGACCAAATGTGATGCTCAAAAATGGCTTAGTTATACTTGAAGCAATATCAGCATAAGATGCATTCTATCGCCCTATCCACAAATGCTGCATATCAACAATATCAGCATAATATCAGCAATATCAGCATATCATGTGGTGGTCAAATGCTGCATCAAAATGATGGAAAAACATATGACTGATTGAAGGACCTTACTGCATTCCAAAAAATTGGTGCATAATATCCACAAATGGTGAAAATATTGCTGCAATGACCAAAGTTTAGGGAAAAAAAAAACCGTTGCCATGTATGTCGCAAGGTACAGTTGCTGCAGTAGACCAACAATTACAAGATCACTTCCATCTAGTGTAGGCGGCAATGAAAACAAGTCGGGTAAATTATATTCAAAACCATGAAGGTTGATGTAATATAACACATTAAGTTCCACATTAACAAAAAGTTCGAACCTAACACGAAGTTCGAACTTTCTACATAATAATATCAACCAAGACAGTAAAGCAAAATGATTATCTGAATCATGTCAAAAACATATAAAAAGGTAACCAGACTAATGACTTATCATGTGAGCCAAGACAACGTCTTGAATCATCTCAAAAAGATTAAAACATAAAAGACAAACTAATATCTATTTCTTCTTCTTTGTCTTATTTGGCGACTTCCTAATCTTGGTTCGTCTTAGAGGTGAAGTGCGTGAACCAGGGAGGTTAACTGGGATGTACATGGGGGTTGCAGGCCTAGTGGATGGAGCAGGAATAGGCTCTTCAGCTGAGAAGATGTGGGGCAAATTCTGAGCTGCCAGGGTGCTTCTGAAACTTGTACCGGGTATGAATCTCAAAGGAACAGTATCTAGTATGTTCCTAGATGGGGCAGGAGGGGGGTTGATAGGTTCAGGGAGAGTCACAAGGGAGAGTGGGGTTACTGGTTCCAATTCTGTTGCTCACTGGTTTTGTCATCAGTGGTCTGACTTGTGGTCCCCTTGACACCACCACCACCACCCTGTTCATCCATTCCTTCATCCTCTGTGTCACCTTCTGTCCCCTTGTTACTACCATGAAAGGCCTCATACTGTTCTTGTTCATTTGTGTGACCTTGACTCCCACTACCACCAGCATGAACCTCCTCCTCCTCTTCATTTTCATTTCTGTCACCTTGACTCCCACTAGCACTACCATGAACCTCCTCCTCCTCTTCTTTTCATTTGTGTCGGCTTCACTCCCACCGGCACCACTCAGACGCCTCCTCCTCCTCTTCTTTTCCATGTGTGTGGCCATCACTCCTAGAGGCACTACCAGAAACATCGCCATCATCCTCTTCTCCATCTGTCTTCCCTCACTCCCAATAATTTCAGCAGACACCTCTACCTCCCCTGATTTTTAGGTGTGTCCCCTCGGTCCAGTGGCACCACCATTATCTTCTTCTTCCTATTCTTTGGTATCCGTCTCCCTTCACTCCGGTGGCACTACCGAAGCTTGTCTTCCTCCTCTACTCGTTGCATCGTGTCCCCTCACTCCCATTGGCATCACCATCAAAATCCTCTTCCTCCTCTTGCTTCTCTTCTGTTGCATGCAAGTATCCAACCATAATCAATACGCATGCAGTCAAAATGCATATAACTTGCAAATTGTAAATATAAATCAACCAACACAAATTGCAAACCACATTCAGTTGAAAACTAACCTGGAAAAATTACATACCAATAACTACAGTTTGACAACCAACACAAGTAGTTGTAACTTGTATGAATAAAATGCAGACCACATTCAAAATATTTATGCTAAACATGTCATATAATTTTAAATACGTGAAACTGATATCCTGCATAATTAAAGGAGTGTATCAACAGGCTTTGTTGACGGACCAGCATCATCAACTTGAGTTTCCTTGAACGATGCAAATTGTCTATACTCCTCACTGACAACAACCTTTGCTTTCCCCTGTTTCTTCGCCTCTACCTTTTCTGCTCCTTCGTACTCATCGTAGTCTTCTTTCGTCCTGTACTTCGACCCCCCTCCCGAGAACACCTTCTGATTGTACCCATATGCTTCCTGTAGTTCCTCACATCCTCCATTGTGATTCCCAGTTCCTTCAACCGATCAGGCGTCATTTTCACCCTCGCCATTTTCTTCCAGATAACAGGTAGAGATTGTAAAATTCCTAGGGTTTGTGCGGTTGTGTGAGTTGTTCGCCTGGTGGGAAAATAGTTGAAGTGGCTGTCGATTGGGATTTGGGTTGCAAACTGACGGTGGTAGGTATTAAAAGCCTACTCTGCAAAAACAGAGCAACTTGATGACAGTTTTCAATTGAGTGGATGTATGTTCGAACTTCATATCATATGTTGACAGTGTTTTAATTCATTTTTTATTTGAAATATTTTAAAATAATGTGTTAAGGAGCCAACCGTTGGACTTAAGGTTAATAGAGTGAAGTTCGAACCAAACCACCACGTTCGAACTTTATCATGTAAAGTATACAAGTTGTACATTAAATATTTTGGGTTACAAGTTCGAACGTAAGCGTTACGTTCGAACATAACACCGCAATGTGTCATAATTCAGGGTAGATAAATGAAGGATAAGCTGGAAACATAAACTTAATGAAATGGGGACAAAACAGAAAGGTAACCATATATTTATATTCAAAAATACCATGTGTCTACATTGGTAGCCCAGTTTACATTTGCGAACCCATGGCAATTACATAGTCATATCGGCTAAAGTGACATACACCCGAGATGGACCTATAACATTGGCCTATATACGGATGGTAGGGACGAACAAAAGTAATCATAGATGTACATAGGGAAGACCAAAATTTATCCCATGTTCAATGTACCTAATTTCCCAATATGAACATGGTGCAAAGTTTGGTGTCCAAAACATAAGACGAGTTGGCTCAAAAATATAATGACACAACTCCATCAGCCCTGACCATCAACCAAAATACAATATTGACATTACATTGAAACCTCATTGCAAAGAAAGGCTACGGATCCAGAGAGCTTAAACATTGCGTGGATTTTTCCAAACGCACTCAACATTTTATCACCGCCAATAATCTTTATATGAGCAAGGTTCCTCTCATTCCAAGTCGATCTTCAACCTCCAAGAGGCTGCATGAAAAGATCATCACCCTTTGCTTCAAGGTCAGCTTGCCTTTGGGTTTGTTGAGCAGCCATCTGATTGCAAACTTTGTCAACCACATCAACTATTGTCTTGTCCAAAGAGGTCACTGTGTCCCTTAATGCATCAGCCATGATTTCAGAGTGGTTCAAACGTCTCTTCCTTTGTCGACTGGTAGATGGTTCAGCTCCGTTCAATTCAGTTGGTGAAGTCAAATTGATTGGTGGTGTGAAAACAGTTTCAGCAGTGACATGATGAGGCGTTTCGGGAAGATCCTCGTCCTCTAGATTAACCTCATCCTCCATCCCTCCGGGAGAGTTCGCATCGTCACCACACCCTCGTCCTTACCCCATACCATGGTGAGGGACTCAAAGTTTGGGAAGGACTTGGTGCGAAATTGTGCCGCCCTTGAATGAGACTGTGAATTCACAATATATGTGAGAACAAGGCGGATAAGTTAATTGACATTGGAAGTAAAGTTGCCCGTATCACAGTGAGGAATGGAAGAACATACCTTTATATACTCATCCCACACCTCTTTGTCAGAACACAAATTGTTTCATTAAAGTCACAAGTGAAATGGGCGATCAATCTAAAAAATCCAACCAATCAAATTACAACATAGTCTAACGATTAACATTATTGTACAACATCATCAATGATCACTACGTGTCACAAAGTTTGCAAACATGTCATTTGCAACACTCTCCCTAAAATTATTCCACACGTCAGTAGTTTCCATTGGCATCGGAGGTGTTTTCGATAGTGGGAGCTCCAGCATCAAATGACTCAAGCTGCTCATCAAGAGGATCTTGAACTGATTCACGATGAATCAAATTATGGATAAGACAACATGCGACGATGTATCTGTTTTGGATCTTCACTGGGTAATAAGATGCACTCCGGAGGATTGCCCAACGTAACTTGAGTATGCCAAAGCATCTTTCTATTACATTACGGGCAGCCGAATGTCGCATATTGAAGCACTCGTGCGGAGTTCACGGTTGGCTTCCATGTCTCCACTCATTAAGGTGGTACCTTTGGCCTCTATAAGGAGCCAAAAAACCCTGGCAATTTGTGTACCCCGCATCAACCAGGTAGTAGTTCCCTGTGGAAACAAACGAACACACGTGATTTGCTTTCTTAATAGCTAAACAGGGATATATACTTGCTTATATTTCACAAACTATATCAAGCATACCTTGTGGTACTCGTAGACCATGTTGTCTTCGTAACGCATCTCGCAACACCCTCCCGTGGCGCTGACCCTTCCCATCCAGCCAAGACGTATATGAATTGACCATCCGGTGAGCATACACCCAAAACATTGGTTGTTACCTCTCCTTTCCTATTTCTATACCTCGCTTTTTCTCTACGGGGACTTGTACGCGTATGTGTGTCCCATCTAATGCACCAAGACACCCCGCAAAATAACCAATGAATAAAGCATGTGGTCAAACCATAATTTGTTCAACAATTAGTAATTTAACATGTCATTTGCAAAAACACATGCTACATACCTTAAACCACTTCCATCGATTATCATTTGAGTCTTCCGGAATGGGCTCCGGTTTCTTAAGTTGCAATGATTGTAGTCGGATGGTAGCATTCAACACTAGTTTGAAATACCTACTAATCGTTTCACCCGACCTTCCAAACTCAAATTGGATTACCCTGTTCTTGACATGATGGCCGAGGATGTGAAGGAACATAGCCACTTGCTCATCAACTAGCATATGATTAGTTGGTTTCAATCCACCAATTGTGTCTAACATGTGACACAATTTATCAAACGTTGCCCGATACATCCTAATTTGGTTGAAACACGTCGTATCACTACCGTATACCATTGCCCTCAAATTCGCTCTCTTCGCATGAAAGTCTAATCTATATGTTCTATCCGGTAAGTGCCTCGGTCTACTTGATCCCACTGCAACTATCAAGTTCACAATCAACGTCCTCACCGCTATAAGCAAAGCTAAGCATCCACCAACATTGCAACCATTTGCTCTGCCTCTTGCTCCATACCTACACACAATTTTTTCCCACACCCATTTGCTTCAATGTCATCTACTACTCCTCTTTACGAACTACATCTACTTAGGTTGAAACATATTATTTTCATCCCATCCACTTTAATTGACAAGATCAATTATTAACCATACCAGCAACAAACATATATGGCACAAAACTAAATCATCACAATATCAACGAAACACAGTCAACATGGAAAGGCAACAAGCAATAACACATCTTCATCACCATTACCCAACACACACACATACGGGACATATAAAATAGGAATCAAACGACCAGAAACTAAACTAAAGTCGACAAATATTATGTGCGTTTAACGGCTACACATCCTATAGCACAAGAAGCAGAATTTTCAAACACTGTACATAGGTTTTGTCATTTCCTTCCTTACCAATCTGAGAACCCTCACTCGGTCTAACTATAGTCACCAATGCCAAGAAAAAGCACCCAAATTGGTTACCCACACATATCGGTGGTTGCGTCTCGCTTTGCCGAACTGGCCATCACCATTGCACACGCACATCGCACAAACAACAACAAAAAAGGCATTCTCTTACCTCGAATCGATCTTGCTCGCCTACTCCTTCGATTGAAGCTCACGCTGTGCTCTCAACCTTCGTCTGCTTCTTCTTCCAGCTCCAGTCTCGATTGTGGCTCGATTGTGGTTTATCAATTCGCAGGGGCTTTTTGGTCTTCAAAATTCACTTTCAGGAGAGTTTTCAAGATCCCGCCAATTTTGGAGGGAGACCACATTCCCTCGTTCGTGGGAGCTTCGGTGAGGCGGGGAAGGTGACTTCCCGGAAGAAGGCGCGCCAAACGGGATTTCAAGAAGGAACTTATATTAAGTTCCTTTCCCTATCTAAAGATCCTTGAACCAAACGGGCCCCGAGTTAATCTGCTTTTTTTCGGGAATTTGGACATTGTGAGTAAATAAATCAAAGTGAAAATCTGAAATAAAGCTACTTAAAATGAGAAAATTCTAAAGCAGGTTGATAAATTCAATAAATTCTTAATTGAGTCATTAACCCATTTTGAGATTTCAAAATGTGAGTAAAACAACTTAAATGCCCTCTCCTAGATTTTTTTAAAAAGAGTTTGACTACTTTGTAACTTTATATATATATATATATCAACATTAATATTTAATAAAACTATAGATGAATGTATGATTCATCTATAGTTTAAATATGTTAACTATAACCTTCAGGCCGAAAAAACTATTCATTAACTATCATCATAAGAACCAATATTTTTTAAAAACCGAGTTTATTTTATTAACATGAACAATTTTTTTCAAAAAGTATAATGTATGCGATTATAAAAAATTATTTTTAATAAATATATTCAATATAAATTTGGGAAAATCCACATTAGGGCCCAAACAACCAAAAAATTGTTAAAAAGGCCCAAGAAAAAGTCATATATCAAAAAAGGCCCAGGGCCTTTAGTTGTTAATATTCTACTGATATAGTTATTAACGTTTATGAAATACTATCAGAAAAGGCTTGAGATTTTTTTGACATATGACTTTTTTTTTAGGTTCTTTTTTGACAATTTTTTACTAATTTGGGTTATGAGGGAGATTTTCCCTATAAATTTTACCATAACTGTTTCTTGTATAAGTTTTTTTTTTAAAGTTCTATAATTCAATATGGACAACATTTTGTGAAATTTAAAGTGTATTTGATATCTTTTTGATAAAATATTAAAATATCTTTAGAAGTTTAACAAATTTACACGCCTCTTATTAAAAACAAATATTTAATATTAATAATTTATATTAAAGAATGGAAAAGTTAAAAAATGAAATCTTAACTAAATATTGAAGTCATTTTAAGTCTATTTTGAAATCTCGAATTGGGTTCTTGACTCATTTAAAAATTTGTTGAATTTATCAACCTAATTTAGAATTTTCCTATTTTAGGTAGCTTTATATGGAATTTTCCTAAATCAAATTCACACTTACTTTTTTATGTGTAATTACATAGTAAAGGAATTCAAACTTACATTTTTATGTATAATTCATAAATAACTGGAAAAAAAATAAACCTTATAAAATAATACATATAAGATTTTTTCATAATTAATGTCATTTGTGTTTTCCTTATTATTTCTCAAACAAATCCAAATATATGACATATAACTTAATTAAATATATTTATAAATACTAAACACTAAATTAAATATATTTTATAGATAAATATATAAATTATTAATTATTAGAATGCTAAATTTTTAATAGATATATTTGAAAATGAGAATTATTTAGTGAAGAATAAAAAGGGATAGCTATGTTGAGAGTATCAAACGATAATTGAGAGACCAAGAAGAAAAACACAAAAAGGGTTGAGAGGAATTGACAAAATGAAATATGTGAGACCTACTCTCTCTGGTCCTTATTATAAGGCACAAACTAGTAACTTTATTTGGTCCTTTTTATAAGGCATTTGGTGGTTCCCAAGGAACATTAATTATTTGTTTCCATATATGTCCCTAATTAATAAAGGTAGTGGGTGAGAGTAATAATTATATAATATTAGAGTTTAGTGTAATTAGTAGGGGTAATATTGGAAGTTACTTAAATTGTTAGACAACTTTATTAACTTTAACTATTTTTATTGGTTTGTGAGAATTGGTAGTTGGTGCCTCATAATAAGAACCAGGAGGGAGTACATCAATTTTCCGTCATGCTGCAATGCATAAATAAGAAAATTGTGGCTTATTGATAAATGAGCTTTTGAGGGATAACTGGATAAGTACATCCTATTTTACCATGAACCCAAACACATGAAAAAACCAAAATAAGCCAAAAGTATGTTTTTTACAATAGGAAAGTGACTTTCCCAAATTCTACCACTTTCTCAAACATATCCATTTGTTAACAAGTTGGCACAAAGGCACTCTTTAAAAGTTACACACATAGTACTTAAAACCAGTCCATCCAATTAGGGTGTTTTTGGTTCAAAGGGAGGGGATAGAGGGGTAAGAGGTTATTTTGTTTAGTTTGGTTGGATGGGAAGAGAAGGGAAGGGAGAAGTTTTTAATGGTATCTTGTTTGGTTCAAGAAATGAGGGAGAGTAGGTAATAACTAGTTTACCCAATTTATCCTTATATATTAGGTTATACTGTATAATAAAATTGATATGATTATCAATACTACCTCTGGTCCTAATTATAAGACCTAGTTGACTTTTTTGAGAGATTAAGGAAGCTAAACAAGTTACTTAATCATTTCATATGTTTTGTATCTTTAGATTATATAGAGTAAATACCCTTTCTGGTCCCTAACAAAAAACATGGACCCTATTTTAGTCTACGAAAAAAAAGGTCATTTTAGTCCATAAAAGGACGAATAAGGGTCTATTGGTGGACATTTTGATCCCTCATAAATTTCCAAATGGTCATTTTAGTCCCTAAAAGGACGAATAATGATCGATTTTATGTCGGGGATGAGAAAGGGTATTTACTCAATTATAAAAATAAAAATAAAAGTACTCTAACTTAATTTCATTAGCGTCCTTAATCTCTCCAAAAAAGTCAACTAGGTCTCCGGAGGGAGTATCTTTTTTAAAATCAAATTAATAATCCCCACTCTCATCAGACTCAATTGCAATTTTGTTTCCACCGTTTGGGATTGCCCCCTCAAACTAACTTCACCACTGAAAAAAGCCACTTTTAGCTATCTATGTATATTTGGGAAGGTGGTTGTGCAATGTGACTTTTGGACCAGACTTACGATATCAGCTAAAGTAACTTCATGTTGCTTTTCAAAAAGGTCTCAGCCATGCGGTGGAGAGAGGAGAGGAGTATGAGAAAAAAAAAAAGAAATGAGTACGGTGGAGAGAGAAGAGGAGCATGAGAAAGAAAAAAGCAATGAGTACCGTGCCTCTTGCTTTCATAAAAAAAATAAAAAAAAATTTGTAGAGGCCCAATAAAATAACTTTAGGTTTGCAAAAATATCCTTAAAAAATTAAATGATAAAATTTTATTATGAGAGTCCACTTTAAGCTCAATTGATCTCCATAGTTAATATTTAATTAATCTCTAAAATCTACAAAAAATAAAATAAAATATTCATATTTAATTAACCTTAAAACAAAATTTATATTTGGCAATTTGTTTGAGAAATAATAGGAAAAGTTGAAAAAAAAATTCTATTGACAATATTAAATAATCAACAAAATTTAAGTTTGGGGATTTGTTTGAGAAATAATAGGGAAAACACAAGTAACATTAATTAGGAAAAAAATTTCTATATGTATTATTTAATAAGGTTTATGTCTTTTCAGGCATTTTTATCTAAACTTGTTTTTCAAATAATCATCTAAACAAGTTTCAATTAAAAAAAACACTTATACCAACATCAATACAAATATAAGTTACATTTACCATCTCACTTTTATCTTATCTTAAAGTTTGTAAAAGTTAATTTAAAAATGATTAAGTATTAATTTTGCCTCTAAAATACTCGTCCATGAGCAATGTTGCCTCAAAGTTTTGGAGTAACAATGTTAGAACGAGTGCAGCGGAGGGTAATATCAAAGGACTAAAGCCAAATCCCTCTCAAATTTATACACATAAAATAATATAAGAAATTGCCCATGTTTTTTCTGGATATTATATTACCATGAGACATGAAGAATGAATTATACTGACTGGATTTCTTTTTTGTTTAGATGGATAAGAAATCCGTTGGTATAACGTTAACTTCCTTCGGAGCATTTGAGGATAAAAGCTATATCTTTTATAGGACATTACGCTGCATGATTTTACTAATAGACTTATAGTATACCACTCTGGTCCCATTTATAAGTCCCTTTAACCAAAACACACATACCAACGAGAGTTAGTTAGCTCAATGATTGTGAGGTAAATTTTCAACTTTACCCTCATTTATGAATGTGTATCTTTCAATTTTTTTTTCTCTATTTTCATTGGGTATCTTTCAACTCTTTCTTCTCTCTCTATTTTTATTGATATAATTAATATGGGAAAAATTGTCACAATCTCATTTATCACCTAAAAGAGGACTTATAAATAAGACCAAATTTTTAACCAAAAGGGACTTATAAATAGGACCGAGTTGTATTATGTAAAGATTTTATATTTTAAATAACTTTTTCTTAAAATTTTGTCTAAAAAATTGAGTTTAACATCTTGAAAATGCAACCACATTAAACAGATAAGCATATAAGAAGAGTTTTGTCACGGCTTGTAAAAAAAACTTCTGAAATTATGGTTTCATAAATAACAAACACACACTAAATATTTGGTGGGAGACTTGCCGCTCTTTGTGATCTTACCCGCTTAGATCTAGATTAATCTTGGTCTTGTTATAAATATAAAGAGACAAGATAGAAGGTAGAAAAACTAACCTTATATTTATATGGGAAAAAAGTTAGTAGAGAGAAAATATTATGAAGAAAAACTCTTAAAAATAGTACTCCCTCCGATCCTAATTATAAGACAACATTTGAAAGTTGGTTTTGGTCCTAATTATAAGACAACATTCTAATAATTGTCAATTTTTTCCTAAAATACCCCTATTTTATTCTTTCAAGCGTGTTTAATTTTTTGTGAGTATATGTATGTGGATGCGTATACTCTTCCAATCAACGAAATATCTATAGACACTATAGACACAAATAAATATGTGTGTGTGTGTGTGTGTGAATCAACGAAATATCTATAGACACAAATAAATGTGTGTGTGTGTGTCTACACACAAATATCTATAGACACTATAGACACACACATATATATGTGTCTACATATATGTATGTATATATGTGTATGTCTACACACATATATTTTGTGTGTGTGTATGCGCACATATATGTGTGTCTATATATATGTATGTATGTATATATGTGTGTGTCTACCAAGGACGGACGCAGAGGGGGCTAGGGGTACCCCTATTTTTTTCTTTTTAAAATAATAATCTTTGGATCGAGAAAGCACATGACATTCGTGAAAGCGGGAGGTTTGATATTTCATTTTGTTAGTTTGTATTTTCATCCAGGTTCCAGTCTTCAGAATAGTGCTTGCCTTTGAAATGGGGCCCACCATTTACCCTCTTATTGATAGAGTGATTAGACTTGTACTCATTTCTTTCGGTTTCTATAGCAACTATTGAAAGATCTTTCTCATTATGAAGATAATCGAATGAAAAACTAATTTCTTAATAATTCTTTGATTACATATATTAAAAAAGAAATTGTTTTGAGTTTTGACATTAATTTAATTATCGATGAGTTTAATAATATGAAAACACGAAGAGTAAAAATCAAGTAAAATTATCTTAATTTTTATAATATATTTCTTTTAATTTTTGTATATTAGGTTTTATCATATTTTAAGTACTTTTATTTATGATGCAGCATATTTTATTTTCGCCCCCCGTAAATAAAATTCATGGGTCCGTCCCTGGTGTCTACACACATATATTTTGTGTGATATATGTACACACACACATGTGTGTGTATCTATATGTATACACATATATATGTGTATATATAGTAAGACCATTATTTTAATTAATAGCATGTGGAAAAAAATTTAGGTTGGAGAGGTATGTAGTAGGAATTATTGATTTACTTTCACTTAGGTCATTTTAAATTAATATAAGGATATTTTAGGAAAATGAGTAAAATTAACTAATTTAACTTCTTTCCTTAATCTCCCCAAAATTGGTTAAATATGTCCTATAATTAGGACCGGAGGGAGTAATTTCTTTTGACATTTTTGAAAATTGTTCTTCCTAGTATTCCCTTCTCTATGCACTTTTCTCTCCATCCAAATATAGGATAAAGTCTATTTTGGTTGGCATTTTCCCTTCCCTTTGCTTTTAACATAAAATGGAGGGGAGAGAAAATTGGGGAGATTTTGAGGAATTACTAAAATCCCACCCCTCCTTAAATCCCTGCCATCTCTTCTCCAAATATACTTCATTCGGTTTTAAATATAAGATCAATTGACTTTTTGAAAATATTAAGAAAGCTAAGTAAGTTAGTTACTTATATCATATGTTGTATATCATTATATTATATATTACTCCCTTTGGTCCTAATTATAAGACCTAGTTGACTTTTTTTAGAGAGATTAAGGAAGCTAATTAAATTAGCTTAGAGTATTTTTTTTTTCAAACTAAATAGTTTGACTAATAAACTAATATATAATCTAAAAGAACACAACATATGAAATGATTAATTAACTTATTTAGCTTCTTTAATCTCTAAAAAAAAATCAACTAGGTCTTATAATTAGGACCGAAAGTAGAAGTTTACAGATTATACAAACTAATTTAGAGAAAAATTTATACTTTAAAGTAACTTAATTAGCTTATTTAATCTCACTAAAAAAATCAATTAACCCGCTAATAAGAATTAAACTCCTAATCATTTCTTCAAAGGACATGAGCTTCCCCCGGGGGGGAGCAGGCATGTATGCAAATAGCTTATGAAAAGTAAAAACTAACAAAGATTTTATTTATTTATTTAGAGTGATCGACACAAACATTATGAGATTATATATAGGATTAAACCAACGACTATTAGACTACAATTTCTTTAACAAAATCGGTTTCATATTAAATTTTAATTGACAGTGACCTAAAATAATATATGCTACTATTCTAGAAGCAATTCATAGCTGGGATTGTTAGGGAAGTCAAAGGGAGCAAGCATGGCGGATTATCCTTCTCTTAACAATGTTGGATAGTATCAATTTTGCCCTCAAAGTTTTGGAGTAACAATGTTGGCTAGTTTATAAAAATAGCACTCCATTATATTTATAACTTAACAACTCTATTTATTGGATTATATATGATTTTGTTGGTGAATTATATTTAATATATTTGTGGATTAATGTTTTTTATTTAATTTTTTGAATCATGACCATTTGCTTCCGAGTTAACCACAATTTGAACCATTAAAACTTAAACTATTATTTTAATTGGTTTATTAACTGGTCCACTTTTGCCTTGGTTACACCTGATGTACCCCAATCAAATGATGCCACTCATAACTCATGAATCATTACAAAACCAAGATAACATTTTACTAATGTCACGCCTTCTCTTAAATTTCGGTACAGATTACTATCCTAAGTATCTTTTTAGTCTTAGTCGATCTTTAAAATATTTTTAGGATTCTAGAATAATTTTTCAAGATCGTGAAATATTTTTTGATGCAGATTCGATATTGCAGTATCTTTTTAATACTACTCGGTAACATTAAATATTTTTCAAAAAAAAGTGCAGCTTTAGTTATTTGAAGCCAAAATGGCCCATTTGTACGAGTGCGAGCGGAGGGTAATATCAAAGGACCAAAGCCAAATCCTCTCAAATTTATATACATAAAATAATATAAGAAATTGCCCATGTTTTTCTGGATATTATATTATCATGAGACATGAAGAATGAATTATACGATGTAATGGACCAAAATAGTATGGGCTCTACACATGAGAAGAAAAGCCCATATCGGCAACTAAGGCGCACACAAGAATGAAAAGAAGGCCTGGAAGGCGAGAGTAATGGAAGAGGAGTAGGATAAAAGGACAAAATCGGTTATGGGAGGGTGTGAAAAGAATGGATGATCTCTCTCTCTCTCTCTCTCTCTCCCTCTCGACATATTCTTCTTTACGTTAGGCTTCTCTCGTTCGTATTTCTTCTTATAGCTATTCTGAATTTTACGTGTTTCGAACTTAATTACCATTGTAAGCTCTCGATTTGCTAGTTTACGATAATATATAGACACATCTTGTGGAGTTCATTACAATTGGTGCTTTCATTGAATCTCCTCGTCTATGGCGGAGACTCCCGGCCTTAAAGAACTCCGGCAGAGCAACGAAAACCATGGAATCTCTGGACGACACTCGCTCGTCTTCTTCTTCACGACAAACACTTCGACGAGATCGCAACGCTCTCCAATCGCTCGCTCGGTCGTTGATGCTATTCACCTTCGCTTGGAGACAGTGCCTTCTGCATCATTTTCGGGATCTTCTTCGGCGGTCCACTGCGCATATGCGGCGATGGTAACAACCACCATTTAAAGTCGGTCAAAATTGATTTCCCACGCTTTGATGGTTAGATGCTCTCCGGTGGATCTTCAAAGCCGACCAATACTCGAGGTATTATGATATCTCAGGCCCTCGGCGCGTGGTTATTGCTTGATTCACATGGACGGCAATGTCATACCACTGGTTCCAAATGATGGAAAAGGCGGCCGTGTTCCTCATTGGATCGCCTTAGCTAAGGCCGTTGAAACTCAATATGGCCCTCTCCGTTTGACCGTGCCGCTCTCAACTATTCAAACTCACTCCGGCCAGTGTTGGCGGCACTCTGGAGACTTATAATACCAAATTCCTCGCCCTTGCCAATCGCAGCGACGATCTCTCAGAGCTTGCGTTGGTGAATTTGTTATATGGGTGGATTAATTCCTACACTTCGTCGTGATGTTTTGGTGCAACGACCAGGCCACGGTTATTGGTGCTATGACATACGCGGTGTTTTTACGATACTCGTCTTCGGGCTCATAGTTACTCGATCTGATTCCGTGGTTTTAGCCGCGGTAAACCTCCGTACACACCTCCCGGCCAAGCCCTTCATCCCGTATACTCCTCCCTCGTCGGGTCATTCATCATTACTAATGCTTTGGTGGCAAGTCCAATCTTCCACCGTTGCCAGACGCCATCCTCTGCCCCCGTTAAATGGATGACTCGGATGAAATGCAATTACGTCGTGACCGCGGGCTTTGCTATACTTGCGACGCCAAGTTTTCTCCATCTCACCGGTGTCCTAATCGGCGGCTCATGATGTTCCTGCGTGACGATGATGACACTGTCCTAATGAAGCGCTATGGATTCGTCAGATGCCACCTACTCAGGACGCTACTTTACACCATTTATCTCTTCATGCCTTAAGAGGCACCATGGGGGCCGCCACTATTTGATTCTGGAATCTTGTCATGGGCCTTACCATTCAGATTCTACTTGATGGAGGCAGCTCAGGCAACTTTATCCATCCACGGTAGTATCGCACTTACATAGCGCGCGAATCGGCCCCTGCGTACGTGTTCGGGGGAATTGGTCCCATTTTGACCACCAACGAATTGGTCCGTGATATTCTGTCGAATCGGTGACCATACTTTATCATTGACTTTTTGGTTACGCCCATAGCGGCGTAGATATGATCCTCGGCGGCGATTGGTTAGAAACCTTGGGGTCCATGTGGCCGACTATAGTACTTCAACGATACGGTTTTTGGAGAATGGACGTTTTGTGACTCTTACTGGCTATCGAGGATCCTCAGTCACTCAAGCTACATGTCATCACCTCTCTCATCTTTATCGACCGACTACATTTCACATGTTTTCATGCTCGAACCCGTTGCAGCAACCTCTCTGTTATACGATCCTGGCCTGATGTTCAGATGATTTCTTACAACTTCTTCATCGTTATGAGCATGTTTTTACCCTTCCACGTGGTCTACCTCCTACCCGAGGTCATGAACATCACTTTGAGCTTCAACCTGGAGCCTCATCTGTCAAAGTACGTCCCTATCGATACCCTGTGAGTCACAAAACAGAGATTGAAAACATGGTCTACGATCTTCTTCTTGAAGGATTGATTCAACTTGATTGTAGCCCGTTCTACGCCCGATAATACTCGTCAAAAATAAGGATGGCACTGGAGGTTTTGCATGGACTACCGTGCTTTAAATGCATTACTATTAAAGATGCCTTTCCCATACCCAGCTGTGGATGAAGCGCTCGATGAGCTTCACGGTTCGTGTTTTACACTAAATTGGACCTCGATCTGGCTATCATCGATTCTCATGCGCGACTCGGCCGTGCTAAGACCAGCGTTCGCACTCACCTCGGTCTTTATGAGTGGTTAGTCATGCCTTTCGGCCTCACTAACTTGCACGAGCCACATTCCGATCTCTTATGAACACCATCTTTCAACCCTTTTTAAGGAAGTTTGTCCTCATTTTTTCGATGATATATTAATCTACGAGTTCTACACGGGAATCCCATTTATCACATGTGTTGCAAGTTTTGGAGTCCTTATCCACTCATCAATTGTTTGCTAAGCTTTCCAAATGTTCTTTTGGTCGAGTGTCGTGTGGAATACTTAGGTAATGTGGTCTCGCCATTGGTGTTGAGATGGACCCTTCTAAGCTTCAAGCCATTCGTCAATGGCCTACACCCCGCTTGTTAAGCAACTTAAAGGTTTTTGGGTCTTAGTGGCTCACTATCGCCGTTTTATACGGCGAGTATGCTCAACTAGGCAGTCCTCTTCTTGAATTATTGAGGAAAGACGCTTTTCATTGGTCGCCAGAAGTCCGGCCAACGCTTTTGAGCGATTGAAACAAATTTTGATTTCAACCCGGTTCTTGCTTTACCCGACTTTACAAAGTCTTTTGTTCTAGAGACGGATGCATCGGGCGTTGGCATTGGGGTCGTTCTCGGTCGGGACCTTCGTCCCATAGCATTTTCGAAGAAACTATCTCTCGATTACAATCACAATCTGTGTATGTCGGGAACTTTATGCTATTACGGAGGCTATTTCTAAGTTTAGCCACTATCTCTTCGGCCATCACTTTATTATCAGGACAGACCGTGCGAGTTTGAAACACCTCGATGAACAAACCATTCATACGCGGAACAGGAGCTTGTTTACCCAAGCTCATGGGGTATCGTTTACAATTGAATATAGGCCAGGGAAATCTAATCAAGCCGCGGACGCTTTATCCGCGTTCATTGTATGCTCTTTCCCGGCTTACTTCTTCCTTTATGGACGTTGTCTATGCTCGGGTTCGTCGGTCCCTTACATTCACGCTCTCAAAGCTAAGGTTTATTGACCACTTGTTGTTTCCTCGTTATAATATTAGACAACGGGATTTATATTGGCATCATCGTTTAGTCATTCCTCACGACAATGACGAGCTGCTACAACGTATTTTATATGAGTTTCACTCCTCGGTTGTGGGTGGTCATGCTTGGCTTTCTTCGCACATTCCACCGTATTGCTTATTTATTTTACGGCCCAAGATGCGACAAAGCATTCGCCATTACATTCGCTCTTGCTCCATCGCGCCGGCAAGCCAAGGTCTCTCGTCTCCATCCGGTAGGTTTGTTGAATCCTTTCTGGATTCACACGTATTTGGGAAGATATTGCTATGGATTTTATTCTTGGTCTCCCCATAATGAAAGGCTACTCTGTTATTATGGTTGTCATTGATCGCTTATCTAAGTATGCCCACTTCATCCCATTACTAGCTACATATTCTAGTCAGCATTGCGAAGCTTTTTACGAGAATATTGTCCGTCTCCATGGTTTGCCTCAAACAATTGTTTACGTAGTGACAAGGCTTTTACCGGCTCTTTTGGCGTGGCGATGAAATTACGAGTGCTCACCTTTGTTTCAGCTCAGCCTATCACCCACAAACCGATGGCCGATCGGAGGCTACGAACAAATGTCTCGAAATGTACCTTAGATGTTTTGTCTATGAGTATCCTCGCCCGGCTCTCTATCTCCGTGGTGAGTTACGGTACAATTCCTCCTTTCATTCCTCCATTGGAATGGTGCCATTTAAAGTGGTTTACGGTCGTGAGCCTCCCCTGTCTTACGCCATTCTTCGACGAGAGGATACTCCTCCGGACCTTTTGAGCAACTCGCCGGTGCGATGAAGTACTCGGCATTACGAGCACTGTCCGGTCCCGAGCTCGGCAACGCCGAAGTTCTATCTTTGATAAAGATTCGTGCGATGTTGTATACGGATCAATGATTGGGTCTTGGTCAAACTCCGGCCTTATAGACAGACACTCGGCCCGTCTCGGAAATATCACAAACTTTCCATGCAATATTTTGGTCCCTTTCCTATATTGGAACGCCTTGGACGGAGTGGCTTACCGTCTTGCCCTTCACATGCTTTAAGCGTCGTATTCATCCTGTATTTCACGTCTACGTTTTGAAGAAATATTTTGGTGATGGGAAGGACTCGCCATACCTTCCGCTACCTCTGCTTCTCTTCCGAAGGCCCATTTGTGTCAACCTTTGGAAGTTCTTGACATCGCACGATTTTCGAGACGACCAATCGGTGCCACGGTGCTTAATACGTTGGGATGGTTATCTGAACCAACATGGGAACCGATCGAGGATTTGGTGGCCTTATATCAGGACTTGAACCTTGAGGACAAGGTTCTAACTCATCCGAGGGTATTGTAATGGACCAAAATAGTATGGGCTCTACACATGAGAAGAAAAGCCCATATCGGCACAACTAAGGCAGCGACAAGAATGAAAAGAAGGCCTGGAAGAAGTGAGAGTAATGGAAGAGGAGTAGGATAAAAGGACAAAATCGAGTTATGGGGAGGGTGTGAAAAGAATGGATGATCTCTCTCTCTCTCTTTTCCCTACGACATATTCTTCTTTACATTAGGCTTCTCTCGTTACGTATTTCTTCTTATAGCTATTCCAAATTTTACGTGTTTTTGAACTTAATTACCATTGTAAGCTCTCGATTTGATAGTTTACGATAATATCTGAGACACATATCTTGTGGAGTTCATTACAAGCTAGTGGATTTCTCTTTTGTTTAGATGGATAAGAAACCCGTTGGTATCACGTTACCTTACATTGCAGTGTAGAACATAAATATCCAACTGGTGGTAAGTGGGGTTTGATCTAGGATCGATGTACTCCTCCAGTATGCTTATGGGACAAACATACAGGAGAAGGGTAGATCACTTGTACACAATCGGCGTTTCGCCAAATGGGTGCGGTGTGTGCATAGTGTATTGTATGTAGATTAGTTCGGGGATAAGAAGCGTGTACCTTGATCATGTACCTTCTACGTATATATATTTAGAGAGTACCTTGCGGTTAGATCACGGAGATCCGGTATCGAGCGTGGCGAGAATATAGGCAACCACCCTCTCGACTATAGTCCTTCGGTTTGGGTGTTGTGATCCGTGCGTGGATTGCCCTGTGTGGGCCGATTGGCGAGATGGGCCTCGACTTAGGTCCATAACACCTTCCTTCGGAGCATTTGAGGATAAAGGCTAGATCTTTTATGGAAATACACTTCGTAGGAGAAGTGTATTCTTATATCACACGAAAAAGATATGGGTCCTACCATTTCATGTGTGTAGAAATCTTCTTCTTCTTATGTAATATGAGAAGTTTAAACCCCATTTTTATAGGACATTATGCTGCATGATTTTACTAATAAACTTATAGGATATTATGTAAAGATTTTATATTTTAAATAACTTTTTTTCTTAAATTTTTCTTTTCATTGTATTCAATAAAAGGGGTAGAAAACATTGAGCACTAGATTCAACTCGTAACAATTGCACTAAGCTAAAAATTTCAATTCGTAGGAAATAAATTGAGTTTAACATCTTGAAAATGCAACCATAAGTATGTAAGAAGAGTTTTGTCTCGGCTTGTAAAAAAATACTTATGAAACTATGGTTTCATAAATAACAAACACACACTAAATATTTGGTGGGAGACTTGCTGCTCTTTGTGATCTTACCCTACTTAGATCTAGATTATTCTTGGTCTTGTTATAAATATAAAGAGACAAGATAGAAGGTAGAAAAACTAACCTTATATTTATATGGGAAAAAAGTTAGTAGAGAGAAAATATTATGAAGAAAAACTCTTAAAAATAGTAATTTCTTTTGACATTTTTGAAAATTGTTCTTCCTAGTATTCCCTTCTCTATGCACTTTTCTCTCCATCCAAATATAGGATAAAGTCTATTTTGGTTGGCATTTTCCCTTCCCTTTGCTTTTAACATAAAATGGAGGGGAGAGAAAATTGGGGAGATTTTGAGGAATTACTAAAATCCCACCCCTCCTTAAATCCCTGCCATCTCTTCTCCAAATATACTTCATTCGGTTTTAAATATAAGATCAGTTGACTTTTTTGAAAATGTTAAGAAAGCTAAGTAAGTTAGTTACTTATATCATATGTTGTATATCATTATATTATATATTACTCCTTTGGTCCTAATTATAAAACCTAGTTGATTTTTTTGTTGAAATTAAGGAAGCTAATTAAATTAGCTTAGAGTATTTTTTTTTTCAAACTAAATAGTTTGACTAATAAACTAATATATAATCTAAAAGAACACAACATATGAAATGATTAATTAACTTATTTAGCTTCTTTAATCTCTAAAAAAAAATCAACTAGGTCTTATAATTAGGACCGAAAGTAGAAGTTTACAGATTATACAAACTAATTTAGAGAAAAATTTATACTTTAAAGTAACTTAATTAGCTTATTTAATCTCACTAAAAAAATCAATTAACCCGCTAATAAGAATTAAACTCCTAATCATTTCTTCAAAGGACATGAGCTTCCCCCGGGGGGGAGCAGGCATGTATGCAAATAGCTTATGAAAAGTAAAAACTAACAAAGATTTTATTTATTTATTTAGAGTGATCGACACAAACATTATGAGATTATATATAGGATTAAACCAACGACTATTAGACTACAATTTCTTTAACAAAATCGGTTTCATATTAAATTTTAATTGACAGTGACCTAAAAATATTATATGCTACTATTCTAGAAGCAATTCATAGCTGGGATTGTTAGGGAAGTCAAAGGGAGCAAGCATGGCGGATTATCCTTCTCTTTTTTTCGGTTGTCCATCCGGTATCAGAGTTTTCTTTGACTAATCAGGATCCGACCTGAGTCGCACACCTAGTTATGGTGGGTGAGTCTCCCAACGGAGCTTTTGTATTCACAAGGCTCAAACTCGAGGCTACTTGCTTGGCTTACGAACTGTGTCAATAGTTGGTCGGAATATCCTTCTCTATTCATTCGAAAAAAATATATAATAATTATTACCTTTCATATTTAAGATTCCTACTTTTATTGGCGAAAAAGTAGAAATTATTCATATTTAAGATTCTCACGTTACGGTAAATCAGGGGCAGATATGATGCTGCGTATTTTAATTATTGTTTTGATTAATTAATCACTCATAAATTACTTTCATACCTTTTACCCTAAATTTAATTTAATAATATCTTCGTGCCTGGGCCTGTTTGGTATATAAAATAGATGGGAAGAGAAGGCAATATGAACAAATTCTCTTTTTTGATACATTTTTGTGTTCGATGTTCCTGAGAACTCAAGTTCTCTCTCATCTTGGATCCACCAATCTTCTTTTAAAGGTGAGAAGATAAGATCTTACTAAAAATGGTGGGAACCCGTTTCCATTTAAACAATGATGCTTTCGAACATATTTACCCCTCATAAAAATATTTATTTTCTATAAAGCAAGAAAATATGATTAAATTTGAACTTATACGTTGAATTTGAATTTGGCGCGAGAATATTTTAAACAAATTCGAATTTCATTAGAGGATATTTTAGACAAATTTAACTTTTTTCCTTGTGAAATATATGCTTCTCATAAAATTAGAATTTGATGTTAGTAAATTCATATCAAATTCAAATTATGGAAAAAAAATTCCTTTTCATTTTTAATTAATTATTTTTTAGGGTAAAATATGTATTTCTTGATTCTTTATCAATTGCCATATTTTCATTTTCATCCTACTAAATAACTCATCTTTCTTAAAGTCATTTTCTTCATACTAAACAACTCATCTGCTTAAAGTCATTTTCCCCCATCCCTCAAAATCTTTTATTCCCTTATTTTTCCTCCTCAAATATTCCCTCAATATTCGCTGGGAAAGTCTGTCATTTGACTAGAATTACAGAATAACTCAAAACACAAATTTGTATGTTTTCTTGGGAGGCTCCGGATGAGTAAGAGCCGTTTGGATTGACTAAATCTTTTTTTAGCGGATGTTGTGCTTTTTTAAGCTCAAGATTTTAAATTTTTTGTGACTTTTACTTTTTAAAAAAATCAACAACTTCACGTGTATGTGTGTTTGACATAAATACAACTTCACGTGTATGTGTGTGTATATATATATATATATTTTTTTTTTTAAAAAAAAAAAAAAATTATTACAATTCAAATTTGAATTGCTTTGGGAAAGCTATCCTGTTTTTGCCTTCCCAACATTTTTTTTGACCTGAGTCTTCTCAACATTCAAATTGGACAACTTGCAACAAAAAAAAAAAAAAACACTTCACAAACATACCCGTACTTGCAAAAATCATCAAACCTCTCAAACCAAACCAAATTGTCTTTTGTCTCAATCATTTAGGTAGAAGATATTTATTTCCATAATTCTGATTTTTATATATAAAATTTTTCCATTTAAGCATTATTATAATTAGACTTAACAATACTTAAGTATAACATTCTATTATTGGATATGAATTAGTTGTATAAAAATGGTAAATATAACAAAAGATGATTTAATAACTCATCTTTCAAACTTTATATGATTTTTCAAACTTACGTTCATGCCATTTATATTGAAACTAACTAGGTTTCATGCTAGTTTCTCTGTTTAAATTCACATGATCGTTGTGATGGTTTTAAATGAAGAGTGTTTTTAGTTTATATAAGCGGTTTGTGTAGATTTATCTATCTACATTCACATGAACGTTGAGATATGAATTAGTGGTATAGAAATGGTAAATATAACAAAAGATGATTTAATAACTCATCTTTCAAACTTTATATGATTTTTCAAACTCACGTTCATGCCATTTATATTGAAATCTCTGTTTAAATTCACATGAAAATTTTGATGGTTTTAAATGAAGAGTGTTTTTAGTTTATATAAGCGGTTTGTGGATTTATCTATTTGTATTCACATGAACGTTGAGATATGTTTGAATGAAGAGTGCTTTTCGGTTTCTATGTTGATAATAATAGTTAAACACTATTACCATCCCCCAAAAAAAAAAAAATCACGTTCATGCCATTTATATTGAAACTAACTTTGGTTTCGCGCCGGTTTCTTTGTTTAAATTCACATGATCGTTGTGATGGTTTTAAATGAAGAGTGTTTTTAGTTTCTATAAGCTTGTGCCAATTTATCTATGCATTCACATGAACGTTGAAATACACTTGAATGAAGAGTGTTTTTCATTTCGTCGATAATAATAGTTAAACACTATTACCATCCCCAAAAAAATCACGTTCATGCCATTTATATTGAAACTAACTTGGTTTCGCGCCGGTTTCTTTGTTTAAATTCACATAATCGTTGTGATGGTTTTAAATGAAGAGTGTTTTTAGTTTCTATATTTGAATTTGTCTTGATTTATCTATTTGCATTCACATGAACGTTGAAATACACTTGAATGAAGAGTGTTTTTCATTTTCTACATCGATAATAATAGTTAAACACTATTACTATCCCCCCAAAAAAAAACTAGACCACTAGCCAATAAGAATGAGGTGTTCTTGTGGAAGGTGTGTTTTTGAGGTAATGATTAATTAAACATTAAAATGACTTAAATAATAATTAAAAATATATGTAAGAAAAAAATATTCTTTTCCTTAGTTTGGTGGTTTTTGCCGGACGAGACAACCTGCTCCCAGTTGTTGCGGCTGTTTGAAGAGAGAGAAAGGCTTTTTAATAGAGAGAGATAGAGAGAGAAGCACACAACAGCGGCATTTTCTTTTTGATAGAGATGGCGACTGGTGCTTTGAAGATGGGATCTCACTCTCAGACTTAGACTTTCCACCACAATCATCTCTCCTGCTTCTCACAACTACTCCTCATTCTTCTCTCTGCATATTCGCCTGTTTCTCGCTCTTCAGGTATTTTTTTCCCACTCTATTCCTCTTCACTCGTATCTCAGTATCTACATTTCACGTTGTTCTTTTTCCATCGCATTCTTACTATTTTAATGCGGTTTGAGTTTGCTTTGCTTTTCATTTCGCCGATGAAATTGTTGTAATTTTTTTTTTTGGTTCCTGAGGATCACCATCGGATGTTGAACTTCCGATTTGGGTCTTTTATATCTTTCTCGGAATTTTCTGGTGTTGCATTTTGATGCTCACTGGATGCTGAAATTGGAGTAAAAATTTAGCTTCTATAAACAATTATACATATGAATAATGGGGGTTTATCTCTGTTTTGCACATTGCTTTACTTTGGATCTCGAAAAATACTTGAATTTCGAGGTTTCCCTTGCTTGACCTGGAATGTTCAGAGATCTAGTTGGACCATGGCTCCCGAATTTCATTTTTACTTCAGATCCACTCAGATATTCTTAGGTTACTAACATGGTTTGAAGTGATCGTGGAAGGACGAAAGGGGTAACCCATGGCCAAATTAGTGTCATATGTTCATTCCTAGTGGAGGACAAACGACTCACGATTCAGTAATTTGAATCTGAAGGTCGATGATACTCTCACTAATTGCTAGCTATTCCTAGTTCCTTTATCTATATTGAAAGATAATGTATACTTGAGCTGATGTCCGCAGATATAATTCAGTATAGCAAATAGATAGCCAATCAATCACTTGATTGGAACTTTCATGAGGTTTTGTTAAAGAAGGAAACATATGCTCTCACTAGTATAGGTGACTGCAGAATGTTCTACTGACTTACTTTATGTGAAATCAGTTCCAATAGATAAAGAAAGTAACTCTGTTCATGTTGTTGTTACTATCTTTCTTCTCATTCTTGCAATTTCAATGGTTATGTGCTTTTCTGGTGGTGTTTTGTTAGAAAATAAAAATTAGTGCCACTTTCTCGATCTTAACCGTGATGCCTCTTAATTAATGCTAACTAACATTCTTTTTCAAAATTTGGGCAAATTCATGGGTATATTTGGGAAGGGAAACCGCATCTTTTCTTCTAAATCTATTGACCCATTTGGGTAGATTTAAAAAGGGAAACCTTTCCTCTCTTCCCCAACTTTGATCCTTTGGCAAATGATCCCGTGGTTTTAAATTTTGTAGTTGACTTGGTCAAACTTTCAACACGTGGCAAATAGCTCTGTATATGTACTAAGAAGTAAAAGAAAGGGCTGCGATCGCAATTTTGGATTTACATAATCTTAATAAGGTCAAAATGGGCAGAAAAATATTTCCAAGGAAAATATAATTTTCCAATGGGTCTTAGAATCCATTTACAGCCTTATGCCTGGAATGTCCTCCCAGGAGGCAAAAGTCCGACAAACCAAAAAAAGAAAAATGCCTTTTCCTTTTCCCCAGCCCATCTTCTTGCGAACCAAAAGGAGCATAAGTAAAGAGGATGAATTGAATTGGAGAATTGGTGGAACTTAAGACAACAAAATGTGCGGCTTTGTGTTAGGGACCAGATTTAGATACTGTTAGTGCTGCAAAACAGTGGTATTCCACTGATATATATAGACGTAGGAGAATTACAGTGACCTCTGAGAAGGAATAACTCCCCTCAGCCAAGACAGAAACAAGGTTACTCTCAACCTGTCTCCCCTCCCTCAAAACTCATACAAAATATTCCTTGCTGCTATACTCTCCCTAACGGCTAATATAACCAACAGGATGTCTTTCACAGTCCCCCATACGCCACCCTAAATAACAGCTAGTGGTCCTACACTTACCCAAAATAATATAGAAACATAAAAGGTCAACTCTATAACCTTAAAACACATCCTGCCTATTTGTTGCATCTTCCGTGGGTGTCTGTGCCTTCCTTTGTCTTCTAGTATATGTTTGACCAGTGAATAGGGTTCTTTCACTTTGCAACTAGATGAACATTTTGTAATTTTGTTTTTGTTTTTAAGCAACTAGTTTAGTTGGTATTCGTATATTTGTCAATATAGATGGAAAGGGTTATTTTCTTAATGTTGAATGTTGAAAGTTTAGTGGGTTAGTTGCCAGATTTTGTTGAAAAATTAATATATAAGTGAATTTAGCTGTGTCTGCTCATCAAAGTATGGAATTAAGGTGATGTAAAACAAGGAGGAGGAGGAGGGGGAGAGATGAGAAAGAGGGAGGAGGGAGAATCAGAGAAGAGGAGGGGGAGCAACCAAGGAAGGCCATAACTGTAATCTGATTCAACGCACAAGTCTGAGTAACCATAAACCCTAGGAACTTTTACAGCAACAACAACGCCTAATCCCCCTAGAAATTAATAAATAGTAAAATAATATGGAATATTCTATAAATAAAAATAAAAGTAATAACTACAAATAAATCAGAAATGATCCTAAAAATGAAAATTATTAAATTATTAATTAGATAGTGCTGCTGCATAATAAGGTTCTTTCTGTTTCAATTATCTCATTCATCTCTTTGTTTGCAGTTTTGCTTTGCTACCTCTTTGGGGCAACATTAAGAAGGCTGATGGGTTCAAGATTCCCATCTCATCAGCTCAGCAATGGCCTATTTGTGTCAGGCCGGCCTGAACAGCCAAAAGAAAAGGCACCTACAATGAGCTCTGTTGCCATGCCATATACTGGTGGTGACATCAAGAAGTCAGGAGAACTTGGGAAAATGTTTGATATCCCCATGGATGGTTCAAAATCTAGAAAATCTGGTCAATTAGGTGGTGCTCCCTCAAGAACTGGATCATTCGGAGGCGCTGCTTCACATTCTGGACCTATCAATGCGGCAGCTCGTGCAGGGTACACCACATCAGGTAATATATCTGCTGGAGGCATGTCTACTTCAGCCTCAATGAAGAAAACCAACTCTGGGCCATTGAACAAACATGGGGAGCCGGTTAAGAAGTCATCTGGACCTCAATCTGGTGGAGTCACACGCCAAAACTCTGGTTCAATTCCTCCTGTTCTTCCTACTACTGGTCTTATAACATCTGGTCCACTGAACTCATCTGGGGCTCCAAGGAAAGTATCGGGACCACTAGAGTCCACAGGATCAATGAAATCACATAGTTTCTCTGTTGCTCACAATCCAGCTGTGACTACTCTTAGCCTAGATGATGAATATTCCTTCAGGAGGAATTTCCCAAAGCCAATTTTGTGGTCTGTGATTCTGATCTTTGTTATGGGATTCATTGCTGGAGGCTTTATTCTTGGAGCTGTCCACAATGCTATTCTTCTCATTGTTGTAGTAATTCTATTTGCTGCTGTTGTTGCATTATTTACATGGAATAGTTGTTATGGGAGAGGAGGCATTGTTGGTTACATCTCTCGTTATCCTGATGCTGAGCTTCGAACTGCTAAGAATGGGCAATTTGTGAAGGTTTCTGGGGTATGTAGCTTGATTAATGTGGATATATATTTATATTGAATGATTTAGTTTGAAAATAGACATATATGATTATGCAGATGTAACCTAATTCACCTATCCCCTTGATTGGTTTCATGTTCAGTGGTGGATAAGTGATTTTTATGCAATCAATTATTCTCTGATAATCATGATTTGAGTGGTTGGCTGGAGTCTCTTGTGTAGGACTGTATCATTTTGGCAGTTGCCTATATTGCAATGTGAAAAAGAGAGAAATTCACAATGATTTGTTGTGCGTTTTGAAGGTGGTTACCTGTGGTAATGTTCCTCTTGAGTCCTCCTTTCGGAAAGTCCCTAGATGTGTTTATACATCTACAAGTTTGCATGAATATCGAGGATGGGGTTCAAAACCTGCCAACCCAAAGCATCACCGTTTTACTTGGGGACTAAGATCAGCTGAGGTAAATGCAATAATCTGTTGGCTTTTTTCATTTTAATATGACGAGTGTCTCAAACAATTTTTTGTTCCTTAGTTTGGGCATATAAAGTATAATGATTGCTTTTAGGAATTCTCTATATGGAATGTTCATGAAAATGGTTAAATGTCTACCATTCTAATTGATTCATTTTGATTTTGTTATTTTTGGCTTTGTTTGTTTACCCCTTAAGGCTTTGAACCCTCAAAGTATGTTTTCTAGGTGCCCTTTGATTTGTTCCTTAATGAAAGGTGTTTCACGATGGCTGTGCCCAACTTTGTTGTTTGATAGCATTTCTTTTATGTGTGTTGGCACAAAAGCCTCTCCATGGTTTGAAAGGTTTTTTTTTTTTTTTTTGTTTGTTTGGGCGGGGGCCTTCTTGGGATAAGTATGCATAGTAGTTGAATATTGTTCCAAGGATTGAGGGCTCCTTAAATTGTCTTTCATTGTGCTCCAAGTGGAAGGGAGCCTAGGCTTATTTTGATAGTGCTTAATTTTGGTTTCTAGAGGCTTCTTGTGTGATCTATCTCCTAGGCTATAAGCCATTGAGAGAAAAGAAGGTATCCTATATTCTCCTTGATTATTACTCTGCTTTATTTTGTAACTTAGAATCAAAATTACATGATTAACCAAAGTTAGTGCTAAAAGGGCTCTTTCTTGTTAAAGTTCTCGTGTGCATATCTCTCTTGTATGTGAGTAATTTGTTGGCACATTTGGGTTCATGCTATTTCTAATTTCTGATGGTTTATGTCTGCCTTGATTGGAGCAACTATTGTGAGAGAATTCTGCTGCTGTTGTCAAGTGTGTGTGTGTGTAATTTGAAAGTTTTAGGTTTAGTTATAGTCAATTCCAATTTATATAATCTTATTTTACATGTAGGCCCAACATCTTTTTGTGTCAGGATGTAATGGATATATATTATCACAATTCACAAACAACACATGATTTTGCTCTCCTTAAAAAGCTTACCTTGGATTTTTGTACTAAAAAAAAAAAACTTAAGTTGGATTTTATTTTAATGCAGAGGCATGTGGTGGATTTTTACATCTCTGATTTTCAATCCGGATTGAGAGCATTAGTCAAAACAGGATATGGCGCAAGGGTGACTCCTTATGTTGATGAGTCTGTTGTAATCGATGTTAACCCATCCAATAAAGACATGTCCCGAGAGTTTCTCCGATGGTTGGGAGAGAGGAATCTTTCAAGCGACGATCGTGTAATGCGAATAAAGGAAGGGTATAGTACTTCCTCCTGCTAAAAAAGTTGAAATTTTCATATTATTCATTGATTAAAAAGGCAAACTTCTACAGTTGATTGACATTTGCTGAAACTCATTGATGGTAGTTAAAACCTGTTCTATATGCCAAAATATGAAAATATCCCTGGATGGGCAACAAGTTCTTATGAGACTGCCATTATTTACTTGCTCAGGTATATCAAAGAAGGTAGCACAGTAAGCGTAATGGGAGTGGTTCAGAGGAATGAGAATGTGCTTATGATTGTACCCCCAGCTGAGCCTTTGAACACTGGATGCCAATGGGCTAAATGTATATTCCCTGCTAGTCTCGAAGGTATTGTTTTGAGATGTGAGGATACATCCAAGATTGATGTCATTCCAGTGTAGTTATATATGTCAATGTGCCCCAGAAAACTGTTTAGGTATTCTTTCTAAACAAAAGAGAAAACATTTTGTTCCCGTACCAGAAAGTTGATGGTGGTGGTGGTGGTTGATCATGATGTCGTTGTTTGTAAGTGTGATGATGATTCTACAGTTGACGTTGGTGATTTGTTGTCACACTCAACTTGTAGTTTGTTGTATAGCTAATGTAAGTTTTTATTCTTTTAGTTATATTTTCCCCCCTCAAGGATTTTGCATTTTTTGTAATTTTTATGGATGTTGGTTGGTTCATGTAGTGTGACAAGTTGTCTTCAGAGGAACTTGGTGCTTTCTAATTGTGAAGGGAATCTATGATACATTATTTTTAATTTTAACAGCAAACTAGCCATATTCTTTTGTAGAATTGAATATATTGTTCTTTTTTATTAAATTAATAAAAAAGACCATTATAATACAATACAAAGTGTATATGGGGGCAAACATAAGAAGAAAATTAGTTCTTAAAAGAATTGGGGGTGACTAAAATAAATCAACACATTAAAGAAAGAAGATAATAGCAGTTGAAAATTCTACCCGATTGGTCCAGTGGTAGAAAGAGATGATTGTTCAAGTCTGTAGAATTGGTTCTTGAAGCATATGACGTTAAGATCTTTAGAAGAAGTCATGAGTCCAGATCAGTGAATCCATGAAAGAGCCACTCTCAAAGAAAGTAAATGAAACATAGTGATGAACTTGAAATGCTGAAGGGGACGATTATTTTGACAAGTTTTGGAAGCCCCCTTTTGCTTGGCTATGACAATTGTCCAATCATTGCAGAGTGAATCTTGGAATAGAACATTACAAGCATGTCTGGATGGCTGATGAAGATTAAACTCAATGGTTGAGAAGGCCATGTTCACAAAACAACATTTTCTAGAATGTGGTTCTATTCCAAGAGCCAAAATCATTAAAGCTAGAAAAAAGCTTGACACAATTGGCAGATGACTGAGTCTCTTAAACATGATGTCCTGAGTTCGAACAACATGGAAAAGGCTTTGTTGAGAGAGACAAAACCCAATTCAGTGATTTCTTCACTTCAGGAGGATTATTCTCTAGCTTTCGGTTAGAGGATACCGCTTGGACTTTACAAAAAAGAAAAGACCAAACCCGAAGAGCTGATGAAAATGTGTTGTAAGGATTCCACTTGATCCCATCCAAAAGAACATAGCCCTGAGATAGGGAGTTGGTGCTTCCTTAGGATATCATTAGATGGGATAGAATGATTAAACAAGGATTTAAGCAATGATATCAACAAAATTGCTTTTTAATAAAATTGCTAGTAAGTAATCCACGTAAGCATACACATGCATTTCGTCAGAAATACACGCATTTCCTATTGTAAATGGTCGATGCTTAAATGTTGTTGTAAATATATGCATTTCTGTTGTAAATACACGCATTTCGTTGTTAATACAAATAATATCAAAAAGTCTATTGGGACTTCGTGCAATTTTGTAATTTCAAGGATTTTTGTAATTTTTTTCCGTCTCTGAGACTCCGCACGTAATTTTCCCAAAAAAATTCACTGCAGACAGCAAGCCTTCTTTGACTATCAGTCTATTGGTTTTAAAGTTGCCTTTTGAAATTGTAAATTTATTGTGGTAGTAAATTTCCTGACCTCTACTGCGATTTCCCATGGAGATTTATTGGAACCATTTTCAGAAATATATTCATAGGTGTAGATAAACGAATCTTCTCACATATGTCATTATTAAATAAGTTGTTAAAACATTAAAAAAAAATTATTCATTATATTATTAAGGGAAAATCCTAATAAAATCAGGCTAAAATGATCAAAACCAAAATTAGGCCTACATCTTCAATAAATTATTAATTAGGCCAAGAGGCATAATAAGGGATTTTTAAAATTTGTTAAAAGACCAGAATACCTCTATATTGTTAAGAAATTCCAACCAATATTTTAGTGGTTTTAAAACAATTACAAACATAGTAAGCTCGCCGCTACAAATATAAACCGGTAGAAAAACGTCACTTTGACTGCTATAAGTGTTACACAATCCCTATAAATACCTCTACCATATATCATTTCAAATCATCTTCCATTTCTTCCCACCTCTCTTCTCTCTCATTTTCTCTTATCTAATGAAGATTTCTTGAAAAGCTAAGCAAGCGGATCAAATATGGTAATTTTTTTTTTCTCAAAAATCTTTGATTTCAACATTTTATTTTATCCTTCTTATAATACTTATAGTAATTATTTTTTTCTTCTTCTCCAGAAATTTAAGAACTTTTCTCCAACTTTTTCAACATTCCTTCCATAATCAAATAACATCTAGTGGACAACATAAGTCCTTATTATCTACACATTCTCAATATTAAACCTACATAATATTTATACTTATCTAACTTAATTTAATCATTCTTCTTAAATATTAATTACTATAATTTAAATTGGTACTTAAATAATAAAACATTCAACAAAATATTGGAACAATGGACTCAAATTATTATTTAGTTTTTTTTTTTAATTTATGCAATATTTAGTAGCGGTTTTCAAACAACGACAAATTTAAATTTAAATTCAGATTAAATTTTTGGTGCAACTTTTGAAACTGCATCCAATATTAGTAGTGGTTTTATAACCATTACAAATATTTTATCGCCAATTTTTTCAAATTCTTGGATGTACTTAATAGCGGTTTTAAAACCCCTGCAATGTTGAATCCAAATTTTCAATTCTCATTTTCCACCATACCAAAATTTTGGCCCATATGTTTGGAGCGATTTTAAAACCGCTACAAGCTGCTCAGATAATGTGTTATCTACATAACATCTTTTAGCGGTGTGATGAAATAGATACTTAAAAACTACTACAAAACCGTTTGCTACAAAGGTGTTTTGTAATGGGTTTTCCAACTGCTACTAATGTCATTTGTAACAATTAAAACCGTTACAAATACACCATTTTAACCGATACAAAACAATAGTCTTTTTTTTTTAGTGAAATTAAATAAGCAATGTAGTCTATAAACAGGTATTTCAAAACCTTGGTATAGAATGAATTAATAAAAAATAACATTGTATTGTTTGTCTTATTCCAATCAAAGGAGTATGCAGTAAAAGATCGACAACTCTAATTGCATGGACCACCATAAAGACTGGTCAAGGAATGAACATGACTCATGATTGCTTGTGGATGATATTATTTATAAGTTTTATGTTTTGCATTAAAATATTAAATATTAATGGGCTATATTTTATTGGACTTATGTTTTTTTTTTTTTCAAATCAAATTAAGTGAATTTTTATATTCAGAACTAATTCTTCTTTCAGACACTTTTAACTTAAATTTAAATTTAAAATGTACTTGCTCTAATTCAATAAAAGAAAAGCACATGAAGTACATAACTTTAAATAATTAAGTTTTTCCCTTTGTGTTTTAATCCGAATACAATGGTAGGTTGGCCAAATGTACTTTTATTTAAGTAACAAGGAAAATAAAAAGCCACCGAAAAATAATTTATGGGTAGACAAAATAAATTTTTTTCCCTTAAAAAGATGTTTTTTTAAGAAAACAGTTTTTAAGGCCAAAAGCAGTATATATATATATATATATATATATATATATATATATATATATATATATATATATATATATATATATATATATATATATATATATATTATCAAAACATCATTTCAAATAATCAGAGTAGAGCATCGGAACGATTGAGTAACTCATATGTATATATAAAATGCTGTAAGTCTGGCTGGATACAACAGCGGTACAAAAACCGTGTGGTTCAAAAGTATAATATAATGAAAGAAATCTTCAACCGGATCTTCTACGTGGCTCGCTTGCTTCTTTCCTCGCCCTCGATCCTCCTGGACACAAGCTATAGCTGAGATCCAATTTACCACATTGGATCTCAGGTAACGGTTAACCTCATGCTTATAAATAACATATGCGTAACAGTTATTTCTAGAATCACAGCAACGATCCATATAGGAAAACAATACAACATTATCATGACAATAACCCGTAAAAATTGTAATAGTGATCCAAGTACAGTTCCTTGATCACAGTGCATCTACGTACGATTCCATAGACATGGTGCATCTATGTACGATTCCATAGACATGGTGCATCTAAGTACGGTTCCATAGACACGGTGCATCTAAGTACGGGATGTATCTAAGTACGGTTCCATAGACACGGAGTATCTAAGTACGGTTCCATAGATACGGTGCATCTAGCACCAAATAGAATGGCCAGGTAAGTGTCTATCACGGGGCCTCACCGACTTTACGGCGACTAATTGGCACACCCACATGGACTAGCCTTGCCTTCGGCACCAAACTATTCACACAACATATCATCACATATATGCATTCAATAATCATCAGAGCTAGTGTTACAGTACGCGAACGTACCTTCGTTGATGAGCTAGGTACTTCTGGCGGAAAATCGTACTTTTTACGGAAAACAGCGAAACGTCCAACAGCGGCACGTCGGACAGCGTAACGACAGCAGATCAAAGTTTCTGATGTCCTATAAGAGTAATATCACATTTATTAGTGATTTGACATCATAACAGGCATTTTAGGTAAAAATTACCATTTTGCCCCTATACCCTTAATCGGCGGAATTTCGCCAGCACTTTGTTACTTTGACTAATTTCTTCCAGAACTTTGCGAACTTGACCCAATCATGATTTTGAAATTCTTGACTAAAATACCCCTAGCATATGATATCTAATCATACTTGGAAGATTAAATACTAATCTAACATTACTACTCTAACTATCGAAAGAACTACGAAAGCTTAAAGCTCTGATGCGAAAAACTTACTCGAGCTTCATTTGTAAAATTCCCTGCTCCTCCTTCTATCTTCCCTCTCTCTAGATTTCGGTTTTGAGCTCTAAAGCTTGGTGTGAATTTTGAATGAAGGTGAAAGGGGTATTTATAGAGTTTAGGAAAACACTATTCATGCTTTACCAGAGCGAATTCCGACCGTTGGATCAAATGGCAAGATCTTGACCATTGAGGCTCTTGGTCGACATAAGGGGCTTATGTGGCAGCCTTGTGATGTCATCAGGATGATGTCACAGGTTGCTTTATGCCCTGATCCGACTGAATTTCCCCGATCGGTGTCCGATTCGCGTAATCTCGGAAAATCTCAAAATTCCTGATTAGACAATTTGAAGATATTTCCTTCCTCATTAGAAATGTCTGTGTTAACTAACTTTTTGACCCCTTCCAGGTCTTCTCTGGCCTGACCGAAGTTTTACTGAAAAACGCGTCGGTTACGAAACGAATTTCTGGAATCATCAACTTCTGGACAAAAATTCACTGATTCCAAATATGTCCAGAAAATCATAAACTCATCTCCAAATGTTGAGTTATAATTTATTTTGTTCAAATCCTAATTTTATGACTATCTGCCTATTTATCAGATTTTCCCTATTTCGTCTTATTACTAACTTCTTCTACCGATCTCGTAAACGACTCTAGGTACAGCTCAATTCAGGATAAAAATCCACTCATCAATATTATATTTTGACTTTAGAAATCTTGTTCATGGTTCTCTAGATAGGATCCAATTCGTATCGGTGTTTATTTACTTTTTATTTTTTTACTTTAATTAATTTTAAATCAAGAGTTTTAATTAAACACTCCACCTTCATTTTCTTTTTATTTTTTGATTCTTTTTCTCCCAAAGATGTCGGCCCTCACATACAAAATATATATGTATTTTTATTTTATTTTTTTAATTAATTAATTAATTATTATTTTAATAATTATTTTTACATAATTTTTTACAAAATTTTCCTATTGGTCCATACTTGTATTTAGACTTAAAATTACCTAATCTCACCAATTCTTCTTCATATTTTCCCATTAATTAGAAAATATATTTTGCTAATTTTTAACCATTAACCACTAATTTTAGAGTTTTACATAATTATCTTTGAATTTTCCTTTGTTTAAGCTTAAGTAATTAGCCAATAATTACTTAATCAATTTCTTATCAATAGTTGATAATTTTATCAATTAGAATAACTCATTACCTCACTACTCTTGCACTGACATTTGTGTTTTATCTCCCATGCATTATATTAGAATTTACAGGGACATTTTGGTCATTTCTATACTTTTTGAACATTCTTCTTTAATTTCTCCAAGTTTATAATTTATTAAATTACCAAAATTAGAGGCAATATACTCTCTTAATTTTAATAATTATTTTATCGCTTCTAGGATTTTTCACAATTTTCCTAAGTTACTTATGTCCTATAAGGGCATTTTCATCATTTTGGCACTCTAATTTTCAAGAGATTTTTCCCCTAAAAATTTGATATCACATATTCACCTATTTAATAGGTATTATTTCTTAATTTGTGATATTTTCCCTAAGTCAAATTTTAGGTATTACATAGTTTCTAGGAAAATGTCCATAAGCAGAGTTTAATGCTTTATTGAGGCAAAAGAACAAAGTAAACAAGAGATAGCATGTAATTAGAGAAGTGCAAACTTGATGGAAGAAGCTGTGATGGGTTATTGGCCATGGAAACTCAGTAGTTAATGCTCTCAAAATCTATGGAAACATCTGCAAGGAGTTACAAATTAACACTAATATGTACTCCCTCTGGTCCTTATTATAAGGCACCAACTACCATTTTTCATTTCTCGCACGCCGAATGAAGGTTAAGTCATTAATGAGGTCTAAAAGTAATAAATGTTTCCAACTTTACCCTACTTTAATGATGTAGGTTTAAATGAGTTAGTTAAAAATGATGGCATAATGAAAAATAGTAATAAATGAGTTAGTTAAAGTAAATTTACTTTATAATAAGCGACAAAAATGTTGGTGGTTTGGTGCGTTATAATAAAGACAAAGAGGAGTAACTCTAGAAGATGTTGTATAACAGATAAGAAAGAACAAAATAGAATTGATTCCTCTCACATGATACAGAAACTTAAAAAGCAAAATGAAATAGATGGAACAATTTGGAACACTAACAGAACAATTATAGAATTGATGCATCTAGCAATGTGTATTTTACATCAAAAGAACAAAACTATTCCCAACGTTCTAAGATTCCAGCAGCAACCTTATTTTTACTTTCAGAATACTAAAAACAAATTAAGTAAGATAAATCTTACTACTGCCCTACAAATCATCAAAGCTATGGAAACGGAATACGGGGAAAATAGTGAGCAATAATACAAAGACAAAATTTATAGATAAATCATGAGGCTTTGCTACGAGGTTTTAGAACGATAACCCTACTTCTGTCGGACGAAGAGGAGCTCTGGAAAGGTTTGACCTGCACGATGGAACAAATTGGGGAGAAGCAATGAAACAAATTGGGGATTGGGGGAGAAAATAAGATGAAAGAAAAGCGGAAAAGAGGAATACAAAATAGACAAAAAGGGCATAGATCGATAAGATCCAAGAAAATCAAATACCCGCAGAATAGGAAGACCTTAGTAGATTGTTTTTAGGTCCAAGCGGTGAATCAGAAATCTTCCTTACGCCTACAAGCAAGAGTCTGCTGGGATTTCGCGAGGGAAAGGTAACGGATACGTTGGGGCAAGGAAAGGAAAGGGAAATGAATGGTGAATCCGGAGTCACTGAGCAGAAAATTCATTTCAAAAATTCTTTAATGTTTTTCTTCAGTACTTCTGCTCTTTTGTGGGGACCTCGGGTGTGAAAGAGCGGAGTGATAACCAACTACACTACTCAGGATGTTGTTGTGAAATTCCTTCACAAAATATATATATTCTAAATATTTTGTGTCTGCACTTGCCGACACAGGTACCAGTGTAGGTCCGCCACTACATATATACATACAAAAACACACACACAGAGTATATGTACACACATATATTGCTGTTGTAGGATGACTAAAAACCGGCCATACATGTCCATTGTGTCGCTTTCAATTGCCTATGTGAAACATATTCATGGATTACCTGCAGTGTACTGTTGGTATCATTGTCACAGTAAATTTCATAATTCAATATTTATTATATGTGTGTGTATGTACACATATACGTGTATATACATATATTTACATATATGTATTAATTTACAAGAATTAGTTTACCTTCTTTTCTTGAGTTATTTACTCGTTACCATGAATGAATGCCGTGCAGAATTCATAGAAGAAATTAACATTGGATATGTAATTATAATAAATTATCATATAAAATATTATAGGTAGAAATTTATTTCAATTATATGAAATAAAGGTGGGATTCAAACAATTAATCAGGAGCATCAAATTTTTGACAAATATGAACACTCAAGAAGCTATACAATTTTTTGAGCGTAAGAATACACAGCCTTACGAGTTTTACAACACCAAATCCACAATAAAGGGTCTAAACCAAAACATTCCCACAAAAATTTTGATTGTGGATCCACTAAAATATTATAGCGTATAAAATAAAACCTTTGGTTCAACAAGAAATAAACAGATTATCCCAAAACGGTTAAAATAGCATTCTCAAAACATGTGGACCCTAGAATGACAATATATAAATCCATACAACATCAATACCAAAAGAGACTTACAAAGTTCACAACTATTATGTCTCTGGTGCTTCCTTGGGCTACTAATGAAATTAGAGGTCTCGTCTGAAAAATATTGATAATGATGGGGTGAGACATAAACTCCTAGTAACCAAAATTAATTTATCAAATATGTAAAAGGATTGCAAGTCAAAGAAGCAGGTTTACTAACAACATTATAATATCAACATTAATTCAATAATACAAAATAGTCAACAATAACTAGAACCATCCCCACTCGTCCATCCTGCTCCTCCTTATATCTTCTCGGGACGTGGTACAACCTATCGCTGCTAGTATATATGGTTAATGTTAGCTAGTCACTTCAAGAATACGTCCTTCCCGCGCTACCACCAACATACCGTAACATAGAGGTGTCCGCCCAAAACACTCAACTCAAATTTCGGGCCAGAATGAGAGAGTGAGAGAGCCGATGGACACAACTTCACCCTAAATCTCTTCCACACAACCCAACATATTTCATAACAGATAAATGATATATCACTATATTCTTCAAAAACATCGTAAAATATATTATTCCATATTCAACACCTCATAACAAACAAAAACATTTTACAAATATATTCACACACACACAGAGGAAAATTCATTGCTTTGCTGAAATGACTTCATATTCAAATATATATGCATACTTTTACAAAACACATGCGATAGGCGGCAATGCGCGCGCGCACACACACACACACACACACACACAGGAAAATTCATTGCTTTACTGAAATGACTTCATATTCAAATATATGCGTACTTTTACAAAACACATGCCAGTAGCATGCGCGCGCGCACACACACACACTGGAAAATTCATTGCTTTACTGAAATGACTTCATATTCAAATATATATGCGTACTTTTACAAAACACATGCCAAGTAGCACATATGAAAGTAAAGTTTAGAAAACACCTTACAATCCAAAACAAGCATATAAAATAAATTAACCCCAGTTACCTCAATTCCAAGCTAAACTTTATCTCGATGAGTAAAACGCGAACGATCACCAGTCATAAAAAAACTCTCAAAAGACTCAAATATCCTCAGATCTTCTTCTCCTCTCCCTTCTCTCTCGCCCTCAATCACTCTCTCGGTCTTATTCTCTCCATCTCACCGCACTCACAAGACACACATATATATAGATGGCAAAAAGGGGGTGAGTCATCCCTCTCATTTAATGTAGGCGGTGATCTTTTTCCCCACTTCTTCTTCCGCACACTTTGATCTTATTCTTTTTTTTTTAAATGGGAAAATTACAACAAGAGCCCAAACTTTATTTTAATATTATTATTATATTTTTTTTCCAGATTCTCTCACAATTACAATAATCACATATAATTATTTTATAATTACAATTAAATCCTCAAAATAAAATTAGAATGTTACAACTCTCCCCACCTAAATAGAATACGTCCCAAAAATTCTCAATAAAGTCATAAAAAGAATAATCCACAACACAAGATTTCAATACAATAACATCAAAGTCCAAACATCATTATCAAGATACCACGACGCTGACACGTCAGAACAAAGATTGCCAATACAACAAGATTATCACATCACACTAATTTGATCACAATACAACACAACTACGTATTTATCTTATTTCCACAACACACAAACATACCTAAGCAAACAAACTAGGAAAATCACGCCGCTTTCGCTCTTCGGTTTCCCATGTAGCGTCATCGGGAGACATACCTTTCCAGAAAATTTTTAGGAGATGAATTGTTTTATTTCGTAACTGCTTGTCCTTTACGTCAAGGATTCTTTCTGGCTCAAGTATATAGGTCAAATTTTCTCTCAATTCATCAACCTCTTTAGGCTCAATTACATGGGAAGGATCTGGATGAAATTTCTTAAGTTGTGACACGTGAAACACGTTGTGCACTCTTGACATGTGCGGTGGCAAGGCAATCCGATAAGCGACTGGTCCAACGCGATCCAAAATCTTGTATGGCCCAATGAATCGAGGAGTCAACTTTTTGGTTTTAATAGATCTACCAATACCAGTTACCGGTGAAATCTTAAGGAACATGTGGTCCCCTACTTCAAACTCCAATGGTCTACGTCGCCTATCCACATAGCTCTTTTGTCTACTTTAGCGAGCCAACAACTTTTGGCGAATCATCTCAATTTTCTTTGTAGTTTCGTCTACCAAGTCTGGTCCAATTACAGTTCTCTCACTCAATTTAGTCCAACAAAGAGGCGATCTACACTTCGTGCCATATAATGCCTTGAAAGGGGCCATTTGAATGCTCGAGTGATAACTATTATTATAGGCAAATTCTGCCAGAGGGAAGTGACGATCCCAACTGCCAGGTAATTCAATGGCACAAGACCTCAACATATCCTCAAGGGTCTGAATCATCCTATCTGTCTGGCCGTCGGTCTGTGGATGACAAGTCGTACTGTACTTTAATCTAGTCCCCGTAGCCTCCTGCAATGCCTTCCAAAAGTTGGATGTAAACCTCGGATCACGGTCTGATACAATCTCTGTGGGTACACCGTGCAACCTGACAATCCAATCCACATACAACTGAGCTAGCCTCTCTAAGCTATATCCGATATGCATCGGACGGAAATGAGCTGACTTCATCAATCCAAACTAAAGGGCCCGTTTGGTTCAAGGAACATTTAAGAAGGGAAAAGAACTTAGAGGAGGGAAATGAACTTAAAGGTAGGGAAATGAAGATTTGAAAGATGAGGGAAGATGACTTGAGTTGTTTGGTAGGAAGAAAATGAAGGGGTGGTAGTTGGTAAAGAATTAGGAAATGTCTATTTTACCCTCAAAAGGAATTAATTCAAAATAAAAAAGAAAAATATATTTTTAAAAAAAATATGTTGTTGTTCAGTTCGAACTTGTGTAAAAATTTTTTTCTCCAAATTCGAACTTTCCGCCCAAATTCGAACTTCCCGCCAAGTTTGAATTTCAGGGTCAAATCTGTCTAAAAATGTGAATAGTGACGTGGGAACTTAAGATCCCACCAATTTTGGTGGGATCTCAAGTTCCCACAAATGAGGGAAGAGTAGTGGGCCCGGTGTGGGCCCGGGAACTTGGGTTCCTAGGCACTTGGTGCACCAAACATGTTTTCGGCCGGGAATTCTGTTAAGTTCCCATTCCCTCTCCCAAGTTCTGTGAACCATACGGGTCTGTGCAGGTTAAGGAAGTTAATATACATGCAGACTCAAAAAGCTTCCCGTCAGCGGTACCTCAGATTCCATGAAGTGAGAATGACCTTTGGGTTTAAGGAAAACAAAGTTGATGAGTGTAATAGTATGTTTGTTGATGAGATTCTTGTACATCACATAAAGTAGCTATGTTAATTCATGATTTTGTGAGAGATTAACCCGAAGCCATATATATATATATATATATATATATATCACTTTGATACGTATTTGTAGAAATTTGTGGCCCTATGATATTTTTATAATAATAAATGACAAAGCCTTAAAGACTAAATGTTAAAATGTCTTATGGCATAAAAGGCTTTATATGGTATCTTCATTGTGGTCCTACAAACTAATGCTTGTTGAAATTTGTGGTGTTGGAAGAAGAGAGAAAATCTCTAAATTTAATATATATGCTTATATGAGTAATATATCAACCGCATATATAGTGCGAACAATATAGTCCTGAAGGCTAATAGTTCATATCAAATTGCTAGTGGTTCAAGTATAGCACTAAATATTTGAAGAGAATCATGTAATGGTCCTGAAGACTAACAATATCTAAATTTGCAATGTTTGCTTGTGCTATGATCATACAAGGTCAATTCCTAAAGTAATGTTTTCTCAATAAAGAGATATTGAATATTTAGAGAGAAGATGGTTCTAGAAGAATCATACAAAGACTTCCTAAAAGAACAATACAGAGACATAACAATGTCTAATAGTTCTTGAACAACTATATGATTGTTCTTGGAGAACTTTATGAAACAAATAAGAAATATTATTAATATATATAGTTCCTGAAGAACTAATAACATAGTTGATGTAGTTCTTGAAGAACTAATATATGAATAAAATTGCTCCGAAAAAAACTTTCGGGCAAAATTGCTCCTGGCCGTATATTTTTTTATATTTAATATTTAATTTTACAATAAAATTAAATTTTTATAAAATTTTAATTCAAATTAAAATTAAAATTGCTCTTGGCTGTATATTTTTGGCTTATTTGAAGTAAGCATGTTAGCCTAATTATAAAATTTTAAAAAATATAGATCTCCTTAACAAGGCACAAGTCAGGTCAAGCCTGTATACAAGTTAGACTCGAGTTGAAAAAATGGTCTATAACATGCCACAGGCCAGGCTCAAGCCACTTTGTTGCCCAAAGCTTGTTAAGGGTGAAGCCTGGGCTGACCTGACCTGTTTCCACCACTAGATATTATATAAATAAGAATTAGAAATATATGATATCATAAATAACATTTTTAACATTTTTTTGGGTTAAGTAGCATTTTTTTGTGGAAGTTTTTAGAGCAATTTTGCCCGAAAGTTTTTGTGGGAGCAATTTTTCCCCTCCGTTAACAACATTAACGGTCAACTGTTAGTTGACCGTTAAGGTTGTTAACGGAGGGGAAAAATTGCTAAAAAAAACTTCCGAAGCAAAATTGCTAGTTAACCCTTCTTTTTGTTGTGTCCCTCATCTATTAATTAAAAAAATAAATCAAGGGTATATAACCCAAATTGATTTAGTTCTTTTAAAGTAGCACAGAGAAAAAGAAGCACAAGCCTAGGCAAATGAAAAAATGAATTGAAAAACAGAGAAAAAAGAAACCGGAAGAGTATTAAAATATAAGTCTACGTTAATTAATGTAAAGATAAATGAAAGGTATCACATGAGACAAATCCTATTAAATTGACTGAAGTCCTTTTTCATAGAAAGACACTGTCTGTCAATATTAAAGAAAACAGAATGGAAATGAAGTTGGAAAAATTCCTTTCAGGTCTTAAAGAATCAAGAAATTGTCAAAAAAAGTCTCAAGAGAAATTCAGATGTCAGAAAAATTCCATTAACAACTCTTACTGTGAGATTAATAACTCTTATTTGTGAGACTAACAACTCTTTAGGATTTTTATAACATTTTCTTAGTGCCTTGGTCCTGAAAAGAATTTTCCCCAAAATAGGTTTGATGAGTTGATTAATCAAAGGAGCAACTAGGGTTTTGTCTACGAAGTCGCTCTTGTTCTTCAGGAGTGAAGTCATTCTTTATATTGAACATCTTTCGGATATCTTTAGGAGTCTTTCCCTTCATCGATTATGCCACAGTTTGGCATGCCAAATTAAACAAACCCTCAATTTCGTCTAAATAGTTGGCTGCCATTAATATCTGAAACAGCGTATCCTCCACATTCACCTTCATGAACTCTGTGTCCCATCCCTCTAGCTCCTGTGCGTCGGAATTTGAGGCTCCGTCGTTGGTCTTGGAGGCGTGCTCTCCTTTAACCATGTCCTCAGTTTGAGGTGTGAGAATGGAGAAAATAACGTTGGGAGTTCTTCCCCACGATCGTATCGAAGGCTTCAATGAACCGGCATGAACAACCAAAAAAATATTGATGTACTGTTGTATATAATTAATATTGCTAGAGCGGACTGGGCAGCTCCTGTTGAATATATATAATCTGTTTTATATTCTTTTAATTTGGTTAATCTATCCAGAAAACGTGGGTTTAATTTCCTTATTGGCTGGACAGCCCTTAACAAAAGTGAAATGACTTCTTACAAATATTTTTATGGTAAGTGTATGATATTGTTAGTACCCTCCAAGCTCTTAATGTAAGATTTAATTGGGAAATCGATATAAGTTCTAAATGTAAAGCTTGTTTTAGATATTTATCATTTTTTAAATTAACCTGATTGATATTTACTCAACATATAATCAATTGTAAGAGATGAATGGAATTAACAAAGATAATTAGAGTGTTTTAAAAACATGTTATATTAATTAATTTTATTAACATAATCAAATTCATTAATTAAGTCTTACATTACAAGAGTAGTTGTTTAATTAGGATAGATATGTATGTTTTGAGGGGGAAAAAACAAAAGGATAGATATGTATGTCATGTACTGAATCATTCTTTTTTATTTTTTAATTCATCGATCATATTACTTAAACTAAAGCATTGGATTTCAGCCAAACTTTAATTCTGTAAAATAACAACAACAATAACAGAATAAAGAAAACAATTAATATATCCACTTTTATTGAAATATAATTTTTTTTTTACAAACCAAAGTCTCATCTCAGAACCATTTACAAATTCAAAATTCTTCGCTATATCTTTATTATAAACACTGCAAATTTACAAAAACATCTATAAGCCCCGTCTCCCACAAAAGAAAAGAATCCATGAAAGAAAGTTTGAAGTTGCAGAAGTGAGTGGATCATCAGTTGTGTTTTATAGTTCTTGAGTTACAATGACAGGTACCTCAGATAGGTCATCCTGGGGTACTTTCAGATCTTGATGCTCTGCTAAATCTTGTTCTTCGTCATAATCAGGCACGTTCTTCAACCAAGAAGCTATAGATTTATCAACACGACCATCTTCTGCATATTCTTTATTTGCATTCTCATCTTCTTCATCATTCCCAGATTTCTTTGCCACCTTCGCTTGAATATCGCCAATTGACGATGAATCTCCGACTTCGAAAGTCCTCTTTTCTTAGGAATTGTGGGAGTAGTTGTGGTGGAAGAGCCGCCGCCGCTAGAACCTGTAACCACCGGCATTTGACTTTTCTCCTCCTCCATAAGCTGATAATGATCATCATGAGAATCTGCAGGAGTAGTAGTGGTGGAAGAACCACCGTGGCCGCCACCGCTAGAACTGGAACCGGAACCAGTAACCACCGGCATTTGGCTTTTCTCCTCCTTGTCCTCCTCCATAAGCTGATCATGATCGTCATGAGAGTCTGCAGGAGGAGGTGCTCCTTTGTCTGCGTTATCATCCATGATTGTGGGAATCAAATTTCTCAGAAGCACCACAAACGAAACTATAATGCAGAGATGAAGATCAAGAATACTTGATGAAGTCAAAGAAAATTCAAACCAGTAAAAGATTTACGAGAGTAATTAAATTGAGGATGAAGTGAATTAATGGACGTTATGTTGATACATGATATCATGAATTATGGCTGTACATATATATATCTATTAACTACCCTAACAGAACTAGTTATTTACTTGCTAATTTAACTAATTAACTAACGTCACAAAACTCCTGTTTATATTTACTTAAAAACTCTAGCTATTTACCCTCTCTTAGTCATAGTCAATTCAAATTCGGATTATTTTTATTTTTTATTTAGATTCTATCATTTTAAATAAGACTTTTATAAAAATATATAATATTCGAGTAATTAAGTTTGAATTGTATTTCGTCCAAAAAAAAACGTTTAAATTGTAAAAAGATTATACAATACTATTGTGTTTTTCTTACATGAGATGAATCCCTTAAATAATAGGGTTAATATATAATTTTGCCCGGATGTTTCAGCTTAGTAGCATTAGATATTCATAAGTTTTTTTTTTTTTTTTTCAATAGCTCCTCAAAGTGTTAAAACCCAAGCAATATTATTCTAATGGTAGACAAACGGATGTCGTTAAACTTTATGCTACATGGGCATGATTGTACTTTTGTTGTTGTTGTTATTTTTACTCTTAAAGTTTTTATAAAAAGAGAGATATTATATTTCTCTGAAAATATCAAAAAATGAGCATTGTCACCTAAACTTAACAGCAAAAAAAAAAAAAAAGCATATAAAAGAACACTGAAGACGCAGAAAGAAGTAAATGACAGAGGTGACGATCAATGCCTCTTCTTCCCTTTGTGTTAATCCAATGTGTTTGTTTAGATTAATTTTGGGTTAAACTGCAGATTTGCCAACCAACTATTACCTGAGGAGCATCTGACACAAAAAACAATTGAGGGGACCAAAATTACCAATCAACAATTAAAAAGTGAAAAAAACACCAAATAACTATTTTAAAAACACAACTATCACAATTAAATTAAAATATGAGGCATTGGCGTAGGACGGTGGCGGAGAGACTGAGAAAAGACCGGTTAAGCCTTCTTGTTGGATAAAACAAACATCAACGAGAGATGGGACCCATGGGAGCAAGCGCTGTGACAACGACGGGTGCTACTTGTGGCATCAGATGGATGAAACCCGGGTGTAAGGCGCGTGCCAGTCGAAAGCTGTAGACTGCTGGAAGAGTTCAAGAGGGTGAGTGGAACACCCAGCAACAATATAATGGAAGCTTTGGAGACGCCGACATCGCCGACACTGTGACAGTCAATGGAAAACGGAGACATCAAGACAGTGGCGGGGTAATAGTTCGTTGGCGAATTTGCACCAAATTGTTTTTTTTTTTCACTTTTTAATTGTTGATCGGTAATTTTGGTCATCTCAATTGTTTTTTGTGCTAGATGCTTCTCGGGTAATAGTTTGTTGGCAAATCTGCACCTTCATCCATTAATTTTTAGAGAATAATTTTAAGATTTATGAGACAAGTATGTGAGATGAGTTTTATATCGGCTTGCCAAAAGAGCTTCTTAAACCACTGTTTGAGTGTTAGCCAAACACACACCTAAAAATCATATAAAAGGGCTTATTTTTCCTTTCAACATCACCGCAAACAAGTTGACATCGTCAGAGTCAATTATGAATATCAACTCCTGCAATTTAATTCACGTGATAAGAAATTGTATATAATTATGATTTAAAAGTACAGTATTGTAAAAGATTATAAGGCAAAAAATGTGAGAGATTGCCTAACAAGAATGCCATGTGTAGCGAGTTCTATATAAATTGCATTGTGAATGAGATTTTATATTAAAGACCAGTTATAATATAAAAAACCCCAACCCCTTCAAATCTAACCTTATATTTTGAATTGGAGGGAGTATAATTAAGAAATATTTAAACATTTATATTGGCCCTAAAAATAATTTTTTGTGTGTGAACCCCTAGTATCCTCAAGTCATTTTGGACTTGAATCTAATCTCTGAAGAGCCCGAAGCATTAATATTAAAGCCTTCTCAATAAGTGTGCCTCTCAACTAAGTCATATTTGAATATCACCACTTCCAAGTGGGGATATTTTCCAATGACATTTTCTGCATTTACACAAACTCGAACTAACATTGAGCCCTATCAAAATGCTTAAGAATCCTAAATTAGATTAACCATTAAAAAAGCATGCTACGCTCAGCTTAAGATTGTACAGACTTACACTACTACAAATTTTACATATATCTTATGCTACTATGCCTCACGCTTATTAACAATAATTATTACTACATCGGTTCTAAATATAGAACATAGTTTGTAGTGCAATTTACACTACAAAGTATGTCCTATGTTTAGGACGGAGGAATATTTATTAAATGTGATATATGTAAGATTCTGCATAATGCTTCTAAAGCTCTAAACTTCCCTGGAAAATTCTAAGAACCGAGAAAGAAGCAAGTCCCATTACTCTGCATTTTATTGGCTTCCCATGTTAGAAAAATCATTTTTTTCCATGAAGATAAATTGTACACAACAATTAACATTATATGATGACAGTACAATTACTTGTTTTGAATCGCATAAGGGCTAATTTGTTGAGTTTTCTATTGTTAGGAAATGCCAGAAAACAACCCATGAACCTCACCAGGCCAATTTAGAATTCACTTCTTTTTTTTTTTAAAGATATAGAGAAGAAACAAGAAAACATGGGTTTGAATACTGAAAATGCAAAAGAAATTTGACTTGGTTTGTGCAAAATGCTTCTGGCTTTTACAAAACAAGCTAAGCTACACATTTGTCATCCAGTGGTTTCTGGAATTTTCTCAGTCACCTAGCGGTGTCTTTCATCATTTGCCCCATCATGCACTTGAATCACCCTGCCATAATCCAAATCACATTCATTTGAAAATAATCAAAATTACAAGCAAAGCATCAAAATCAAACAGAAATAGAACAAGATGAAGATGCAAAAACCTATGCACATGTACTGAAATAGACTCCTACAATCCTTATTATAAGACATCTTCGGGAGATGATCTTGGTCATAATATAAGATAGTTTCATATTTATAAATTTTTTTTTAATTTACCTCTATTAATGCTCTCTCAACAATAATCAAGGAGGAGAAGGAATGAGAGAATTAAGGAAGACAAATAGGGTGTTCTAGAAAATACATGTCATATAAACTAATTTAACTAACTTCATTAATCTTATTAAATTAGGTAAATATATTTTATATTAAAGATTGGAAGGAGTAACTAGATGACAGACCACACACAAAAGCATTATAGATAGCATTTTTCCTTATATTTTATCAAGCTTTGACGTGTCATTATGAATTCAAAAGCATTATTTTCTTAAACATAATTAACTGGCTATGACAAATTCCATATGAATTCAAAAGCATTAGTTTCACTTGACAGCATGCATTACCTGCACGCAGTAGGGGCATCCTTCTCCATTCGTGGTTGTCTATTTTCCACTGGCATAATCAAAATCAAACAGAAAATAGAATATGATAAAGATGCCAGGAAGATTTAAGATTGAAGCCAAAAGGTAGAAAAAAGGAAGAATTTCAGTCAGCCCCCCAAGAGCCCCCAAGAATGTAACAATTTCAGTCAACCCAAAACTTTCCAAAACTTCAAAATAAAAATTAATTTCATTTTGACTCATAAGATGCAATGAAATTTCAAAAAGTTCTGACTGGACTGAAATTATGTCACATAAAAAAAACGTAGTATGGCATATAACCCTCAATCTCAAAAAAAAAAAAAAAAAAAATCAAGGAAGAAACTTTGAATTTGAGGTTGCCCATAATTGCGTTTGAATAAGTATCTGGAATTCACTTACAAATTTTATGGAAAGTGCCATGGACATCCTTGTTGAAATAATTAGGATCTATAGCATCAGCAGATTCTTTAAATGCACCCCCACCGGAAACCGCCACCGCTGACTGATAATCCCTCAACTCATCCATGCCTTGAAAAACTTTGATGCCTTCAACAACGTAGTATGGCATATAGCTTACCGGTGATTCTGGTTCATCATCATCTCCTCGAGTCCTCACTGTCTCAGTGCAAGAACCACCCCCACCCCCACCTTCACCTGGACCTGCAGTAACCGGCATAAGATGATCATGAATCCGTAACAGAATTAACTAGTTACTTGCTAACCTAACCCACTCACTTCACATCACTCCACTCTTCTACCTATATATATATTTATGAACCTATATATATGTTAATCGTGAATTATATTTATATAGGTCTACATGTATATATTTTTTGATATAATCAAGGGTTTGTGAGGCCCTTTACCACCTCAACTGATAGTTTTTTATTATAGGTCTACATACACCCACACTGCACGCACGTATACACACAGACCTACCTAGCTACCCTAACAGATATGGAAGAATTTGGCCAAAGAACCAAAACTTACACACTCCACTTGGCTGTTTGTCCAAAGAAGTTTTGATGGTTGAAAGAAAACTCATCGTCGAAACAATCCAAGAGACAAATGTGATAGAAGAATCAATGACGGTGACTGAAAAATTATGAAGCTCTACACCACAAGTCCAAACCAGAATATGATTTCCAAATTTCCCCCCACTCCGTTATAAATGGTGATTCAGATGCCCACGAAGAATGAGGAGAATCAGAATAGTTTTGTTGGGTATTTGAAGATTGACGTTGGCGGAGGAAAACAAATGCGATATAATATTTGTTAATACATATAAAGTTTTTTTAGTTATTTTTAAGTATATCATAGGTTTAGAATCACTGCTTATCCATAAAATTTGTTAGTATATTTTATAATAGATTAAATATTTAAATTTATAGCGGTTTAGATTTTTTTTTATAGGTTTAGCTATGTTTTAAAAATGAACTTTAAAACCCAACGCGCGGATGCAAAGCGAAAAAAATTATAATCTTTAAAAGAGACCAAAATCTAATGATAAAAAAACTGAAAAAAAAAGACGAAACTCAAAACACCTCTTTATTGGATAATATTTTTTTTTAACCAAACAGATATTAAAAAAAACAATTAGGAACCTGTTGCAATAAACCTGCCAGGCTGCCACAGCATCTCCCTTTTATTTTATTTTGTTCTAAATATGATCATGGATATATATATATATATATATATATATATATATATATATATATATATATAAAATCTTATTCTTGAACTTTATTTTTTTTATTGATTTATGACGTTTCAATTCAATAGAAATAATTGGTCATTAGTTAGGAAGTTATAATATATCAATTTTATAAAATTATAAATTCCAATAATAAATGGCAAGTTAAAAAACTTATGATGGTAAGGAGTGTTGGGTTTTTTTCCTAGTTGATTTATAAAAAATTTGCAATATCCTTTTATCAATGGGCATGAAGTCATGATTTTTTACTATTCTTAATTTAAGAAATGATAGAAGCTATAATTTATAATAAAATTTTCAGCTGTTATCTTTTGATTTTAGATAAATTTAGAATTTATCATTTAAAGCTAAGATAAAACATGTAGAATTTTGGATGTTGGCGAAAAAATTTCATATCCAAATCTTTATTGATTTCATTAAACTATAAATTTTTCTAATTTTTATTGGTTATGTCTACAAATAAAATAAATTGACCCAAAATAGTTTGAAAATACCTTTAGTCAGATATGAGAAAAAAAAAAAATTCTACTACATTCATATTAAATATATATTTAGAAAAGTTTGCAACCTTCCTATACATTGAGTTTTTAAAAAAAAAAAAAAAAAAGAATAAAAAAATTTATAATAAATAATTAACATAGTACCTGAAATTATCAAAAATTTCCTCCGAATAACATGTAGTAAGATATTAATCTAAATATTATAAATTCATTTGCTTATCAAAAGATAATGATGTGTGAAACATATTTTAAAAATACAAAGGTTTAATATTTTTAATTCAGATAACTCCTAACAAAATAGAGGTATGTATGTGTAGATTCCTAATTGATTTAAAAATAATTTATAAAAATAATCAAGTTGTTATGATATTCCTAAAAATTGTTAAATTTCACACGTTAAGTAAAACTAACGGAGAAAAGAGGGAAAATTGCAAATTGAAAATATATAAACATTTTTAACAATAAAATCTTAAATAAAGTCATTTATTAAATATGAAGATAATAATAATATTTTTAAATCGAATAACTTCTAAAAGTATATGCATATGTGGATTCCGACCCATTTAAAGCAAAATTTAAAATCATCAAATCTTTTACAGATCCGTGTATTTGGTTTATAGGGCCGCATAGTAGTAATGTCTATAAAGGTGATTAATGGTTCCATAAGCATCTTGGATTCCTTCTTGACCGAAAAAAGAAAAAGCATCTTGGATTCCAACTGAGCCTGTTTGGCATGGTTGTGACTAGGGGTTGAAATAGGTCAGGGTTCTGTGGCCTGACCTATTAAAAGCCCTGGTCGGGCTGGCTGTCGAGGCTAAAAGCCGAACCAAGGCATGTTTTAAAGCTGTTTTGTCTTAACAGCCAGTCTAGGCCTCCAAATAGGTATGTTAGGCCGACAGTAGGCACATTAAGAATGTATTTTTTTAATAAAAACATTAATTAATATCCCTCCGGCCGGTTTACATTAGGCTTTGTTTACATTAGGCCTATTGTCGACACATATCTTGTGACTTGTTTTCGACTGTTTACATTAGGCACATTGTCGGCCTTTATCTTTTGTAGGCTGTTTCCTACTGTTTGCATTTGGCCTGTAAAAACTACAGGCTTCTTAAGAGGCCACAGGCCAGGTTCAGGCCAAAATTTTAGCCTGTAACAGGCCACAGGGCAGGCTCAGCCACTTCCTTACATAACAAGACTGACCTGTTAAAGGTGAAGCCTAACCTATTTTCACCTTTAGTTGTGACCTCTAAAAAAAGTCGAGTAAAAGGAGAAGCAAAGATAAATAAGTGTTTGACATAATTGTAAACCTTGATGGCCATAGTTTGAAGTGGCTTTTTATATGAAGCCACATTTCATTGCTTACTATCCCATCATCAAAAGCCACATCCATTTTTGGGACCGTGGCCCAAAAAGCAGTCGTGCCTTCTCTCTCGTCCCTCCTCTTCAATTTCGCCTGCCTCATCTCCTCTGCAATTAAATTTCATGAGCTACCTCCTATAACCTATATCATGCCTCAAAACCAAACAGCATCAACAAAACAGAATCGTGCAACTTCGATTTAACAACCACCCAGAACCCTCAATCGGTGGTTTTCCTATTTCTACAATCACTCCTCTCACTCCTAAACTAACCCCAACTGAAAAATTTAAATATGGGAGGAGGCTTAAAGGACTTACCTTGGTTTAAAAATCGGTTTGCATGTGGATTCGAGCTCTCTCCTTTCTCTTCTCCTCCTCCAACATCCTCTGGTTCTTCTCATCTTCAAAATTGCGCTCTCATCCATTTTTTATCCTCAGGCCGTGAAGAATGAAGAGGATAGGGGAGCCAATGACTATTTCACCTTTCAACTAATCTTTATTTACAACTTTATCTATTCTTTATTATATCAATTTCATCAAATATTTTCTAGAAATTAATCATTAATACCATATAAGGATTTTCTTCCTCAATTAACTTATTTAGGCCATAAAATATCTACTTTAAAATTTCTAGAAAAAAAATTATCCTCTAACTATTTTTATTGAATTTTTGGAAAATATGTCATAAATTCCAAAAAATAGCTTTAAAATTTATTTAAGCCAACTTTTTGTAATTAATCTCTTCATAATATTTTACATCACCACAATAATATTCCATAATTTTTTCCTAAATTTTCAAGTTCCAATTTTTTTTTTTTTTCAATAATTATCTTAAACTTTTTCTCATGATAAGGTTCCATATATATATATATATATATATATATATATATATATATATATATATATCATGTCATTTTCATCTCATCTATCTCTTCAAAAGCTATGTCAAACAAGTGCCCATCAAGAAAAAAAAGTCACTTTTGCCTTTGCTATCCCAAATATAAATCACATCAGAAAAAAAAATCCATCAAGAAAAGCCTATCAAGAAAAAAAAAAAGTCATTTCTACCACCGCTATCTCAATCACAAATCACATCAGGAAAAAAAAGATCATTTCTACCACCGCTATCCCAAACAGATCTGAAATTAGAAGTCACGTGTATATTTACGGTAGCATTACACCGCAAACATACCCCGAGGATCCTGCAAAAATATTTTGAAACAACTTAGCATTATCTCCCCGTTTTTAATATATTTATTTTAAAAATATTTTACTATTTTGAAATATTTTGTAATGTGTAACCATGGCGGAGTCAAGATTTAATGTTTATGGGTGCACAATTAGTAGTGGAATTTGGGGGTTCGGGGGCAGCGCCCCCGATTTTTTAAGGAGGATAAAAAGCAACCCACTCCTTCATAAAATTTAGGATAATAAATAGGGTTCAATTGAAAAGTATTTCCGAAGAAATCAATTTAAACACAACAATATATTTTAATCCCATGGCATAAAAATACCCAAATGTTACACAATCAGATTCCAAAGCAACATACAAGAAAAAATTATTATGCTTTGTCATATATGATAGGATATTAAAAAGTCAAATATCAAGGAATGAGCAAATGAGAGCTTCTTAAGAAATATGGAATGGAGTTTTCTAAGATCATGCAAGGTGAATTTGAAATGTCTATGATAGGAGAATTAAATTCTTCTTAAGACTTGAATCAAGCAAAAGAAGAATGAAATATTTATTTCCCAAACCAAATACGCATTAGAGCTTCTTAAGAAATATGGAATGAATCATTGCAACAGAGGCTAATATCCCTACTAGACTTTTGTAATATCCTAATTTTTACTTTTAGGATTTATTTATAATTAAGAGTGAAATTATATATGATAAATATATATAATTTATAATCATGCGAATTGCAAAAAGGGAAAGAATGATGCACCTACTGGAATCGAACCAAGGATTGGTTGGTGGCAGAGTTGCTATTTTACCATGAAGCCACTAGTGCATCTTTATGAGAAGGTCCTTCAAAATATATATCTATATTCTAAAACTTTTGTGTCTTGTAGACACATGCAACAATGGCTCCGCGACTGTGTGTAACTATCTCGGGATATCTCTTTTGTTAACATATTTTATTTTTTATCTTTATCTCAGTTGTTAAGACTTAAGATTAGAGCCGGGAAATCGGGGCAAGCCCATCGGGCCGGCCCGTTTATGCCCTGGCCCTGTAGGGCTCGGGCTTGAAAAATAGGGTAGAAATTTGAAATTGGCCTTGCAGGGCGGCCAGTAGGGCCTCGGGCTTAATCAGGCCCGCCTATGGACCGTTTAACTGTAGCAATTTTTTTTTTAAAAAAATAATTACCTAGACTTCCACTTAATGAATGTGTTTTTTTGAAATTACTTAGATTTTTTTAGTTTAAACTATAATCCTTTTTTTATGTTTATTATTATTCTGTATTAAAACACATAATTAGTTATTATAAATTTTAAAGAAGGGATATTTTCATATTAAATAAACACATACTTTGGTATTACAATATTATATAAGTAAAATAAGTATAATTATTTTTACCTGTCAGTAAAATCATGCCTGAATCGAAGGAATCTGCAGACACACACAAAATTACGAGAGAGAAATGCATTTTTTCGTGGGCATACATAAAGCAATTCCTTTGTTTAATATTTTTTGAAAAAAAAGGAAAAAACATATTCTTTGTGTTTATTTGTTTTTTATTATGAATTAATATATGTGTTTATTTGTTGAATGATTTATAGATATTAATGTTGATAACATTTTTTTGATAGATTAGAACTTTAATGGTTGCAATTTACTAATTATATTTCTTTGAAAAAATCGAAGGAAAAATAATTAAAATTTGGAATAGTAATTTTGAATACTGTAGGGTGACCCATTCCCGGTACTATCGGGCCGGGCTTTGAAAAATATATGTTTTCCTTACTCCAGGCCCTGTTGGGCCCTAGCCCTGCAAGGCCAGGCCCTGTCGGGCCAGGCCGGCCCTGATTCCCAGCTCTACTTAAGATATTGATGGTGAGGAGGGCGTGACAAATGATAAGAGGATGTACTCTCAACATGAAAGATTTTTATTTTATATTTTAATATTCTGTATTTTGTAAATATATCCTGAATATCTTTCTTTATTTTTTATGCATATTTTATTTTGTATTTTTATTTTAGTTGTTAAGATATTCATAGCAGGAAGAGAGCCTAATGACAGACGAAGGGACTCACAACGTCTCTCCTTTTATATAATCAATAGATAGATAGGGAAGTTAAGATGATATAAAGGGGAAGATGATATGCTACCAAAAAAAAAAAAAAAGGGGAAGATGATATTCTCATAAACATTTTTCTCATTTTCTTCTTAAAATTATATCTTCACCTTCACATTAAAAAAATAAATCGTTGTTTGCATTGCGAGTTATAAATTACGTGGATAAGATTTTAATAGTTTAAATTTATTTATTAATGTTTGAGCTAAGATGAAAAAATACATATAAGATTTTTTTTAAGAAGTAAACTTAACACCAAATATTTTTTTAAAGGTAAAAGTGACTATAACTTTTGAAATAGTAGAAAAATACACATTGATTGACCATTAATGAGACAATGATGTGGGTTATTGAAGTCATAACTGACAGTCTTCATTGTTGACCAAACAGGGGGGATGAAATTGATTGGAGAGCACAATCACGATTCAACGCCAACTCTTCCTAAACAAGGAAATTAGGAGTTTATATAGATTGAGAGTGATAGATTCGGACCATCATTGCACACTTTGGAAGTTGAAAAGGAGCAGTCGCATGTAGTAATGGATAATGAAATGATACTTGGTTCTCGTGTTGATCACTAAAGAACGAACACTAGTGCAAAAAAGGGCTTTAAGACTGTCTCATTTAGACCAGATTATAGAGAATCAGGTCTTAAAAGTATGACCGGTGGCAGTTTCGTAAATATAAAGAACTTTTTGGACAGGATTATAAAAGATCCGGTCTTAAAAATATGACCGGTGGCACTTTCGTAAATATATAGAACACTTTTAAGACCGGACTATAAAAGATCCGGTCTTAAAAGTATGACCGATGGCAATTTTGTAAATATATAGAACACTTTTAAGACCGGGCTAAAAAATATCCGGTCTTAAAAGTATGGCCGGTGGCAATTTCGTAAATATTGTGAGAAGACGCTGATCAAGTCCGAGAATGCGATGATTTATTCCTTCGCTTAATTGAAATTATATACGAGATGCTAATAAGTAAATAAACCTAGGAGTTCCTATAATTTAGGGATTACAATCGGGAATATATTACGAAATTCATAAAACCATGATCTCGCTAACTTAATTCCAAAAATCTTTCTAACATCTTAATTAAGATGATTATAATCAAGAATTTAATTACGAAATTCAAAAAATCATGATCTCGCTAACTTTATTCCTAAAATCTCTCTAACAACTTAATTAAGATGATTACAATCAGAATTTAATTACGAAATTAAAAACCTTGATCTCGCTAACTTAATTCCTAAAATCTCTCTAACAACTTAATTAAGATAATTGCACAATATAATCGTATATGCTAACTAATTAAATAAATAGAACACTTTTAAGGCCATTGTTTCAAATAGACGGTCTTAAAAGTATACTTTTAAGACCGTCTGTTTGAAACAGACAGTCTTAAAAGTGTAAAAAAAAATTTATATAGAACACTTTTAAGATCGGCTGTTTCAAAGAGACGGTCTTAAAAGTGCTTTTAAGACCGTCTGTTTGAAACAGACGGTCTTAAAAGTGTAAAAAAAAAAATTATATAGAACACTTTTAAGACCGTCATTTGAAAGCAGACGGTCTTAAAAGTGTAAAAAATTATATAGAACACTTTTAAGACCGGCTGTTTCAAACAGACGGTCTTAAAAGTACTTTTAAGACCGTCTGTTTGAAACAGACGGTCTTAAAAGTGTAAAAAAAATAAATAAATTATATAGAACACTTTTAAGACCGGTTGTTTCAAACAGACGGTCTTAAAAGTGTTCTATATATTCTGAAATTGCCACCAGGTCAATTTTTTTTTTTACACTTTTAAGACCGGTTGTTTAAAACAACCGGTCCTAAAATATACTTTTAAGACCGGTTGTTTCAAAAACCGGTCTTAAAAGTGTTTTAAAAAAACTACATTCGCTAAACTCGTTAAGTCCGTGAGTTTGCTTTGTCTTCTTGGTGATATAACATTTTCTTAGTTATAGATTCAACGAGTATCCCAAGAGCCTCACGGGCAAATCCTCAACAAGAATGTCATCCTCTTCCTCTAACCTACTCGCAATCTTCGTAAGTCATCATAAGAGTCGCACAATCAAATCATTGGCAACGTTGGCGGTGAGATGCTTCGAGGGTTTTGCGATGGCGTCGACTCTAATCCTCGGCAATAGCGAGCGTACTACTTTGAGGATTACGGACGACGACGGCTCCTTCCTCTTCGATCTATGGGTCCTTCCACGCCGCCTTCGTATAGATCCGGTTTGAAATCAAACTCGGATATCTTCTTGCTTAAGTTTGTTTATTTCCTACATTGACCGCTCTGCTCGGATCTGGATTTCGATTTTGGTTGCTTGAAGCTTTGCTAGCACCGACAAGAGGATCTGCTCGATTTGGTTGCTTTAAGCTTGTGATTTTTTTGTAGATCCTGGACTTCAAATTCGATTTTCATGGTGAATGATTTCTGTTTCTTGTTATTTTTGTTTATTTCTGGACTTTGTAATCATCTTTTTTGTTTTTCTTCTTGTTGTTGTTGCTTCCAATCTTCTCTTGGTTCTCCGTCGTTGATGACGGAGGGACATTCAAAATGTTGCCAGATCTGGTGATTTGGGACCGATTGTTTCATTTGAGTTTTTTGTTTTTTGTTTTAATTATTTTGAAACACTTTTAAGACCGGATGTTTAAAATGTCCGGTCTTAAAGAAACTCTTTAAGACCGTGTAAAAGTCCGGTCTTAAAGGTCGACTTTTAATACCGCCTGGAACAAGACTGGTCGCGGGTCCGATCCTAATGTACCTGTTTCGTCTAGTCTTAAAAGCCTTTTTTGCACTAGTGGAAGAAGCACATAGTATTCTTATCATGAGCATGGAAATGGGAAATGTTTGAATTGTTTAGTTGACGGTTATTTAAGAGAAACCGCGTTATATCCTTTTCTGATATTAAGTTGGAAGACAGATCGTTTGTATGTTCATTTAACATTTCACAATGATTTTATTGTAGGAATCGTCAAGCAATATATGACGGTTATTAAGTATACTCGTTATGTATTTGCTTGATATTCTAATAAGTGATAGTTGTTACTTAATATCCTTAATGTATATACTATTTTTTGAAATATTAAAATTTGTGGTTTCCAGCCATCAATTTACAAAAAAAAAAAAAAAAAGACAAAGTAAATAAATAAACTAAAAACAAAAGTTACAGAGATATTTTAAGATTCCGATGCATCATCAGATTCAACATTCTCCAGTAACTTGTTCACCTTCTCGTTTAAAGTGCGAACAACAGAGGTAAGTTCCTTCAAGCACTAGGGTCCTTGCTCCCGCAAGTAAACCTAAACCATATGATGGAGTTCGTAGATTGTGTGGACGAGACCTTCAATGCTTGTTGGCAGAGGGAGTTCATCTTTCAGTTTTTTGTTAGATGATGAATTAGATGTTCTCTTGCGTCTATCTTTTGTTGAATCAGAAGTTCGCTTAGAGAATTTGAAATGGAAGTACAATAAAGAAGTGGAGTTCAGTTTTCAGACGTTTATATAGAGAGGGTTTCATAGATTGTCGAGCTGTCGCATCTTTTAGAGTTTTAGATCATTATATTTTATAAATGGCGATGATTAATTCTTAATAACCATTACGTATTTGACAATTTTAACTTAGAACTTATAACCATTATGGCGTTTGTTGTTTCATAACTGTTTTAGCTTAACAACCTTCATCATTATGAGACAAAATATGACAGTTACTAATTACCCCCTTTATTTATTTGTTTACACTTCTACTAAGTGACGAGTTTTACTTAATGACCCATATGTATCGCAATCCAACGCCTCCACCCCCTCACCAATCACTAGTACAAAAAAAAAAACTTTTTAGATTGGACGAAAAACGTCTAACCGGATCTGGAACAGGTCTCGATACATGCAGTCTAAAAAGTTTGTTACTTTTAAAGACCGCATGCGCGACCGGTCTTAAAAAGTCTACTTTTTAGACCGGACTTTAAAAATATGTGGTCTTAAAAGTAAGACTTTTTAGACCAAACTTTTTAACATCTGGTTTTTAAACATCTGGTCTTAAAACAAGAAATAATGAGAGCAGAGGAGGCAAGAGCAATTTTCATGGCGTCAGAAAATTTGTGAGTGAGGTCCTTGAGATGAAGTTGAAGAGAGTGTGAGGCAAGATTTACATGGTCAAACAGAGATTTAGAGAGCGAAATTCAATTTTCGGCGCGGGAAAAATGAAGATTCACCTTTTAGACTTTTTAGGCGAGACTTTTTAAATATCCAGTATTAAAAGTAAACTTTTTAAACTGGACTTTTTAAACATCTGATCTTAAAAGTTTTTATTTTTATACTTACAAAACTAACATCGGTCCTACTTTTTAGACCGGCCTTTTTCATATTTTAAAAGTCTGATCTAAAAGTGTTCTTTATATTTATAAAACTGTCACCGTTCATACTTTTAGACCCAATCCTCTATAATCCAGTCTAAAAAGTGCTCGATATTTACACAACTATCACTAGTTATTATATATATATATATATATACCTCAACAACAATATCCGAGAATATTGTTGAGGTATATATATACACACCTCAACAACAATATCCGAGAATCATTCTCAGATTGTTGTTGAGGAGTGTGTTTGTATTTTGTTGTTGAGCTACGCGAACAGAAACGCAACGAACACAAACTCAACCACGCGACTCATTTTCGGATTGTTGTTGAGCCAAAGATCTCCAAAATCTGAGGCTACGGTAGCTACCGTGAATGCGCGGGGTGTGGAAGTGGAAATGAGAAGAGAGCAGAGAAATCAATGGGAAGTGGAGGGAACTAGAAAAGGAATAATGAAAATTCAATTTTCATTTGCCGTGTCTAATGAAAATCTTTGAGACTGGTTGTTATCAAATTGAAGTCTTAAAAGTTCAACTTTTAGACTGGTTCTATGTAACATCTGGTCTTAAAAAGAATAGACATTTTATTTATTTTTTTATTTTTAGCTTTTTAGATCGGATATTTAAAACATCCGGTCTTAAAAGTAATATATATATTTTTTTAAAAAAATTTAGATCAGTTCTTTTTAACATCCGGTCTAAAAAGTGCTCTTTATATTTACAAAACTGTGCTAATTTCCCAATTTGCCCCTTATTAAATAACTATTTACCAAAATGCCCCTGTCAGAAAACTATTTCCCAATTTGCCCCTGTCAGAAAACTATTTCCCAATCTGCCCCTGTTTAGTCGACTAAAACCATGATTTAGTCGACTAAATCGCGGGGCCCATTCTTTTTTGCAGCCCCCCGACATTTAGTCGACTAAAAATTAATTTTTAGTCGACTAAACCCATTTAGTCGACTAAATCATTAAAAAAAAAAGTTAAAACTTCGGAAGGCCATAACTTCTGGCTCGGGAGTCCGAATCAAGCGATTCTTTTTTTGATTCCACATAACTTTTTGAGATATATGCACCGACATAAAAATTAAATTCTGAATTTTAATGAAGAGAAAGGAGGAAAAACAAGTGATTTATTATTGTGCAGGAGATACTAACAATTCATTAAATATAATCAAGTGATTCTTTAATATATATATATATTAGTGATCCTAGATATTAGCTATGATCCTAGATTTTAGCTAAATTGACTAGCGTGCTATCACAACATATGATCTCATGCATAACTTCCAAACACTGTTATTCCCCCTAAAATCAAGCCCCACAAATTTAGTGTCGATATTTTTTCTATTTCTCTTTTCTTTTAAAATCCATATTATTAATGGAGTCCGAATCAAGCGATTCTTTTTTTGATTCCACATAACTTTTTGAGATATATGCACCGATATAAAAATTAAATTCTGAATTTTAATGAAGAGAAAGGAGGAAAAACAAGTGATTTATTATTGTGCAGGAGATACTAACAATTCATTAAATATAATCAAGTGATTCTTTAATATATATATATATATATATATATATATATATATATATATATATATATATATTAGTGATCCTAGATATTAGCTATGATCCTAGATTGACTACAGTCTGCTATCACAACATATGATCTCATGCATAACTTCCAAACACTGTTATTCCCTAAAATCAAGCCCCTTGAAATTTAGTGTCGATATTTTTCCTATTTCTCTTTTCTTTTAAAATCCATATTATTAATGGAGAGAAAATCTCAATTTCGAATATATTGTATTTTGAAAATCCAGGTATTAATTGTTACGTTGAAATTCAAAGTTTACCAAATACATGGTAGAAAAATAAAGATATTAAAATCTAAAATAAGATCAATTAATTATTATTAGATAATAATATTAGAAATAATGATTAATTAATTTTACAATAAATATCTCTCAATTAAATATAATTAATTTCCTCCATCCTCACAAAACCCTAGGATTGGTGCCATCATTTCCCACTCTATCTCTTTTTCCTTGTGGCACACCTCTCTCCCGATCAACTGTGTATACACACACATATCTTATCTTTATTGTACGGAGATATTATATGATCTAATAAAAAAGAAAACATCAAATAAAAGAAAACTATATATATATATATAATTAAAGAATCACTTGATTATATTTAATGAATTGTTAGTATTTCCTGCACAATAAAGAATCACTTGTTTTTCCTCGTTTCTCTTCATTAAATCTGAAGATAATTTTTATATCAGTGCATAGATCTCAAAATTTATGTGGAATCAAAAAAAGAATCGCTTGATTCGGACTCCCGAGCCAGAAGTTATGGCCTTCCGAAGTTTTAACTTTTTTTTTAATGATTTAGTCGACTAAATGGGTTTTTTAGTCGACTAAATGTCGGGGGGCTGCAAAAAAAAAAATTTGGCCCCGCAATTTAGTCGACTAAACCATGGTTTTAGTTGACTAAACAGTGGCAGATTGAGAAAAAATTTTCTGACAGGGGCAAATTGGGAAATAGTTTTCTGACAGGGGCATTTTGGTAAATAGTTATTTAATAAGAGGCAAATTGGGAAATTAGCCTACAAATGTAATACCCCTGATTAATAATACAAATAATAATAATAATAATAATAATAATAATAATAATAATAATAATAATAATAATAATAATAATAATAATAATAATAATAATAGATTAAAATAATAATATAATAATAATATATAAAATATCTAGAAATTAATAATATTTTTAGTATTAATTTATTAATTTGCAATAATTAAATAGCACAGCCCAATCGCTAAAACCCTAGATGTTAATTATAAACTTAGGTTTAGCCGCCTAAACCTAGAAAACGCTCGACTCTTTTTCTCTCGACTCTTTTCTCTGCTACGGCATCCTCCTCCCATACTCTCATCAAAGCAGTTTTCTAGAAGGCTAGCAAAGACGGAGACCAGGTAATCCTAATTCCCATATAGCCTAGGGTAATTCCATCCGAATTCTAATAAGGTAGTTGAGGTCCTAGAAGTATTAGGATTGTTTTGCATGATGTATATATATTATATGTAACCCTAATCCTAGTAGGAATTAATATTAGATACGTTATAATTATCTTTTTCTTCTTCTCGAATCACGTGTGAAGGTTCTGTGTGAAACGATTTCAAGTTGGGATTAAATGAATAAAGGTTGCCTCGATTTCCGTGCGCACTATAATATATGTTTGTTTTTGAATTGGAACCTGTACGTTTTTTTTTTGTATTGAACCTGTACGTTTATTCAATTGAATCCATGAACCTGTACGTTTTTGTGTTTACTTATTCCGGGATGCGCCTTCCTGTTGGGTACAATATAATATATATGCTATATATTTATTATTTAGTTATTGATTTATTGATTTATTAAGACATATATTTTATGTGTGGATTGAAAGAATTTAAATCATGGGAGGATAGCTTTGGGACGGTACCTCCCAAAGTGATGAACACAACTAGGCTTTATGCCCCCGATATGTTACGCATAAATCGTGTCGGATGACACACTGTTTTTATAAAAGTCAAACAAAACTTGAGGTGCTACTTGAGTACCGCGGAAACGGAGAGCAATGTACTAAAAATTTGGACAATATATGAGTAACGAGATATAAAAATACCCCGACATATGACGATGCCGGCGTATCTTTGATATATTAAAAATTTCTCGAAGGAATAATCATGTGATACAATATACGAGCTTCGTACAATTACATTTCACAAAAAGTAACTATACAACCTAGACCAAGCCTTGACCGGACTTGGGGCAATGAACCTAACTCGTTATCCGAACAGAATGGCCAGGTAAGTATCTACCATGGGGGCCTCACCGAGTTTACGGCGACTGATTGGCACACCCACGTAGACTAGCCTTGCCTTCGGCACCAAACTATTCGAAGTAACTTCATTAGACTCTTGCCTGACATTTGGCTCTGATGATCTTCTTCCGGCACTTGCCTCGACTGGTACATTGCTACGACTCTGCCCCTTGGTTCCTCTCTATGGCTCCGTCTATCGGTGTCTTCCCTTTTAGGGCATTCGGTCTAGTTATGTTGTTTCCCCGCTCTCGACCCTTGGTCCTCGGACCACTGAAGCTACTGGCGAGATCCAATTTACCCCATTGGATCTCGGAGTAGCAGTTAACCTTATGCTCAAACAATACGGTATATAACAACAGATATTCAAGAGCTAATACAACAGTATATCATTTGCATACAATAGATGCATGATCATTATGACGACAGAACATAAGCACATAGCAATATGTAAGGCCCCATAGGGTAACAACAACAGCCTGCACTATTCACCAGTGCCACGATACCACTCGTGTCCTCAGCGCTAGGAAAACATAACGGCATTATTATGACATAACCCGTATAAAACGTATCGTATATCGGTCTCATGAACGTATCTATCACATATATGTATTTAAGCAGCATAAGATTAGTGTTACGATGCGCGTCCGTACCTCCGTTGACGATATACGGAATTTCGATACGTTTTGGCGAGCGCACGTTGACGGAAAAGCAATGGTGGCAATGGCACGTCGGACAACGTAACGACAGCGAGATCAAGGTTTCTTATATCCTATAATGATAATATCACCATTATCAATATTTGACATTATATCGGGCATTTTAGGTAAAATTACCATTTTGCCCCTATACCCCTAATCGGCGGAATTTCGCCAGCACTTCGTTACTTTGGCTCCGACTTTCCAAAATTTTGCCAGAACTCTGACCCCACCATGATTTTCGAATTTAATACTTAAAATAAAGCTAAAGATCTATCTAGCATTACTACTAAAACTACGAAAGCATTAAAAGCTAAAGACCGGAAAAATTACCCGAGCTTATTTGCAAAATTCCCAGGGCTCCTTCCTCCTCCCGAGCTCTCTCTCTAACTTCTCTCTAGGAAAGTTCAACTAGAGAAGATGATTTTGGTGTGAAGAATGCAAAGGAAGAGCCTCCTATTTATAGGGAAAATTGGGAGCACTATTCACATCTTGTCGGCGGATTACGGACCGTTGGATCGCATTTTTCTTGAAAGGCTCCATCTTGGCCCTACACCTACCCAAAACCAGCCCTCCCCCCTTGGTTGGTGATTTGTCACATCAATTAATGTGATGTGATGCTTTTGCTTTATGAACTTGTCGGAGATAAAGTTCCCGATCGGTGTCAGAATCGCGTAATCTCGGAAAAGTCTCAAAAATCCGGAATTACCATTTTGAAGCCCCTTTCCTTCTCATTAGGAATATCTAATCTAAACTAATTTTTGATTCCATCCGGGGCTCCAAAGTCGATCGAAGTTTACGGGAAAGCGTGCGGTTTCGGAAGAACTTTCGGGATCATCAATCTCTGGACAAAAATTCACGATTCCAAATATGTCCAGATAAATTCAAACTCATTTCCAAATGTTGAGTTAGAATTTATTTTCTTCGAATCTTTAAAATGTGACTATCTCGCATTTCTCCCTATTTCGTCTTATTAGGAAAATGCTCTCTAGGCCTCGGAATCAACTTAGGAAAAGGCTAGCGAAGATAAAAATTCAGCGATCAATATTTTACTCTGACATTGGAAAACCTATTCCTGGTACTCTAGACAGGATCCGTTTCCTATAAATCTGATCACTATTCATTGTACTTGTTTATACAATTTTACACTTCAACTTGCAAGTTAAGGCACCATGATTTTTACCAACTCTTGTCCTTATTTCTTATTATTTTATTAATTTTCGTTTTAATTAATTATTTAATTAATTAATAATATATAAAATAATTATTTAATAATTATTTTATATAATTTTTTTACAAAATTTTCCTATTGGTCCATTCTTGTATTTAGGCTTAAAAATACCTAAACTCAACTATTTTTCTCCAAAATTTCCAATTAATTAACAAATATGTTTATACTAATTTTAGGCCAAAAACCACAAATTTTAGGGTTTTACATAATTATTTATGAATTTCCTTTGCCTATGCTTAAGTAATTAGCCAATAATTACTCAATTACTCTCTTATCACTAGTTGATAATTCTCTTAATTAAGATAACACTTTATCTTCAAACTTTTGTATTGACATTTGTATTTTATGTCCCATGCATTAGTTCATAATTCACGGGGCATTTTTGTCATTATAATACTTTTTAACTTTTCCCACTTTATTTTTCCAATGTAGTAATTTAATAAATTACTTAAATTAGGGACAATATACTTCCTTATTTCAAATGAATATTTTCTTGCCTCTTTATAATTTTCACGGGGTATTATATAACCCGTAAATGCATTTAGGGACCTAATTGCACATTCTTAAACGTTTTAGGGACCTATTTGCACATTTTCTAATTTCAGGAGTAATTACCCTAAAAATTCACCACAAGGTCTTGGAGACCATATATTCACCTATTTCCAATAGGCAATATTTGCTCAATATGATACTTATCATAAATGAGATTTTCGGGTATTACATTTCTCCCCAGTTAAATAAAATTTCGTTGACATTTAGCATCTCACACAATGCTCAGTATCACCGGTCTTATGGCCTAGGGACACCGCCCGTGCATACTTGCACATTAGGTCTTATTGCCTCGAGCTTACGTTCGTCTACTTCATCGAGCCTTTTCCCATTCAAGCTCTCGGACTACTTTCTTAACACGATAGGCGACGGCTACTATTTGGCTTAACTAGCTCACTTTCCTATTAGTTCCTGTTCCTATATCAAAATTTCCAACTACACCGCTTTTCACACAATAGCTTTGTGAACTGTCATCGCTACTCAAAAACCATTATGTTATCTCATTTTCAAATTTCACATAATGAAAATTTTCCGTGGTCTTAGTACACTTTGCAATCCGCACTTTACCAAAAATTAATAGTGCTATAAAAATTTCAAACTTAATCGCTGCCAACACAAATTCATGGAAATGTATTTACTACGGCTCAACAACTTTGACTACCGGCACATACCTTTGAGGGTATAATTTACTTTACAAATTGTTTTAACAATTGAAAGTTCACGCCACCACTTCAACCACTTGGTACAGCGAGCGTCTTATCCCAATCCCCATATTCGGTCTCCTGCAAATGCGGTGCAGTCAAATAATGTGGGAGAATTTCCGCCCTTCCTTGAAGGAACCCGGCGTCGCGCCGGCACATAACCCTATCTCTGGAACTTAGTCCAGGACATAGTCGGGTTGCTAAAACATACGCTCTCGGCGAAATGTTATGGATTGGGTGCGTTTCACTTCTTGGTGCGATCTTCATTTTCTCAACACAAATTCCCTCAAAAACTCTTTGTTCAAAAGAACCTTTATCAAAGGCCAGCGATTTCAAACGTTTCAAAACATCGGCAAGACCCGAGAAACCGTGTACATCTACAACGACTTGTCCTTCCCGTTCGTACCACCTACCACAACATAGTTGAAAACTCGAGTTTCAAACTCTAGGTTCTAACAAACCCTTTTCATAAGACTACATCATTTCAAAACTTGACCATCTTTGTGGTCTCAAATTCCGTTGGAACACACATTCCATTTGAAAACTCGGTTTCAAAATTCACAAGTTCGAAAATTAATTTCAAGATTTCAAATACAGCGGGTGTATTGGCAAAATTTAGAATTTTTATTTTAAACATTTTCGGGAAACGGACAACTAATCGAGAAGGTCATTTACCAATTTATTGCATTCGGACCTCTGTCCTTAACATTTGGCTATTATGGATTTCATCCGCCATTCTCGGTTTCATAGTCTTTTCAAGATACTACCCGTGTTCATGATTCAACGGCGAGGGTTTCGCCGGCCTATAGACATAATAGTCTCACGGGACTTAAGGCTTTTAATTGAACGTATACATGTCCAATGACCCATGGACTCCCGGTCTCAAAGGTCCTACTACCCATCACAACATTTGAGAGATACATATTACCTTCTTGCCCTTACTAGAAACTACCCAAACTCATGCGGCTTCAACTACAATCTTGTCATGTCGTACTTTGATATATGGTGTTTCCCGTGGCGCCCATACACCGCGGTCAACACCACAAATACCAAAATGTCTCCATGGCTCCCATAAACCATGGCAACACAAGATATCATAAATGTTTTCATGGCGCCCATACACCATGGCAACACAAGATACCTCCTACTCAATGACACGATCGTGGTGCAGGTTGCATTTGAAACTAAGAGATACTTTGGAGCACCCTATGGCAATGTACTAGATTTCATAAACTTTTCTCTAGGGAACCTATTAGATGCGGAATTCGTTATAATGTACTTACCTTGAGAACCGTCTGTTGGTAGCTTTCTTGTATGGGTCATCGTCACGGCGGTGCACTTTACGGTTTGTTGTCGTGGTGGCTCTACCCCACGGTACTTTACACGGCGCTTCACTCAATCCCTCCGATCGGTCGGCTCCTCCGGTCGAACCCTCCGTAGGTAGACCCCTTGATCAAAACTCCATGTAGGTAGCCATCTTCGATCAAAACTTCCCATAAGTAGTCTTGTCTTCAACCGATCGTCTCTGTATCATTATAACGAGAACTCGAATCTTACCAGGTTCCTACTCTTTCTGAAATTTGTTGTTTTTTTTTTTTGTGCCATCCATCTGGGTTGTTTAACTTATGGACTTTCACTATCGGTCCAACTCCGGGTAATATCTTTATCTCAACTTTTCCCTATCGGGTAACCACCCACTTCTTAGGGAAATATATTGGTTACTAACATTACTATGGTTATTGGTCTCACCTTGAAACCATAACCCACAGCTACTAGGATTTCATCTATCGTATGGTTCCGTTAAGGAACTGATTCTCAGGTATTTAAAACCTAAGGTATCCCACTCATTTTTCCTCAGGGTTCCTACTCTCAGGTACTGGAACATAGGAAATGCTCAGTTACTATTTCTCCGTCACCACCGTCAAGGACTTAGTCAAAGACCTCAGTCCCCGGAGCTACGCCCCGTTACACGCATGGTGTCTGGACTCTACAAGGCAAGGGTTGTCCCCTCAGGGTAACTTAATAACTCTCTGTTCCTACATGGAACTTTACGGGGAAACCTAACAGTAGATTACTGTCTACAGGAAAACCTAAGCAGTAACGACTTTCTCTGTACCGCTTCAATTTGAAACACTGGGTGAGTATTTCATTCAGACTCTGATATCAGAAGTCCTAAACTTTTGACAACAGAAGCCATATTCTGTGCCATTTCTCCATTCTCTAAGTCTTAACTTACCCGACTTAACCTTTTTCCTTCAGGGTATACGTCCTTTTTGTATCACAATACCAGTATTATATCAGTACTCTTAACCTAGTTGTCCATACATTGCTCGGAGACTAGCTATGAAGCTAGCTCGATACCAAAATGTAACACCCCAAATTTCGTAGCATAAATCGTGTCGGATGACACCTGTTTTTATAAAAGTCAAACAAAACTTGAGGTGCTACTTGATACCGCGAAACGGAGAGCAATGTACTAAAAATTTGGACAATATATGAGTAACGAGATATAAAAATACCCCGACATATGACGATGCCGAGCGTATCTTTGATATATTAAAAATTTCTCGAAGGAATAATCATGTGATACAATATACGAGCTTCGTACAATTACATTTCACAAAAGTAACTATACAACCTAGACCAAGCCTTGACCAGGACTTGGGGCAATGAACCTAACTCGTTATCCGAACAGAATGGCCAGGTAAGTGTCTACCATGGGGGCATCACCGAGTTCACGGCGACTGATTGGCACACCCACGTAGACTAGCCTTGCCTTCGGCACCAAACTATTCGAAGTAACTTCATTAGACTCTTGCCTGACATTTGGCTCTGATGATTTTCTTAGGCACTTGCCTCGGCCGGTACATTGCTACGACTCTTCCCTTGATTCCTCTCTATGGCTCCGTCTCTCGGTGTTTTCCCTTTAGGGCATTCCGTCTAGTTATGTTGTTTCCCCGGTCTCGACCCTTGGTCCATCGGACCACGAAGCTGGCGAGATCCAATTTACCCCATTGGATCTCGGGTAGCTGATTAACCTTATGCTCAAACAATACGGTATATAACAACGAGATATTCAAGAGCTAATACAACGGTATATCATTTGCATACAATAGATGCATGATCATTATGACGACGAACATAAGCACATAGCAATATGTAAGGCCCCATAGGGTAACAACAACAACGATCCGCACTATTCACCGGTGCCACGATACCACTCGTGTCCTCGGCGCTAGGAAAACATAACGGCATTATTATGACATAACCCGTATAAAAGCGTACGTATATCGGTCTACGAACGTATCTATCACATATATGTATTTAAGCAGCATAAGATTAGTGTTACGATGCGCGTCCGTACCTCCGTTGACGATATACGGTAATTCGATACGTTTGTGAAAGCGCACGTTGACGGAAAGCGGTGCCGATGACAATGACACGTCGGACAAGCGTAACGACAGCAGATCAAGGTTTCTTATATCCTATAATGATAATATCACCATTATCAATATTTGACATTATATCGGGCATTTTAGGTAAAATTACCATTTTGCCCCTATACCCCTGTCGGCGGAATTTCTTGACACTTCGTTACTTTGGCTCAGACTTTCCAAAATTTTGCCAGAACTCCGACCCCACCATGATTTTCGAATTTAATACTTAAAATAAAGCTAAAGATCTATCTAGCATTACTACTAAAACTACGAAAGCATTAAAAGCTAAAGACCGAAAAATTACCCGAGAGCCATTGCAAAATTCCCAGGGCTCCTTCCTCCTCCGAGCATCTCTCTCTAACTTCTCTCTAGGAAAGTTCAACTAGAGAAGATGATTTTGGTGTGAAGAATGCAAAGGAAGAGCCTCCTATTTATAGGGAAAATTGGGAGCACTATTCACATCTTGTCAGCGAATTACGGACCGTTGGATCGCATTTTTCTTGAAAGGCTCCATCTTGGCCCTACACCTACCCAAAACCAGCCCTCCCCCCTTGGTTGGTGATTTGTCACATCAATTAATGTGATGTGATGCTTTTGCTTTATGAACTTGTACAGATAAAGTTCCCGATCGGTGTCCGAATCGCGTAATCTCGGAAAAGTCTCAAAATCCGGAATTACCATTTTGAAGCCCCTTTCATTCTCATTAGGAATATCCAATCTAAACTAATTTTTGATTCCATCCGGGGCTCCAAAAGTCGATCAAGTTTACGGAAAGCGTGCCGGTTTCGGAAGAACTTTCTGGGATCATCAATCTCACGGACAAAAATTCACCGATTCCAAATATGTCCAGATAAATTCAAACTCATTTCCAAATGTTGAGTTAGAATTTATTTTCTTCGAATCTTTAAAATGTGACTATCGCATTTCTCCTATTTCGTCTTATTAGGAAAATGCTCTACAGGCCTCGGAATCAACTTAGGAAAAGGCTAAGCGAAGATAAAAATTCACCGATCAATATTTTACTCGACATTGGAAAACCTATTCCGGTACTCTAGACAGGATCCGTTTCCTATAAATCTGATCACTATTCATTGTACTTGTTTATACAATTTTACACTTCAACTTGCAAGTTAAGGCACCATGATTTTTACCAACTCTTGTCCTTATTTCTTATTATTTTATTAATTTTCGTTTTAATTAATTATTTAATTAATTAATAATATATAAAATAATTATTTAATAATTTTTTTATATAATTTTTTACAAAATTTTCCGATTGGTCCATTCTTGTATTTAGGCTTAAAAATACCTAAACTCAACTATTTTTCTCCAAAATTTCCAATTAATTAACAAATATGTTTATACTAATTTTAGGCCAAAAACCACAAATTTTAGGGTTTTACATAATTATTTATGAATTTCCTTTGCCTATGCTTAAGTAATTAGCCAATAATTACTCAATTACTCTCTTATCACTAGTTGATAATTCTCTTAATTAAGATAACACTTTATCTTCAAACTTTTGTATTGACATTTGTATTTTATGTCCCATGCATTAGTTCATAATTCACGGGGGCATTTTTGTCATTATAATACTTTTTAACTTTTCCCACTTTATTTTTCCAATGTAGTAATTTAATAAATTACTTAAATTAGGGACAATATACTTCCTTATTTCAAATGAATATTTTCTTGCCTCCTTATAATTTTCACAGGGTATTATATAACCCGTAAATGCATTTAGCGACCTAATTGCACATTCTTAAACGTTTTAGGGACCTATTTGCACATTTTCTAATTTCAGGAGTAATTACCCTAAAAATTCACCACAAGGTCTTGGAGACCATATATTCACCTATTTCCAATAGGCAATATTTTCTCAATATGATACTTATCATAAATGAGATTTTCAGGGTATTACAGTCTTAAAGCCTTTTTTTTGTACTAATGTATGCCGCCATATCTGAGTCACGTAAATTGCCCTTTGTTAGGTCACATCTTAAATGGGCCTCATATATGAATCCATAGCATCTTATAATTTAATTAAAAGTTTAGCCATTTTGCCTTTAGAGTTACTAAAACCATGGTTTGAAAATTGAAGAATTAAGACCAAAATGAGACCAAACTTCAGGATCAAATATTATGAACTAGTGTCGTTAAGAAAAGTTAGCCAGTCATCCACGCATTTGAGCACATGTTCATTGATGATGTATGTTCAAGTCTTATTTTGCTATTTGTGAGCTTGTTTTCAGATACATGCAGAGTTAAGTGATAACAAAAAAATAGTGCATGCATGAGAAAAGCTGTGCTAGCAACTGAATGAATCAATGTCAACTCTGGATCTGAAACGAATCTGAAATAATGAAAAGATTAAGAAAACGTTCTGGTAAAATACGAAACATATAATGCTTTTGTATGGTCTTCTTCTGCTTTGTGTCATTGAGAATTCTTTGTCTTGGTTGGAGAATTCAAGAAATCAAGGCAACAAAGAAGAACATCTTTGCACAAACCCCTCTAACATGTTTCATGACACCAACAAATTAAAAACCAGTGAATAATATTAAAAAATTTGTTGTACCAACTTCTTTTTCCTCATAATATGTTTTACATATAAATAAGTAAATAAAACCCTGAAATACTAGTTTAAACAAGTAAAAAAAATCATGGTAAACTTCTGTTATGGACTCAAATAATGGGTCTGGCAGATATAAGGCCCAGTAGGAGTGCTTTATGCTGGAATCTCCCTTTAATCAGGTAAATTGCTAATTACCCCTTGAGCATGCCTATAATCCAGGAACGTACAAGTAGTGGAGCAGGCACTCACAGGACGTGGGAGGCGCACATCGCTGGAGGATAGGACTCAAGGCAATGGGAACGAAACCCTAGGTAATCTCTATAAATAGGAGATTACCCCGTAGGCAGTGGCGGACCCACACTGGTGCTTATGTGGGTAAGTGCAGATACAAAACAAAAAATATATATAATGTGAAGGAATTTAATTCACAACATGTGTGGGTGGTGCAGTGGTTAATGTTCTATAGCTCGGTCCCCACGTCGCCGGCTCGAACCTGCCCCTTTCCTTTTATCCCTTTTTCTTTTTCCCATTTCATCATTCTCTTTTCCGTTCGATCTCTCCTTTTCCCATTTCATCATTCTCTTTTCCGTTCGGTTGCTACGCCTCGTCTACCAACTCTTCAAATCCCTCCGTCCCGCCGTCGCTCCGCTCTCGTGTCCAACTCTCCAAATCCCTCCGTCCGCCGTCACTCGCCGTTCCAGATCCCCCATCTCGATAGTTCTCCAAATCATGCAGCCACACTCTCCACTCTCGTCTCCGAAAGCAAGACCGGTTCAATCGATTCTTGGTGATCTTGAATTTGGTAGGATCATTCTCAATGTACCCCAACAAGTTTTGGAACCCTTGAAAACAAGCACAAGCCTCTGGTTTTTAAGGATCTGAGGAAAATTTGGGAGAAGCGTGATCCTAATCTTCCGTGGGAGAAGGGATACTACCATGAATCGAATACACTGCTCTTGGATGATTCTCCTTACAAAGCATTGCTGAATCCTGTAAAATTTACATTTTTTTAGTAATTATCTTCTATTTGTGTTTAGATAACTATACAATTTCACTTACTTATTGGTGTTCTGTACAATCATTTCAGCCACACACCTCCGATCTTCCCTTACACATACACGTATCAGGATAAGTCTGACAATTCATTAGGTATGCTAACTTGGTACATTCCCTGCTTGTATGGATAAACAATCTTAAAGCACCATAATAATCTGTTTTTTGAGTTTTTTTATTATTATTATAATAATCTGTTTTTTTTTTATCCAATATGTTATTCTCCTGTCAGTAATTATATATTTATTTCTTTCTGGAACTTCTTCATCGTATAATTCAGTTGGTTGCAAAATGCTATAACCATTGATTTTTCGTACTGTTATGAAGTTGTCCCTTAGTGTCTGATATATAGTCATTGGGAAAATATTAGTTAAGATTCTGTCTGGTTCTTGACAAGTACATGCATAATTTCTCAGGCAGTCAGAAGATGTAGTCAAAGCCGTGAAGAAGAGGTTACAGCATAAGAGCTCCAAAGTTCAATTACTCTCTCTGACGGTATTCTGTCTGCATTTATGAATAATTCTAGAATAATAAATGTATGTTCAATGGCAGGATGTTGTTGTTGTCTTATATTCATTTTCGTTGTGTGTGATCCTTGCTCAGTTTAGTGTTTTACCAACTGTCGCCCACCGCAGATTACAGTTTTTCATTAAAATACCTGTTTTCTATAGCCAAGCATCTTAGGGTCGGGTGACATCTCTTCCCAATGATGGTTTACTTGATCATTAGATCATTGAAAGCTAAATAAATTTGAGTGGTACCCAATTACATATCAAATTAAAATCCGTGTATTGATTCCCTTGCGATTTAATATTGCAAAATATATTTTTACAGTCTCAATATATTGGTGGTATTTACCTTCACAAGTCACAACATAGTCTTAGTCACTGTGCATTATTGTTGTTTAGTCACTGTTCTGATGCAACTTACATTTTCTTCTTAGATTTCCTTTTGGCTTATCTCATTCAACTTGAAATATATGTGGTGGTATTTCAGACAGACATGCAAGTTTTATGATAAAGAAGCAACATATAAGATTCATATAGAAGATTGAAGTTAGGGAAAGCATGGTTGATCGAACTATACTTGAAGAATTTATGCTTTTCATCTTGATTACTGGTCATTTGGCTTTGCTGTTGAAACACTTGATATTGTCAGCACTTGATGCTGAGTCAAAAAATGACAATATGATTCTAAACTGTGAGAATGTAACTATTCTTGGATCAGGTTGAGTTGTTCAAACATCCACATTTGTTATTGTTGCAAGAAAGAAATTCCATCTTTAAACTTCTTGGTGGTCGCCTAAGACCCGGTGAATCAGGTAAGGGATCAAGCTGTCAAACTTTCAAATAGAAGTTAAAAAGTAAGGGTGGTCCGCTGTGATACCATATAGCATTGCCTTTTTCATTTTTACTATATATTTAGTAAATGGATATTCCTTCTGTTGAGTATTTTTACTATGCGTTTAAAACTTTCCTTAAAAAAAAATTTCGGGGGCAGCCACCACTAATTGTGCACCCACAAACCTAAAATCCTAGGTCTGCCACTACCCTTAGATATGTTCCTTACGTTCACTATTCCATTATTTACTATTCAGTCTCACTGTGTACACACCCCCACCCCTCTGGCGAAACGCCTCATCTGTGTAGCACAATGATCTGAGAGCGTTCTCTGATATTTCCCTCGTAGATATCATTGAACGATCATCTCCCATTTGGTGTTAAATCCAAAGACATCTCTGAGGAGTCATTTGATCCTATATTAACATCACCTAGTCCATTGAGACTAGACATTTGTGTTCTATACTAGATCAACTTCATTGTTAGTATTTGTGTAAATCCTCTGAGTTTGACTGGTGCTGGTTGTATTCTTTAAGTACAAATGACTGGTTTTGGAATTAAAGAAAACTAAACCTTCCAGTCAAGCAACTTGAAAAGGAAATAGCATGCAAAAGGGTTTTCTTGCCTTCATCTTGTGAACAAGGAATCAAATAAATCTAAATTGATCTGATTTTTTACTCTCTGGAACTGAAGAAACATTAACCCACTTGAGTAAAATCTGATGAAATCAGATGTTCATGAAAATGTAAATACCTGCACGCATCCTTCTCCAACTGCCTCAACGTGGATGCTTATAATTCCCTGGCACAATCAAAATCAAACAAATAGTATATGATGATGAAATTTTTAGGTGAATGGTAATCCCTCCATTTCTGATATGACTTTGCTCATCAAGCTAATAGGAAAGATGAAAATTTAACAGTAAATTTAAGAGAAAATACAACATAAGAAAGTCATCATGCAAGTAATTGGCTCTGTTTGGATTGAAATTATAGAGAGCAAAAAGCCCAGTGGCATTGGCATTGAAAAAAAAAAAAAAAGAGCCCTGTTTAGGATAGCGTTTTGGATACTTGACTTCTTTCAATAACGCCCATTAAACAGAAAGCTATCAGACCAAGTTTTTTTTGCCACTGGATATAGCACAAACGTCAATAAAGTCGTGTGGGGCCCATTTTCCCCATTTTTTTCTTTATTTGTGGGCCCTACCCATGTTGTGCTGAAAGAAGAATTTATTTTGTTTTTTCATGAGGAAGTGGGTTCTGTTCTACTCAAGGAAATGACCATTAAACCTAATTATATAATAATAATTGATTATTTATTCATTATTCTTTTATTTCCTAAACTTAATTAAAAACTTATATTTTAAGTTGAAATCCCACAAATGAAGCATGTCCCTTTTTATCTATTAATTTATTTTTTTACACAAATTTAAATTTAAATTTAAATTTTTCTCTTCAATTATCATAATATATCCAAATTTTGAATGGAAAATAAGGGAAATCCCTAAAAAGAGAACTTTATAAACAATTTTATCCATTAAATATATTTAATTAATGAATTTATTGTTTATTAATTTTTTAAATAATCATTTAATTTTTTTAAAAAAATAAAATTTTTATTATCTCAATATATACAACTAATATGTATATGTAGTATTCATTATGATTCATGTCATTTTCAGTCATTTTTTATCTCAATTGACTTTTTAAATAATAATTTAAATACTCATCAGTTTAGAAAAAAACCACTTTTGCAAAAGTCAAGTAATCCAAATAAATCACATTTACAACATGATTTTTTTTTTTTTTGCTATCGGGCTTTTGTAAAAGTCAGATAGCTTTTAAGTCACTACTCTTATCGCTAACCCAAACTGGCCCATATGAAATTAAAAGATTAAGTGTTGAATCCCGGTCCATATTTCCTTGAAACACAACATACATTTCGCTACAATTTTAGAGAATCAAGTCCTTAGGAAGTTAGATATCGATTTCACATATCATCAACAGAATTATTTTATCATTTATCCGTGGATGGGTGTAGTAGTTAGCACTACTTTTTCGGAGAAGGAACTAAATAAAGGAAAATTTTCTCAGACTAACATGGTTTTGTTAATCTTATTAGGTATATCTAACTTTAATGATTAGATGAAAACTCATTGAAATCATATTTATTCTCTACTCAGTATCGTCCATTACCTTTGGTTTTCCTTAATCAACGCAAACAAGAAGTTTCTTTGGTATAGTTGCTACGAGGAATCAACTTATTCAGAGATCGTGTATCTAGTGAATCAACTGGAAGAAAATTCTTTAAATACATGGCTTCAGAAATGTCGTGAGGGATGGTCAGTAGATAACTGTCGCTATCACCGTCGGAATCATCTGGAGCCAGAGGTTTTCCTCTGATTTTAGCGATCTGTTAGCTCAAGAATCTACACAAACCCTCTTCCCACATTTTCTCCTTGTGTTCAAAAAAATTCAAATTGGAGAGAAGAAGGAAAGAAACGGACTAATACGTGATTAATATCATGATTATATAATAATTTTCGCCGGGGATCCAGGATCTCATCAACGCTGCTCCTTGAATTCAGGATCTTCTGACACTAGATGAATGTGAATAACATAGCATAAATTATAACTTCAGAAATTTAAATTAATTAACAGACTAATATCATAGCAAATTTATGTACTCATCTATATATTACTAGCCATATGCCCTATATATATATATATACTCGTCTACATATTACTTTTAATATGTTCACTCACGCAAACTTTTTTTAACACACACTTTCTATGATCTCTACACACACATCAATCATAACACATTTGCACACAACCTTACATAGCACAAATTATAACACTTGTACCACCCGTAACCACTCAGCGTCGCTTTTAAAAATTTGATGATAATTTTTCTTTTTCTTTTTTAGCCGGATTACAAAAATTGGTTAATGATATTTATTAATGCTAGTATGAACTATGAAGTAAAGTTACTATTGATATATATTTCCATCTATATGTGATATTGTTTTGATATTTTATATATATATATATAGCAGGTAGAGAAATGGAGCAATACCTGCTATATATATATATATATATATATATATATATATATATATAGCAGGTATTGCTCCATTTCTCTCCAAGTTTATTCCACAAACATTCAATTTAAAATTTTTTATTTCATGCAATATTTTCTGTTGGGAGAGAGAGGGTATGGATTTAGAGCAGGGGAGGGAGGAGGAGAGGTACAAACAGCGCCGGAAAATGGTTTTTTAATTTTCTCTTGTTTTTTTTTTGGAAAATTTCAAATCCGCCATGTTTTGCTGATCGAAACCGTACTCAATTTTTTTTGGATACATAGAACTCTTGTATATTACTGAAGTCCATCTTTTTATTTACTTATTTTTATTTATTAACGCGGTATATAAATATAAATACATACACACATAATAACTATTAACTACCTACGGAACAAATTATTTACTAACTAATATAACAATTAACTAACTTCCAAAACTCTCTTATATAATTTACGTAAAAACTCCAGCTATAAATATAATTTGAAATTGGAATATAAGAATGAAAAATAATAAATATTATGTTATTTATATAATATAAATATATTTATATTTATTTAATGTGTAAACAGGCTAGGCTTGAAGGCTTATAGGTCAGGCCTTAAAAAAATAGGCATGACCTATTTACACATTTAGGCCTTTAAATAGGCATTGACCTGACCTTTTTAACAAACAAGTCAAGCTAGACCAGGCCATAAACAAGCCAGGCTGTAGGCTGCCGGGTTTGGCCTATTTCCACCCGTAATTCTCCTACATTGAATGACAATGAGGTTTACATAGAGAATAATTTTCTTGGTAAAAAAGTAAGTACAATTTTTTTTTTTTTTTTATCATTGCCCAAAATTATTTATTTTTAACTTTCTTTCTCGGTGAAAAATTGGAAAACTATTTACTTTTAATTCTCATTAAATATATCTAATTAAATGTACTTTTAGTATCTACAACTTTTTTCAATAATACACTAACTCCTTTTTGTTTTTGTATAATTATTTAAAACTTTTTTTATCCAATTGATTTTAATAAAAAATTTATCTAAATATAAATCTTATTACATTAAAACCAATATACAGAGTGACTTCTACTGCTACTTGTCACGGTCTTAGATGAATTCCCTCCCAAAACCGTGCCGGCCTTAGCTTGATCACTCCCTTGATTTTGGCTAAGTCAGCCGAACCCTCACAAGTAGGCAAAGAGCACAAAGACTAAGAGAACTTTTAGAGAGAGAAGTGAACTCTTAGAGAGAGAAGCTCTAGAACACAAGAACTTGTATAGCTCTTGGATGGTTACAAATGAGGGTGGCACCTCCTATTTATAGGCATCCACCTCCTCAATGGACGGTTGAGATCAAAAGGATCCTACGGTGGAGAATAGCTCTCCAGAACCTTCCCTAGAAATATCTAGATATTTGCCCTTTACAAGAGAGTTTCTAGAATTCTCTATACAAGTCTAGTACTATGTACAAAGATCTACACTAATGTGGAAGTATCTAGAAACCTCTGGGAGTGTCTTGAACACTAAATATCTTGCATTCCCTTTGATTCGTGACACTCTCCCCACCTAATCCGGTGACGTCCTCGTCACCGACTTGTACCGTGTAGGTGGTCTTCGAATTGCCAAAGATCCTCCTGAGGTTCCCATGTGGCCTCGCTTTCTGGCAATCCTTTCCATTTGATTAAGTATTGGGTACTTGGTGGTACCCCTCGTCGTCGTACCACTCGATCGCCTAGCACCTCTTCTACCTCTCGATCATATGACTTGGTCATGGTTGGAGGCGCTCTCGTCGAGATGGCTCGATCAGGATTATCCACATCTTCATGAAACGGTTTGAGCATGCTAACATGGAAGACGGGATGAATCTTTAAGTTCGGGGGTAAGTCTAACTTGTAGGAGACCTTTCCTACCTTCCCACGATCTTGTATGGGCCTTCGTACTTGCGGATGAGGCCCTTGTGTACCTTTCTGAACACTTTGAATTGTTGAGGAAGAAGCTTCACCATAACCATGTCTCCCACTTGGTATTCAGAAGCACGCCTCTTCCTATCTGCAAACTTCTTCATTCGCTTGGCCGCCTTGACAAGGAAGGATCTCGTTACCTCAGCTTGTTCTTGCCAAGATTTGGCCATGTGGTAGGCCCCTGGACTCTTGCCCTTGTAGGTGGTGGCAAGGGCATGAGGAGTGAGTGGTTGTTGTCCCATTATCACTTCAAAGGGACTCTTCCCTGTTGCCTCACTCTTCTGCAAGTTATAAGAGAATTGAGCCACATCGAGAAGCTTGGCCCAATCCTTTTGGTTGGCACTCACAAAGTGCCGTAAGTAACACTCCAGCAAAGAATTCACCCTTTCCGTTTGTCCATCAGTTTGTGGGTGAAAACTTGTGGAAAAGTGCAGCTCGGTGCCCAGTAGCTTGAACAACTCAGTCCACAATTTCCCAGTGAAGCGGGGATCTCTAATCCGTAGGGGCAGCTATGAATGTTGCATACTTTGAGAATCGGTCTACTACCACCATGATAGAGCCGCACCCTTCGGACTTTGGTAAAGCCGAGATGAAGTCCATGGAAACACTTTCCCATGGTTGCCCTGCTATAGGGAGAGGCTCCAACAATCCTGCAGTGGTTGATTCACTATCTTGTCTTGTTGGCACACAAGACAAGTCTTCACATAAAGCTCCACCTCATCCCTCATCTGCGGCCAGTAATAGGTTGCTTCCAACAAGGCAAGTGTGCGTCTCTGTCCCGGATGACCAGCCCACTTGGAGTCGTGACACTCCTTAATGAGCTCTTTTCGTAAGTTCTCCCATTTCGGAACAAAGACTCGCCTCCCAATAGTATAGAGAAGGCCATCCTCTAACCAAAACCTCTTGGTTTTCCCTTCCTTGGCCATCTCTACTAGTTGTCGAGCAACAGGATCATGGTTCATACCTTCAATAATTTTTGTGATCAAGTCACCCTTGGCTTGACTCATTGACGCCAACTCTGCTTTTCGGCTTAATGCATCGCCACTACATTAGCCGTGCCGGGTTTGTACTCCATCACATAGTCAAACTCGGCTAGAAAGTCTTGCCAGCGGGCTTGCTTAGGCGTTAACTTCTTCTGAGATTGGAAGTACCTTGTAGCCACATTATCGGTCTTGATCACAAACCTGGATCCCAAAGAGATAATGCCTCCAAGTTCGCAAGCAATGCACTACTGCCAGTCATCTCCTTCTCTTGGGTGTGTAACGCCGCTCGGCATCATTGAGCTTGCGACTCTCGAATGCTATTGGATGCCTTCCTTGCATTAGCACCCCTCCAATAGCAAAGTCAGAAGCATCCGTGTGAACTTCAAAAGTTTTGGAGAAGTCCGGAGAGCAAGTACGGGTTCCTCCATTACTGCCGCCTTCAAGCCCTCAAAGGCATCTTGACATTCCTTAGTCCATTCCCAGGACTTGTTCTTCTTCAACAAATCTGTCAAAGGAGCTGCCCTGGCAGAGTAGCTCTTGATGAACCGCCTGTAGTAGTTCACCAACCCAAGGAAAGATCGTAACTCGGACACTCGGGTAGGTGGTTCCCATTCCTCAATAGCGCGGATCTTCTCTTTGTCCATCATAAGGGTCCCCTGGCGAATTACGTGTCCAAGGAAGTGCACCTCCTCCTTGGCAAAAGAACATTTCTCCTTTTTGACGTACAACTCGTTCTCGCGCAAAGTCTGGAACACGGCCCGTAAATGTTCTACATGGGACTCCAAGGTGTCACTATAAATTACAATGTCATCCAGATAGACCACCACGAACCGATCAAGGAAAGGATGAAAGATCTCATTCATCAAGGTGCAGAATGTCGCCGGTGCGTTGGTTAGTCCGAAGGCATCACCAACCACTCAAAGGACCCGTACCTTGTAACACAAGCGGTCTTGGGTTCATCTCCTTCAACAATGCGAATTTGATGGTACCCGACCTCAAGTCTAGCTTGGAGAAGTACTTTGCCTTGCCAAGCCTATCAAACAAATCTGCTATTAAAGGAATTGGATACTTGTTCTTAATAGTTACCTTATTGAGGGCCCGATAGTCGATGCAAAGTCGCAATGATCCATCGTGCTTCCGTTGGAACAAGACAGGTGCCCCATAAGGTGCTTTGGAAGGCCGTATATGCCCGGCATCGAGCAACCCTTTTAGTTGTTTCCTCAGCTCTTCCAACTCAGGCGGTGCCATGCGATAAGGTGCCATGGCAGGCGGTCGTGCTCCCGGCTCCAACTCGATCTTATGGTCCACCTCCCGTCTAGGTGGCAACCTCTTAGGAAGTTCTGGCGGCATAATGTCCTCGTTCTCTTTGAGGACATTACGGATGATAGGGGAAGACTCTTACTATCCTCTACATCGGGACTTACCTCCTTCAAAGCCGCAAGGTAGGTGACTTCCCTCTCTTAATTCCCTTTTCTACTTGCATGGTGACAAGTGAGCAATCCGATCATCGCTTGTTGCAGTCTTGTACAAGCGAGCCCCTTTTCCATGATGCACACCGAGTCATAACATGGCATGAGGAAGGCTTTTGCTTTGCGCAAGAAGTCCATCCCAAATACCACTTTGAAATCGTCCATAGGGGCTCTTGATAGATCCACGGTCCCTTTCCACGTGCCAAGGCATAGCTCTACTCCAGTTGCTACGCCATTAAGGGGTTTGGCAGGAGCATTCACCGTCTTGACCATCCTCCTCGTGGTTGAGTAATCGAGAGGCCAACCTCTTAGCCTCTTACGGAGTAATGACATTGTGGGTTGCCCCGGTGTCTACCATCACCTTTACGGGCATCCGTTCAATTTCACCTCCACATACATCGGTCCGTTGCTTCTTGGAGCGGGTTGCATAGGCTTAGCCTTGAGAGCATTCGAGTCGAGGGACCCTATCGTGAACTAGGCCCTTCCTCGTTGGGTACATCTTGCCCTTCAACAATGGCTGACAAGGTACCAAGCTTCGGACAATTACTCATGCGATGTGGCCCCTTGCACACGAAGCAGCTTATCGTATAGTTCTTGTTCTTCTTCTTCTCCTCATATTGGTTCTTGTTGAAGGACTTGCCGCCTCCTCCCTTGGTGGTCCCCTTGCCTTTGTCTCCCCCACCTTTTCCTTGATTAGGTTTGAAAGACTTAGGCTTGGAAGACTCACCTTTTTCTCCCCTTTGATACTCGGTAAGGCTTTCGGCGATGGCAATGGCTTCATCCACATCCGTCACACCACGCCGTTGAAGCTCATGTTTGGCCCAAGTTTGAAGACCGTCTATGAAGTAGAACAATGATTCTTCACCGGTCAGGTTGGGGATTTGCAATATGAGGGTAGTGAAGTCCCTTACGTAGTCAGTGATTGTGGTCTTGTGCTTGAGTTCCCTTAACTTCTTTCGAGCCTCATAGACCACATTCTCAGGGTAGAACTGCTTCTTCAATTCCTTCTTAAAGTCTTCCCATGTTGTAATAGTGCAAATGCCTTTTTCCATGTCTGCATGCTTCCTACGCCACCATAACATAGCATTATCAGTAAGGAATAAGGAAGCAGTGCGTACCTTGTCCGTGTCGTTGGCCAAGTTCAAGCTCTCAGCATATCGCTCCATTTGCCACAAGAAGTTCTCAACTTCCTTGGCATCACGGACGCCCTTGAATTCCTTCGGCTTAGGGAGGTCCAGCCTCACCTCCCTTGCTCCACTAGTCCCAGCTACCAACGGATTCCTGGCTTGACTCTCTAAAGAAGCCTTAAGAGAGTTAAGCTGTTCCTGCATGGCAGTGATGGCATCCATCACCTTAGCCTCGAGTCTCCTCATGGACTCGACTCGTTCCTCCTCGACATTGAGGTGAGAATCAAGATCCGACCTCAAGTTGTCTAATTGTTCTAGGGTGTGGGTTTCAAGTGTTGTAAAGTCACTTTCAACCTTATCCACCCTAGTAACCACCTCTTGCAATGCCTCCTCCAAAGCCTCCACCTTTACCGTCAAGGTGGCTACATCTCGTGGCTGGCGAGACTTGCTCGTACTTCGAACCTTCTTTGTTTGGTGAGGAGGTTGAGTCTCCTACCCCTCTCTTCTCCACCAATCACAATGTCCTCAGTTGTGCCCGACATCCTCGCCTACACAATGGCTCCCACGAACCACGCTCAAAGCTTCGAACCAAAGCTCTGATACCACGTTGTCACGGTCTTAGATGAATTCCCTCCCAAAACCGTGCCGGCCTTAGCTTGATCACTCCCTTGATCTTGGCTAAGTCAGCCGAACCCTCACAAGTAGGCAAAGAGCACAAAGACTAAGAGAACTTTTAGAGAGAGAAGTGAACTCTTAGAGAGAGAAGCTCTAGAACACAAGAACTTGTATAGCTCTTGGATGGTTACAAATGAGGGTGGCACCTCCTATTTATAGGCATCCACCTCCTCAATGGACGGTTGAGATCAAAAGGATCCTACGGTGGAGAATAGCTCTCCGAACCTTCCCTAGAAATATCTAGATATTTGCCCTTTACAAGAGAGTTTCTAGAATTCTCTATACAAGTCTAGTACTATGTACAAAGATCTACACTAATGTGGAAGTATCTAGAAACCTCTGGGAGTGTCTTGAACACTAAATATCTTGCATTCCCTTTGATTCGTGACATACTGCTGTCCTAAACGAGTCTTTATTCAATAAAACCAATATGTTTTTTAATAAAAGCTGACATTTATGGTGGGGTAAATTTGTAATTTCCTTTCAGGTAATACGTACACATGAGAGGCAAAAGTCGAAATCAAGGTAGATTTGATATCAGAAATTCCTTTTCCTTGATCGTTGCATCTGCTCCAGCGAGCTTTAATCGATTATGGTCCGGTTTCTCTCCCCTCCTTTTTTTTCCTACCATCCCAGGGATGGGCAGAAAAAAGACAATGAGAGGATCTTTTCCATGAAGATGGTGGGTGGGGAGAGAGAATGAACTGAGGTTGGGGATGAATGAATTCGAGGGGAAAAAGATATTGTACGTTCCCACCCCTATGTTGTGCTTATTGTCAGGGGCAGGGGCAAGGGCGGAGCCACGTTGGTGTCTATGTGGGCAAGTGCACCCACAAAAATTTTTACAGTATATATATATTTTGAAGGAGCTTTGCCACAATTATTGGGCAGCATAGTTGGTTATTACACAGGCTACTTACACATTGGGTCCCTGGTTCAAGCCCGCGCATGACAAGTTTCTTAATTTTTTCTTTTCATTCAACCCCCCCCCCCCAAACACCCCAGCCTCTCTTTCTCCTTATCTTTTTTTATTCAACACCCCCGCCTCTCTCAATATCTCTTTATTTCCCCCAAACACTCCCAGCAACCTCTCTCACTCTTTCATTTGGGCAAGCCTTTCATTCTATGACCTTGTTAATAAAATGCTTTCAGGAGATGAAGTGGAACCAAATACTCACTTTGTTTGGGAGTTTGGAAGGAAGGGGAAGGAAAGGAATGCAAAGAGAATGGAGGGGAGGGGATGGAAGGGAAATGAAGGATATTTCCTTCCCTTGTTTGGGAGTCAAAAAAATAGTAAGGGAGAAAGATGGGGGATTAATAAGTTATTTTTACCATTTTGTCCTTTTCTTTAATAATTATTATAATTATTATATTTTTCAAATAAATTTAAATTTAAATTTTCTAAAAAAATTATTTATGTAATTTTTATATACAAAAAATTATTTATGTGGTGGCGGTTGTTGTTTAATGTCTTTATGTGCATTGGCGCTGCCTCCGAAGTCCGAACCCCCAAATCCCACTACTAATTGTGCACCCACAAATTTTAAATCCTGGCTCCGCCACTTGTTAGGGTCACAACGAATCCTGAGGTATCGACTGATACCAAAGGAACGAATCCTGTATAAGCTGGCGGCCATGCTAAGTTTATCGTAACCCGAAGGGACGAACCTATCCGCACGCTTCTTCTATATAAAGGTTAGAGGCGGTCGAAGTTTGCCCGATATGGGACTTGTAGTGAAGCAATGTCTTTTTTTTTTTTTTTCAAAAATGAGTGAACGTTTGACTGATTTAAATATCAAACTTAAGACTCAAAGTCGGTTATGGATATTTTGATGACGAAAGGCCCTTGTCCTCTCAATTTACATGTAGACCTGCGAAGTTGGTTGTTGCAGAATCTCAGGAATCAGAGTCAGTGTGGCGCTAGCCGAGTCCGATGGGCCACTGTGTTTGGCGTGACATGCTGGAAGCTTTAGGAGGCTGGGAACCTAGCTTTGTTTCAGAATAAGCATACCCAACCTGGTGGTCTTGTAAGGGAGGTGATCCGCTACGCTGGATTTTATGAGGACGCGAGGCCGCGAACCGCTATTGCAAGAGGAAGCAGGCAACCAATGTATGAGCGGCTTATTAGTTGGCAACCACCGGAGAACTGTGATGGGGCGCGAAAGGTGGACTCTATGAGAGCTGGGGCAGGGTGTTTGATCAGGGATCATGATGGGCGTTGGCTAATGGGCTGTTGTCGAAACATTGGTGCATGTACGTACCTCTCTCCAAGCAGAACTACGGGCCTTGATGGACGGTCTGGAGCTGGCTTGGAAGTCGGGTTTTAGAGATGTTGCGATACAGGTGGATTGCCTGGTTGCACTGAGTCTTGTGCGCAGCGAGGAAGGGGCCCTTCACGGGAATGGGAGTCTTATTAGGAGGATCCAACGACTCATGCATAGGAACTGGAGGGTATCGATTTCACATGTTTATCGCGAGGGGAACCGCTGTGCGGACTGGCTTGCAACTTTTGCTCTAAGTATGGGGAATGGACTGCACCTTCTGCAAGAACCACCTGATGGAATAAAAGATTGTCTCTGAGAGGACGTTGTAGGCATGGGACGACTTCGTCGGTGCTGCAGGCCTACTGGTCTGGGATGATTAGTTTGTTCTGATCTCTTTGCTGATCTATTAGGATCAGTCCCCTGTTAACAAAAAAAAAAAAAAAAGTCGAAATCAAGGTTTTTGGAGGGGTTAACTCACAAAAAGAGCCAACATATCTTTGTTAGGGAACGCACAAACAAAAGAACCAAACTTCGTCTTCCTTTCCTTGATCTGCAAAGAACACAGTGGGAGGAATGGAGGGAATGATGCAGAACCAACTTCAACAGCCGCAGCAGCAGCCACAACCGCAGCAGCCTCAGCCAGCGGCGGAGAAGCTAAACCAGGCGGTGCAGCAGCTGCTCAATCTGGAGCAAGTTAAGACACGCACCATCAGCCTCTTCAAAGCAATCTCTGGGATTCTTGAAGATTTCGATGCCTACGCTCGCACCAATACCAATCCCAATGGTCTTGTTCTTTTTCACTCCTATATACTTTTTCACTGCGTTTTCGTGTTCGAACTTTGTATTTTGCATCGGGAAATTATAATTTCGTGATGTTTGTTTATGCTAAAATGTGAATATGACATTGTAAATTGATTGTGCGTAAAGGGCCTGTTGGAGCTCGTTCTCCCTTTTTGTGTTTATTTGTTGTTAATGGAAGGAGTGCAGCACTGAGATAAAATTGTTATTATTATTATTTTATTTTTTTTGGTGGAAGAAAATTGTTATTTACACCATTTCTGGTTAGTTTCTGAAGGTTTTTTCAGTTTCGGATATTTAAATTTTATGAAACGGTTTGCTTTCTTATTATTATGTTGGTGATCTCTTGTTCACCAGGCAAGATATTTTGGGGCAATATTCCATGGTGAACGAAGAAGGTATCTAAGGCATTTGTTGTACATCCGAAGAATGTTAATGCTGAGAATGCTACAAGTATTCTGTCTATCCCTTGAAATTTTTTATGCCCATACAAGAATGTTGTTCATTAAGAGAGATAGGCACATCTCCATTATTTTAGATCAAACATGTTGATTTCGTTATTGTATATGGCTGGTGCTGAAATAATGTAAAATATTTTACTCCTCTCGTAGGCATAGATTTTGGGGTTCTTCACCCATGTTTCCTGCTTGGGTGTGGGAAAGGGAAGAGGATCATATTCGATAAATTGCTTGAAGTTTCTCCACATTATACGCAGTTGTGCTTGACAGACAAATGAAATTTGGACCTGTAGAATATTAGTTGTGTTAAGAAAACTTGATTACATAAAGATATTAAAATATGCTTTGTTCAGTGAAACACAATAAATAACCATTGCAAACACTCTTATAATGTGGATATTTTGGACATTGATACTTTGGATTAAACGGGCAGGATTGTGTCTATCTGGAGATCAGAGGCATATTACTCCTGCACTTCCAATGCATTTGGCAGATGTCCTTACTGTTCATGAGGCTCCACAACCTTTTGCTGATACATCTGGTAAAATTTGATGACTCGTGCCTGTCTATATTGAAATGTTGTGGATTGTAGCATGTTGAAATGTGGCATTTATTCATGTTACTTACAGGTACACATATGAAGAATACCCCGCTTACATCAAACAATATGGTTGGCCCCAATTCATTATTACAGGTTTGGAATTGATGTTGCTTTTGAAGTGTCATTTCTGATATCTGAATATACGATAGCTTATTTTATTATCTTCTCTTTTGTTTTTCCCATTACTCTTGATGTTGGAGGACTTGTTACTGTAGATTTTAGCATCATCAATGCCATATGCCAACTCAGCTAGGTCTTCTACGAATATGATGAATACACCATCTCCTCAGCAGCAGCAGCCGCAACCACTGACTCAGCAGCAACAGCGGCAGAAACTGATGCAGTTACCTCAACATCAACAACAGCAACTCCTTGCTCAGCAACAGTTAAGGCAATCTGCAATGCAAGGAATGGGACAGGTAAAGCTTGCAATTCATGTATTGATTCGCTATTTTCCCTATCTTTAAGTAGGCTCTGTTGTGGAGAAACTTTTTTTACAATCACTATAACTGTAAGTCGTATCGGTTCTCTCTGAGTAATTGACTTATTTGAAGGGAAGGTCTATAGTTACCATAAGGAAGAAAGGAAATTCTTTGAAGGCATATAGTGATTGTAAATCCATATCACGTTCAATTCAGCGATTTAGTGACCTTAATATTCTAGTCATATTTTTCTTGTATCTTTCTTTGTTATAATAAAGATCAAATGTCACCCTCTTCTGTGTTTGTTGATTGTTTCTTTTCTTAAATATTTCTAGCTTTTTTCTTTCGGGTTGGAAGCATTATTCTTTTAAGGTGGGTGTGGGCTTATTTCCTAATTTCTTCTGTCAGCTTTGTAGGATGTATATTTTACAATGAAGTTAACTGTATCCCTTCTTTTTCGTAGTCTGATTTATATATTTATTTTTTTAATCAAAGGATTGGGCACAAGCACTAACAGCTTGAGGTTACAAGTGGGATTGAACCTGCAACCTCCCACTTATAGGAGAACTTTCATGTCATTGTGTTACAAGGCCATTGACTACTGTATAAATTTTTGTTGTCATATACCGTGCTTGATTTTATGTTGGATCACCAAAACCATAAAATCATATTTTTTGTGGTTTCTAACGTAAAGCCAAACATGAAAATATTTGGCTAGGGTATTGCTTAATTTGAGGTATTTGATGGCCTTTATGGCAAGGACCAAGGAATCGTTCTACTCAAACCTAGAATATTTCCCCTTTTCATTCACAGGGGAGTGACAAATTTTTTTATGTTTTTGAATGATAGATAAAACAGCAAAGTTGAAGAGAAAAAATATATAAAAAAGCACAAAAACCCAATCTGTACAGTTTAACAACAGTACTGGGGATTCTAATTTTATATTAGTAATATATATTGGTGTTCCCAGGTTTGGTTATTCTGATGCTAAAGCTGGAAAATTACTCAAAATTTATGGGTAAAGAGTATTCTTTATTTGAATGGATAATGAGTTTTTTTTTTTTTCCTCTGTGTAGATGCAGAGTCTTTCTACCCAAATGTTGAGTGATCAAAGTATGATTTGTATACCTTTAACTTCCTTAACTTATATTTTATGCATGGGTTAATATTATTGTTGGCCCCTACAGTTTGATCGAATTTTGAACTTGGTCCCTATAGTTTCAAATCATTGGTTTTGGTCTCTATAATTTTATAAAGACTTCGTTTGACTTTAAATATTAGGGACCAAAATCAAACCTGCTAAAAGTATAGGGACCGGTCGTTAAAATCAGACAAAAAATTTATGAAACTATAGGGACTAAAAAACAATTATTTGAAACTATAGGGACCAAAATCAAAATTCAATTAAACTATAAGGATTAAAAATGGTATTAACACTTTATTCATTAATTGTGGAGCTCTGGTTGACTTGCAATTCTAAAGACGATTGTGGCTTGTGATGCAATCAAGAATGTCATCTATTCTGTGTTCTCAATGTATAAGCTGAGTCACTCCTTGGGAATCTCATTGCAGTCTTTAATATTGGAGGCGGTAATCCAGGTAGCGGCATGATGCCCTTACAGCGGCAACAGCAGCAGCAACATAGTTCACAAGGTGCGTTTGGTAGCATGGCATCAAATAGTCAGAATCTACAACCTGGTATGGTGGCACTTCCAAACACGTCACAGACTCATCCTAATTTCTCTCAACAGAGACAGCAAAATCCAGTGATGCACTGTGCTTATCTGTACAAATGTTGTTCACATGCATTAGAATTTAGAAACTGGTTGCTATGAGCCACATAAAATGACTGCCTGTTTCAGTTCTAAATATTATATTTTCATGGAGGCCATATCAATTATCGAATATATTTTCATGAGAAAAAGTTATGGTTTAATATTTCTGTTCATGGAATTCTGTTATAACTCCATCTCAGGCATTTTTTATTTGTGGTTCCTTCTCTCCCTTTTCTTAATTGGATGCTAAGATTTGAGAATTACTATAAATATTAATTGCATTGTTGCTTGACATTTACTAGACCATCCATACTGCCATGTCACAGAAATTTCTAATTAAGTGTTGTATGGTACGTAATGTTGTTTGAGGAGCAGGTGCTAGGTAATAGAAATTGTGGTGGTGTATTTAGAATATACAGATATTTTTTAGGGTTAAGGTGTAAAAATATACATATGGTTTTTTCAAAAGTCCGTTCAACACCAAGTGTTTTTTTAAGTGCAAAAGTGACTGTGGTTACAAAATTGGAGTAAAAGTCACATTCTTTACTTTATGTTGATGGGGCCCACATTTACTTTAACGGAATATTTGATACTTGTAGTTTATCATTATTTTAAATTTAGTCTCTGTAGTTTTAAACAATGGGTTTTGGTCCCTCAAGTTTCTTTTGGTCTAAAACATTAGTCGTTATAATTTAATAAGGACTTTAATGGTATTAAGTATGATCATGTAACCCTACAAGGACAAGGACGAAAGATGATATTGAACCGAAAGTTAAATGATGAAAAAAGAGTCCATGGATGAGAAAATTTGTATTAGCAACCGAATGAATCAATGTCAGCTCAGAATTTCAAACGAATCTGAAATTATGGAAAGAGAACATTCTGGTAAAATGCGAAACCATAATGCTTTGGTGTTGTCTTCTACTTGTGTTATTGAGAATTTATTATGTTGCGGTTGGAAAATTCAAAAACTCTGACAGCAGCAGCATATTTGCACAAACCATTCTAACCTTTTTCATTACACCAAAACATTAAGACCCAACGATTCATATAAAATTACTGTAGCAGCTGCTTTTCTTTCTCATAATATGTTCACGTATAAATACTACCTCCGGTCTCTGATATAAGAACTATTTGAGGGTTAAATTTGGCCTTAAATCCACTTTGTGCTCATATTTATTATTTTTCTCTAAACCATTCTTTTTTGTTACACATGTCAAGGGAGTTTGCATCAAGAGGTAGTTTCAATACAAATGACTTAAGAGAGTATTTCAAACATAAGAGGGTATTTCAGGAAAACCAATAAATAACTAATTTAACAAACTTCCTTAATGTATTCAAATTAATTAAGTAGATATTATATTAAGGATTGAAGGTAGAAAATAAACAAATAAAACCCAGTAATGCTAGTTTAAAAAGAAAATAAAACATGGTAAACTTTTTTGTTATTGCTTGTGTAAATCCTCTGCGTTTGACTGGTGGTTATTAGGCTGGTTTTAAAAATAAAGAAAACTAAACCTACCAGTCAAGTAACTTGAAAATGAAATAACATGAAAAAGAGTTTACTCTCTCCAGTCTAGTAAACAAGGAATCAAATAAATCTGAATTGATCTGATTATTCACTCTCAGGAACCGAAGAAACATTAATCCACTTGACTAAAATCCAATTGGTATACTTTTTATGCTAATGAAAGCAAAATGTTCACAGAAAGTTCCTGATGCCAAACCAGAACATTCTTTTTGTCTCTGTTAAATACTTAAATTCTGATTAATGAAAAGTGGCATACTGTGAAAAGAGAAAGAGCTTACAATTCTTGAAGGCATGTATTCTTAGGTTCCAATTCTTGAGATTTCTGGCTGTCCAATGAAAAGACTGATGGCAAATTAGTAGTAGTAGTTGGTTGGTGTTGTTGCAGAAGAGGAACCTTGTCCTGCTCAAGAGAAGTTTGGCTGGAAGGTGCCGCGAGAAGGGAGGCGAAGGAGTTGATGACGCCAAGATGGAGTATCTCCGGTTGCTGGATCTGAAACTAACCGGAAGGGGAGAGGGAGGAGTTGGTGGTGATGATGTTGGAGAGTCATAGTTAGGATTCATAGTATTATTAAGCAATAACAACATTGATGATGACAAACTCTCTCTTGTTTCAATCCCAACTTCCTCCTCCTTCCCATACAAAAATAACAAGTCATTAACTTGTTCTGTTTCAAACTTGTCTCTCCTTTATGCCAAAGTTTCCTTCTCTGTTTTTAAAAAAAAAAAAAAAAGATATAGAGAAGAAACAAGAAAACATGGGTTTGATTACTGAAAATGCAAAATAAATTTGACTTCGTATGTGCAAAATGCTTCTGGCTTTTTACAACACAAGCTAAGCTACACATTTGTCATCCAGTGGTTAAGTTTCTGGAATTTCTCAGTCACCTAGCGGTGTCCTTCCATCATTTGCCTTATCATGCACTTGAATCACCCTGCCATAATCCAAATCACATTCATTTTCAAATAATCAAAATTAAAAGCAAAGCATCAAAATCAAACAGAAATAGAACAAGATGAAGATGCAAAAACCTATGGTACATGTACTGAAATATACCCCTACAATTCTCACTATAAGACATATTCGGGGAGATGATCTTGGTCCTAATATAAGACTTGGTGTCAACAATAATCCATTAGGAGAGAGCATGAGGGAATTGAGGAAGATGACTATGGTGTTTTAAAAAATACATGTTATATTAGCTAATTTAACTAACATCGTTAATCTTATCAAATTAAGTAAATATGTCTTATATTAAAGATAAAAGGGAGTAACTAGGTACAAACCACACACAAAAGCATTATAGATATCTTTTTTCCTTATATTTTATCAAGCTTTGACGTGTCATTATGAATTCATCAAAAACATTATTTTCTTAAACATAATTAATTGGCTATGACAAATTCCATATGAATTCAAAAGCATTAGTTTCACTTGACAGCATGCATTACCTGCAAGCACTAGGGGCATCCTTCTCCATTCGTGGATGTCTATTTTCCCCTGCCATAAGCAAAATCAAACAGAAAATAGAGTATGATAAAGATGCCGGGAAGATTTAAGATTGAAGCCAAAAGGGGGAGAAAAAAGGGAAGAATTTCAGTCAGCCTCAAAGGATGTATCATAATTTCAATCAACCTAAAACTTTCCGAAACTTCAAAATAAAACGTAATTTTATTTTGACTCATAGGATGCAACGAAGTTTCAAAAAGTCTCAAACTGTTGACTGAAATTATGTCACATCCTTAAAGGCTCAAGGAAAAAAACCGTAGTATGACATATATATAAGCCTCGATCTCTCTCGTGCAACAAAAAAAGTTTTCAAGGAAGAAAGTTTGAATTTGAAGTTGCCCATAATTGGGTTTGAATAAGTATCTGGAATTCACTTACAAAATTTATGGACAGTGCCTTGGACATCCTTGTTGAAATAATTAGGATCTATAGCATCAACAGATTCTTTAAATGCACTACCGGAAACCGCCATAGCTGACTGATAATCCCTCAACTCATCCATGCCTTGAAAAACTTTGACGCCTTCAACAACGTAGTATGGCATATAGCTTACCGGTAATTCTGGTTCTTCATCATCATCATCTCCTCCAGTCCTCACTGTCTCAATGCAAGAACCGCCACCATCATCACCTTCACCTGGACCTACAGTAACCGGCATAAGGTGATCATGAACCTGAACAGAATTAATTAGTTACTTGCCAACCTAGCCCACTCACTTCACATCACACCACACTTGTAGCTATGTGTGTGTGTGTATATATATATATATATCTGTGTGTGTACGTGAACCTATATATACGTTGATAATGAATTATATATAAGTCTATATATATATATAATCAAGGGTTTGTGAGACTCCTTACCACCTCAACCAACAACTTGTTGGTTATAGGTCAACATACATACATACGTATCTAATATAAGTACCCTAACAGATATGGAAGAATTTGGCCAAAGAACCAAAACTTACACACTCCACTTGGCTGCTTTGAAGAGAGGAGGAGGAAGAATTCGTCCAGAGAAGTTTTGATTGTTGAAAGAAGACTCATCGAAACAATCCAAGACGCAAATGTGATAGAAGAATCAATGAAGGCGACTGAAAAATCATGAAGCTCTACACCACAAGTCCAAACGAGAATATTTTATATATATATATATATATATATATAAATTTTAGAAAAGAGGTCGGATTTACCCACAATTCAAGGGCAGGGTGAAATCTCTCTTCTTTCTAAGTGATACTAATGTCTATTATGCTCAGATATTTACCTCGGAACGCATGAGCTAAGATGCCTTTCTCAACGCCTTGACCAACTCCAGGATCGAAACCCCTCCCTTTGGTAAGAATATCCGACTCCTCTTCGAGTTGAACCAAAAAACGCTGTACAAACGAGAATATGATTTCAAAATTTTCCAAACTTTACCCGCTCTGTTATAAACGGTGATTCAGATGTCCACGAAGAATGAGGATAATCAGAATAGTTTTGTTGGGTATTTGAGGATTGACGTTGGCGGAGAAAAAATGCGATATAATTTTTGTTAATACATGTAAAGTTTTTGTTTTTGTTTTTTAAGTATATCATAGGCCTAGAATCACTGCATATCCATGAAATTTATTAGCATATTTTTATAACAGATTATGTATTTTAATTTATAGCGGTTTAGATATTTGTTAGGTTTAGGTTTTAAAAAATCATCCTTTACGTTGAGTTTTTTTTTTTTTTTTAAACGAGGAATTAAAAATTTTATAATAATTAATTAATATAATAACTGATAATTATAAAAATTCTTCCTCTGAATAGCATGGATCGAGGAAGATATCAATCTAAACATTATAAATTCCTCGGTTTATCAAAAGATAATTGATGTGTACGTGGAACATATTTTAGAAAATACAAAGGTTTAATATTCTTAGTTTAGATAATTCCCAACAAAATAGAGAGGTATGAGTAGATTCTCAATTGATTTAAAAATAAATTATAAAAATTGTTAAATTTCAAATGGTAAGTAAAACTATAGCAAAGAAAAGAGGGAATTCCAAATTAAAAATATATAAACATTTTTTAACCATAAAATCTGAAATAGAGTCATTTATGAAATATAAAGATTTAATAATATTTCTAAATTGGATAACTCCTAAATTTAAGCAAAATTTGAAACCATCAAATCTCAAATAAGAGTTCCGGGGTATTTTGCTTTGCAATGCCGCACAGTAGTACTAATACACCGCAACGATATCCCGAGGATCATGCAAAAAGTTATGATGATATAAAAGGGGAGATGATAGTTGATATTCTCATTATCATTTTTCTCTCAAAATCATATCTCCACCTTTGAATTAAAAAGAGAATTGTTGGGATTTAAATTTCTTAGAGAGAGAGAAGGGGGGAGAGAGAGAGAGAGGGGGGAGAGAGAGAGAGGGAGAGGGAGAGGGAGAGAATCCTAATTACCCACACTTCTCAATAGCAAATCCATCCTCGTCTGATGGGTTCGTTTTTTTTGGTGTTTGATAATAATGGCGTTGGGTATCATGCATAATCATTAGAGAAGGCAACTAGCGGTGCCAGTGGATTTAATGTGTGCTGGTCTGAGAAAAATAATTAACATGCAAGTTCTCTTCTCTCTTCTTTCTTAACTACAATATGATTCTCATATGTTTCTTACGTGGATAAGAACAGATCAGATGTTGAATGTACGTAATTTTATAAGAAAATGAAAAAAAACGAAATCAAATGAAACAAGGGAGAGAAGATGGGGATGATGGAGGTGCTAATGAACGGCTTCTGATTTTGTCAAGACTCCTCATTGTTTGCTTTTATGGGGGAAGGAATAGGGAGCTCCAAGAGAAGGAGGAGGAGGGAGAGAGAAAAAGTAGGGGATCCCGTTTCCATGCTTGGCGCCACAATAGGTAGGGGGTGCTCGTCTATTCGTACAATCAATCACAATACTACTTTAATATCTCTCTCATCTTTTCAATCAATGACCTAAATAGGCTGATGAAAGAAAATGAGAAAAAGGATGAGGATGAGGAGAAGATCATCTTCACTCGTCTACGCACTCTTTCATTAAAAAGAGTGATCTTCAACGTTCATCCGATTTTACTCTCATCCATTCATTTATTTACTTTTCCAATCAATGCCCCCGCCAATAATTTCTCATCATTCAATCTTCAGACTCGCTTTTCTTTTAATCTTTGCACTCGACTGGGTTGAACGCATAAACCTCACGGCGTGGATGTCCTTGGACGAAGTCGAAGGCAGAGCCCAGTACTTAAACACATTGAGGTAGAAGGCAACACATGGTTGAATGGCCCAAGGTTTTGATGTCAATCTATTGCCAGCTGAGATGTTTGGAATTAGTTGTGTGTTATTGAGAGCACATGGGATCCTCCTAAATAGTCACATATTCATAATTTTATCATGATGATGCAGTGTCTTTTAATTTCAAACCTGGAATTTTCAATCCCTATATGCTCTTCCTGGTTTAATTTTCGACTTTGTATCCGATAGTTGCTTGGTGAATGGCATATTCATTATTATTTCCAAAATCAAAACAAGTCATTGGATGTTGATGTTACGCTAAATTATATAATTTGAAATACATTTTTAAAGTTCATAAATAAATGACATTTTGATTTTACATCACTTCCTCGAAATTCACCACGGAACCACTAGCTTAATTGGTTAAAAAAGTTTACCACAAATGATAAAAATTTCATTTAAGAATGAATTATTTATGTTATATTATTTTCAGTGCCATTACATAAGATGTTGGAACGTAACTCTAATCGTTTGTAAGTGTTATACAGCCGTTGTTTTTATCAAGTATGTCTCTTTTGTTTGTAAATAAATGGTGCGTATTAACTTTAACAGTTATTCTTTTTGTTTTCATGAATTCAGTCACACAATACATGGCGGTGCGTATAACTAACTGTCACGTTTAAGCATTATGCATCCTTGTGCGACCTCCGCTTTGACATATATGAAATTTATTAGTTGTAGCCTTTATGTATTAGATGTTATAAAAGCCTAATTATGTTGTAGTGAAGAAAGCATGCATGCTTTGTGAGCATTTGATTATTATTGAAAAACCATTAAAAAAAAGCATATTAGAGACTATGTAAGTTTTGGGTTAATTAGCTCCTATAATTTAATTAAAACTTGGGCTATTTTGCCCTAAGAGGTACCAAAACCCATGGTATGAAACTTGAGGGATATATTAAGGCAAAACTTAAGGATCAAATATTATATTAACCTAAGTTTTATATATGTATTAGTGTGGTTAAGAAAAGTTAGTCAGTCATCACACGCATTTGAGCACATTTTCGTAGATGATGTATGTTCAAGACTTATTTTGCTATTTGTGAGTTTGTTTTCAGATACATGAAGAGTTAAATGATAACGAAAAAAGAGTGCATGCATGAGAGAAGTTGTGTTAGCAACCGAATGAATCAGTGTCAACTCTGATCTGAAACGAATCTGAAATTATGAAAAGATTAAGAGAAGTTTTGGTAAAATACGAAACATAATGCTTTTGTATGGTCTTCTTCTGCTTTGTGTCATTGAGAATTGTTTGCCGCGGTTGGAGAATTCAAGAAATCAATACAGCAGCAGCTTCATCTTTGCACAAACCACTTCAACCTGTTTCATGACACCAACAAATTAAATTAAAAAGCAGCAAATCGTATTAAAAAAAAAAAATTTGTTGTACCAGCTGTTTTTTCCTCATAATATGTTTTACATATAAATAAGTAAATGAAAGCCTGAAATACTAGTTTCAACAGGTAAAAAATGTCATGGTAAACTTCATTATTGTTAGTACTTGTGTAAATCCTCTGTGTTTGACTGGTGGTGGTTGTATTCTTTTTTTTTTTTTTGGTAAAATCGGGGCATTAGCCCATCAGCATTGCTATATCAGAACCAATCTTGGGTATGAAACACCCATTACATCACGTACCAGCAGATTAACGACAGAAGCTGGGGGACTATCTAAAACAGTAAGCAAATCAATCTGTACATAAGCTAAGTTTGCAAGGGCATCAACACATACATTGCCCTCCCTATATACATGAGAGAAAATTAACCTGGGTATCTTCAACATCTCCCAGCCAATAGAAGTCAGCAGCAAAGTCTCTGTATCAGTTACACCGTCAGTCTGCAGCCTTTTTAGCAGCTGCACAACAACAAAGGAATCACATTCCACCATCACATTCTGCATGTTTTTCATTATAGCCAATTTCAGGCCAGTTAGAACAGCCCAAATCTCAGCCTTGATAACTGAGCAAGCACCTAATTTTCGTGCAAAGCCAGTAATCCAACGACCACTCTCATCCCTAATCAATCCCCCACAACCAGCAATGTTGTCCAAGCCTTTGGAAGCTCCATCTACATTCAATTTATACCAGCCTGATATAGGAGGTACCCAACTGATGTTGACTTTTTGCTTCACTCCTGTCACTACACTGAATTCCTTCCTCGCCCTTATTACTTCTTGCACATACCACAGCACAGTTCTGCCTCGGTTCTCAGGCACCACAAACTGCTTATCAAACATACTCTTATTCCGCCAAGTCCATAGCAGCCAGCAAGCTATGCCGAAAGTCAATTTCCACACTTCATCAGATTTAGCTAAGTTCCATCTGAACCAATTCAGCCCCTGCAAACTGAGAAAATCATACTCAAAGCGACCTCTTTTTAGATCATACCAAAGGGATCGTGCAACCTCGCAATCACGCAATATATGCATGACATTTTCATGTATACCTGCACACCTATAATAGTCAGGACATCCTCCCAAAACTCTACTTTTTCTTACACTAGTGATCAAACGATCATGCATTGCTATCCACATGAATGTTTGCACTCTCTTCGGCCCCTTCCATTTCCACAACTTAGTCCACACATCCTCCTCCCTATCTTGCTCTCCTCTCAAGAAATGATACATGTCAGATACAACATACTTATTTTGCATCTTCACCCCCCCATCTAAGAGCATCCCTCACATGGAGGGGGTATTGCCATGATGAGCCTCTTCCCATCTTCATTCACCCACCTATTAATTTTTCCAAAGTCCCATTCACCCTCAGCATTAACAAAGTCTATAACCTTTTCTCTTTCCTCCTCCTCCGTTAATTGACCAATACATTTCTCCATTAATGCCCTTCCATCATCCAACCACTTATCCTTCCAGAAATTCACCCTTTCACCATTTCCTACTTCCCAACTCAAGTTACTTAACACTTTCGGCCAGATTCTGCACAAGTTCCTCCAAACCTCCGAATCTGTTTTTAACATTCTGCAACCCTTCTCTAAATCCTCATTCCTCATATACTTTCCTGTCAAGACCAAGGAACACAAACTTTTAGGCTTAGCAATTATGTTCCAAGCCAATATCCCAAGCAAGCATCATTCATAGCTTCTAGGTTCCTCAACCCAAAACCACCATGCTTCTTCTCCTTACATATTGTTTCCCAACTCAGAGCATGTATTTTCCGCTTTCCTACTTCACTTTTGCATATAAAATCTCTTTGAATTCTCTCCAATTGATGTCTAACACCAGCTGGTATCACTGAATGTTGCATATAGAATACTGCCATTTGATTAGATATAGATTGCACAAGGGTTAGTCTACCAGCTAGAGACAAAGTCTGCTTTTTCCAGCTGCTTAGCTTCCCTTGCATTTTATCAACCAAGTGCTGGAATTTCCCCTTATTGTCTCTCCCTTTATACAAATAAGCACCCAAATACCTCCCCAAGTCATCCATTCTCCTAAAACCGGTGTAGGTACAGATATCATTCTGCATTCTTCGATCAACATTTCTTGAGAAGAAGATACTGGTTTTCTGGATATTCACTCGCTGCCCAGAAATTTCACCAAATCTATCTAATACATTCATCACCAAACAAATCTGATCTAGGTTGGCTTCACATACAAGAAGCAAGTCATCCACAAATATTAAGTGAGAGATTTTCGTTCCATTTCTACCAATTTTCATTGGTTTCCACCTCTTATCATTTACACAATCAGCTATTAGGTGGGTTAGCTTCTCTATTCCTAACACAAACAAGTATGGGGATAGAGGATCCCTTTGCCTCAATCCCCTAGTAGGCCGAAAGCCCTCACACTTCCCCCATTCCACATTAAGGATAGTCTGGCCGAATTAACACAACACATAATTACCTTCCTCAAATGGTCATCCACCCCAACTTCCTGTAGGACACTATTAATGAAGCATCAAGACATCCTATGATATGCTTTCTCCAGATCTATTTTGATCACCATATAACCCTTCTTCCCTTGTAACCTTCCCATAAAAATGAACTTTAAAACCCAACGCGCGGATGCAAAGCGAAAAAAATTATAATCTTTAAAAGAGACCAAAATCTAATGATAAAAAAACTGAAAAAAGACGAAACTCAAAACATCTCTTTATTGGATAACATTATTTTTAACCAAACAGATATTAAAATAGTATTAGCATAATCTCCCATTTATTTTATTTTGTAACCAAACATCTCTTTATAGGAACCCGTTGCAATAAACCTGCCAGGCTGTCACAGCATCTCCCATTTATTTTATTTTGTTCTAAATATGATCATGGATATATATATATATATATATATTAAAATAGTCATATCCAAAATCTTATTCATGAACTTTATTTTTTTTATTGATTTATGACGTTTCAATTCAATAGAAATAATTGGTCATTAGTTAGGAAGTTATAATATATCAATTTTATAAAATTATAAATTCCAATAATAAATGGCAAGTTAAAAAACTTATGATGATAAGGAGTATTGGGCTTTTTTTCCTAGTTGATTTATAACAAATTTGCAATATCCTTTTGTCAATGGACATGAAGTCATGATTTTTTACTATTTTTAATTTAAGAAATGATAGGAAGCTATAATTTATAACAAAATTTTCAGCCGTTATCTTTTGATTTCAGATAAATTTAATATTTAATATTTAAAGCTATGATCAAACATGTAGAATTTTGGATGTTGGCGAAAAAAAAAATTCATATCCAAATCTTTATTGATTTCATTGAAGGGAAAATTATAATAAAGGACCAAGAGAAAATAATATTTATTATAAAGGACCATAAAAATTGTAATTACTTAGAAGGACCAAACATCATAATATAAATTTAAAATTACTAAATTGCCCTTTCATCATGTATTATCTCTTGTATTCAAAATTAAAAAAATAAATAAAACTCCCGATATGATTATATCTTTTTTTTCCCAATATATTATTTAATTAACAATTGTTAAACTCATTTTTCTTAATTTTTATTTTTCACCAATTTATATCATCAAGTTGCCCAATTTATATTATCAACATTAATGTCTAAGTTCATTTTATAAAAATAAAAAATAAACTTATTTCATATTTTTCAGGATATAATAGGTTAATTATATTTTTTGATTTTATTAACATTACATGAATTTTTTAACCCACATAAATTTCTTCTAAAACAAAAATAAGTCATACAAACTTTCTTGGTTTGATATATATGATAAATTATAAAAGACTTTGACTTTTATTAAAACTATATAATTCCATTTTTAATTAAATTTGTTGTTAATTTTTAGAAATTGAAGAATGTGTATTTTTTTTTCATAGATATATATTCAAGTTGTGAAAATTGAGAAAATCATTGTTTAATTTAATGAAACTTAGAATTTTGTATTAGTTTTAAAAATAGAATGGGGAAGAGAATATAAGAGGCAATGCAGAATATTTTATTAGGGGCATTTTAGTACTTTTAATTTTATATTTTTATATTTGGTCCTTCTAAATAATTAAAATTTTTATGGTCCTTTTCCATAAATATCTTTTCCTTTAGGTCCTTCATTATAATTTTCCCTTCATTGAACTATAACTTGTTCTAATTTTTATTGGTTAGTCTACAAAAAAAAATAAATTCACCCAATTAAAGTAATTTGAAAATACCTTTAGTCAGATATGAGAAAAAAATTCTACTACATTCATATTAAATATATATTTAGAAAAGTTTGCAACCTTCCTATACATTGATTTTTTTTTTTAAGAAAAAGAAGAATAAAAAAATTTATAATAAATAATTAACATAGTACCTGAAATTATCAAAAAATTTCCTCCGAATATCATGGAGTAAGATATTAATCTAAATATTATAAATTCATTTGCTTATCAAAAGATAATGATGTGTGAAACATATTTTAGAAAATTCAAAGGTTTAATATTTTTAATTCAGATAACTCCCAACAAAATAGAGGTATGTGTAGATTCCCAATTGATATAAAAATAATCAAGTTGTTATAATACTCCTAAAAATTGTTAAATTTCACATGTTAAGTAAAACTAACGGAGAAAAGAGGGAAAATTGCAAATATATAAACATTTTTAACAATAAAATCTTAAATGAAGTCATTTATGCAATATAAAGATAATAATATTTTTAAATTGAATAACTTCTAAAAAGTATATGCATATGTGGATTCCGACCCATTTAAACAAAAAATTTAAAACCATCAAATCTCAAATAAAGTCTTTTAGGGAGCCGGTGTCTTGGGCTTTGTAAGGCCGCACAGTAGTAGTATCTATAAAGGTGATTAATGGTTCCATAAGCATCTTGGATTCCAACTGATATTGAAATTAGAAGTATTACACCGCAAACATACCCCGAGGATCATGCAAAAGTATAAGTTAACCAAAAATATTTTGAAACAGTATTAGCATAATCTCCCTGTTTTTAATATATTTATTTTAAAATTATTTTATTTTATTATTTTGAAATATTTTGTAACGTGTAACTATCTCGGGATATCTCTCTTCATTTTTTAGTCTTTATTTCAGTTTTTAAGATATTGATGGCGAGGAGGGCATGACAAACGATAAGAGGCCGTTCTCTCAACATGGAAGATTTTATTTTTTATTTTAATATTTTGTAATTTGTAAATATCTCCCAGATATCTTTCTTTATTTTATATGCATATTTTATGTAGTATCTTTATTTTAGTTGTTAGGATATTCATAGTAGGAGGAGAGCCTAATGGCAGAAGGAGGGACTCTCAACATCCCTCCTTTTATATATATAATCAATAGATAGATAGGGAAGTTATGATGATATAAAGAGGAAGATGATACTCTCATAATCATTTTTCTCCTTTTCTTCTCAAAATCATATCTTCACCCTCAGATTAAAAAATGAATTGTTTAGATTTAAATTTTCTAAACCTATTGTGATAGTGTTTTATATTTTTTTTTTAAAAAAAAACTTTCTTTGCATTGCAGTTATAAATTATATGGACAATATTTTAAAAGTTTAAATAATGTTTGAGTTAAGGTGAAAAAATCCATATAAGATTTTTTAAAAAGTACACTCAACACCATTTTTTTTTTTTGAGGTAAAAGTGACTATAACTTTTAAATTTGTGGAAAAATACACATTGATTGACTGTTAATGAGGCAATGATGTGGGTTATTGAAGTCATAACTGGCAGTCTTCATTGTTGACCAAACAAGGGGGAAAAAAGAAATTGACTGGAGAGCACAATCACGATTCAGCGCCAACTCTTCCTAGATAAGGAAATTAGAAGTTTATAGATTGGAAGTGACGAGTTTGGATCATCATTGCACACATTGGAAGTTGAAGAGGAGCAGTCGCACGCAGTAGTAGGTAATGAAAGAGTACTTGGTTCTCGTGTTGATCACTGAAGAATGAAGAAACACCTAGTATTCTTATCATGAGCATGAGAAAGGGGAAATGTTTGAATCATTTCATTGATGGTTATGTAAGAGAAACCATTATATCTTTTTTCTGATATTAAGTTGAAAGACAAATCGTTTGTATGTTAATTTAACGTTTCACGACGATTTTATCGTAAGAACCGTTAGACAATATATGATGGTTATTAAGTACATTCGTTATGTATATTTGCATGATATTCTAATAAGTGATAGTTGTTACTTAATAACCATAATGATATACTATTTTTAAAAATATTAAATTTGGTGGTTTCCGCCACCATTTTACAAAAGAAAAAAAAAAGACAAAATAAATAAACAAACTAAAAATAAAAAGTTATTGAGATATTTTAAGAATTTGATGTATCTTCAGATTCATCATTCTCCAGTAACTTGTCCACCTTCTCGTTTACAGTGCGAATGTGAGAGGTAAGTTCCCTCAAGCACTAGTTCATGCGTCATTGCTCCAGCAAGTAAACATGGACCATGTGATGGAGTTCGTAGGTTGTGTGGACGAAACCTTCAATGCTTGTTAGAGGAGGGAGTTCATCTTTCATTTTTTTGTCAGTGATGAATTAGACGTTCTCTTACGTATGTCCATGATGTTTTGTTGAATTAGAAGTTGGCTTAGAGAATTTGAAATGGAAGTACAATAAAGAAGTGAAGTTTAGTTTTTGAACGTTTATATAGAGAGGGTTTTATAGATTATTGAGCCGTCGTGTCTTTTAGAGTTTTAGATCATCATATTTTATAAATGGTGATGGTTAATTCTTAATAACCATTATGTGTTTGACAATTTTAACTTAGAAGTTATAACTATCATGACGTTTGTTGTTTCATGACAGTTTTAGCTTAACAACCGTCATTATTGTGAGATAAAATATGATGGTTATTAATTGCAACCGTTATTTATTTGCTTAGACTCCTACTAAATGACGAGTTTTACTTAATAACTTATATGTATTGCAATCTGACGCTCTACCCTCTTCGTCAATCCATCTATTGTGCCGAATGACGAGATGATAGAAGAGGAAAGAGCATTGGGAAAGGGTCTTGTTGCATGAAGGAAGTCCCAAGCAAATTATGAGAGAGGGGAGAAAACTTAATATTAGATGGAACAAGAAAGGACAAGTTGTGAAATCTAATAAGTTCATTAGCCACCTCGAACCTCCTTTCTTGTTCCGAGATAGCTAATGAACTTGTTAGATTTCACAACTTGTCATTTTTTGTTCCGTTTCACAGTAAGTTTCCTCCCCTCTCTTGTAATTTGGTTTGCACTTCCTTCGTGCAGTAAGACCCTTCCCAGTGCTCTTTTATTTTGTGCTATCATGTCATTTGGCGCAGTAAATGGATTGGTAGAGAGGGTGGAGGCGCTAGCTATGGTGGAGGGTGACGTGGTTAGGATCCCCAATACTTGAGCCATTTGTGGAGGAGGAGGTGGTGGAGAAGGGGGCAGTGGCGACGGAGAAGTTTCCTGAGATCTTAACATGATGAAGGAGAGAGAAGGAAGATCAGAGGCCAATAAAGAAAAGTAGTAAGAATCATAAGAAATAGTTGAGTTTAAATAGATGTCTGACGGATTGCTTAGGGTTATTAGTTATGATATTGAAGGTCCGTTTTACAAAGGGTTATGAAATAATTAGATGATGGTTGTTTCTGAAGATCGTTATGTTTTGTCTTCGCTAATATAAGATGTTGGAAGTTTAATTGTTTGCAAGTGTTATATGGCGGATGTTTCTTAAGAGCTGTCACTTTTGTTTCTAAATAAATGGCGAGTATTAACTTCAACCGTTATTTATTTATTTATTTTTTCAGGAATTCCGCCTCACAATACATGGTGGTGCGTATAACTAACCATTACGTTTAAGCATTATTTATCCTTGCGCAACCTCCGCCTCTACCTACATGACGTTTATTAACTATAACGGTTATGTATTAAACGCTATAAAAGCTCAAATATGTAGTAGTGAAGAAAGCATGCTTTGTGATCATTTGATTATTATTGAAAAACTATACGAAAAGCATATTAGAGACTTATAGTTTAAAATATTTTTTCAAGATCCTAAAATAATGTTTTTAAGATCATGAATTATCTTTTTAGTACCGGTTACTACTCTGAAATATTTTTTCAAGATCCTGCAATAATTTTTCAAGATCATGAAGATTTTTTTTAGTGCCATTCGGTATCCTAAATTATCTTTTTACTATCTAGCAATATCCTGATTTTTTTTTTTAAAAAAAAGGGACCAAGTGTGTGTATTTTGTGCCAAAAACAGCACCGTTTAAAGCAACCGAACGATGGCAGACCTGGGGCAGCAAAGGATGTAAGCAAAGTCCGTCTTTGACATTACCAGTCTATTGGTTTTAAAAGTTGCCTTTTTTTTTTTGCTCTGAAAAAAAAAAAGTTGCCTTTTAAAGTTGTACATTTATTGTGTTAAGTAAATTTCCTAACCTCTACTGCGATTTTCCATGGAGATTTATTGGAACCATTTTCAGAAATATATTCATAGGTGTAGATAAACGAATCTTTTCACACGTCACTATTGAATAAATTGTTAAAACATAAAAATAAATAAATAATAATATCTTAAATTATTAAAATCGGGCTAAAATGATCAAAACCAAAATTAGGCTTACACTTTCAACAAATTATTAATTAGGCAAAGAGGCCTAATTAGAGATTTTGAAAGCTGTTAAAAGACAAAAATACCTTTATATTGTTAAGAAAATTCCAACCGATATTTATAGCAGTTTTTTTTTTTTTTTTGATAAATAAGGGAAACCTCAACTAAACTCCTACGGGGATATTACACCCCTTACAATCCTGACCGAGAATGACCTCTAGAGCCTCAGAAGGCTGGTGCACTTCATGAAGACCCCATCCTGCTTCGAGACCCTTTATTGCTAAGTGATCTGCTGCTGTATTCCCGGACCGAGGCACATACGATACTTTAGTTTCCCACTCCAACGTTAACAGCTGCTTGATCTCATCTAGAACAACGGTGTCGCGGTGGGTTCTTCCCTGATCATGCGACAGTAATGCTAGACACTCGTTAGAATCAGATTCCAGCCAAACCTTTCGGAACCCCATTGCCCATGCAGTTTTTAAACCCAAGAGACAAGCCCATATCTCAGCAGTCAACTCATCTCCCTCCTCTAGGGAAAGAAAGAACCCTCGAAGAAAGCTGCCAGAAGAATTCCGGATGAGCCCCCCACAAGCGCCCTTGTTAGCAATTCTGGAATAAGCACCATCTACATTCACCTTCACCCAACCATCACCTGGCGGATGCCAAATCTCACGACTAGTAGTAAGAGAAATGCCGTTAAGTGGCATACCTGCTAGGCGATTATTCGTACTGCTTCTGCTTGCTATCATTGCGTCCGTACTAGCTGTGATATTACTATTAGGGATGAACTTCTTCTCAAATACATACACATTTCTCCGCTTCCAGATCCACCAGCAGATTACAGTGAACCTAGGTCCCCATTCCTTGTTTGCAGCTCGCCTCCCACTAATGTTCCACCACAACCATACTAATAAGGGCTTGCTACAGAATGTGCGCCACTTATCCGGGGGCACCACCTTTCTCCATAAAGATCGCGAATGCGTACAATCTCGAAACACATGGATAGTGTCTTCCTTGCTTGCACCACATAAGTTGCAGCTTTGATCATTCGTCAGTCCTCGTCTCATTCGGTTTGCATTCGTGAGCAGGCAATCACGAGCAAGCAACCAAAGTAGCATCTTACACCTGTGTGGTGCTCGAATCTTCCATAAGCGCTCCCAGTCGTAGTCATGTTCCATTTCCTTATTTGAGACCACGTTATATGCCGACTTCACTGTGAATTCCCCATGCCTCTCCCACTTCCAACGCACACCGGATGGAGTCGTTGAGTGTTCAATACCCCCTTTAACTTTATCCCAAGTTCACTTGATTCCTGTCCACACATTAGAACCAGGTCGGGCTGCCTCAATGTGAGGAAGTAGGTCATTCCCACATTTATACTTGTCCCGGATCACCTTCACCCATAGGTCTTCCCTATGCGTGACCAGCCGCCAGCCTAACTTCATAAGGAACGCTTGGTTTTGGTATTTTGCATGTCTCAGGGGATAGCCGAAGACACTGAGGAAATAAGTGTTGCTCTACCAGCTAAGGAAAAAGTCTTAGGAGTCCATCGAGTCAACCGCTCCTTGACCTTATCTATAACCGCTTGAAAGGAGTCTAATCCCACTCTCTTATGGTGTAGTTGCGCCCCAAGGTATTTTCCCAGATCCGCCGTTAGAGTGAAGCCAAGAGTGGCACTAATCTCTGCACTCCTAATATGATTTACATTCTTTGAAAAAAATACCCGAGTCTTTGAGTCGTTGACCTTAAGACCTGAGCATTCACAGAAGTGGGCTAAACACTCTCTAACCATTTCCGCTTGCTGGATGGAGGCTTCCGTAAACAGGATGATATCATCAGCGAAGAACAGATGAGATATTGGTGGCCCCGTTTTAGTAAGGCGGATAGGTTTCCATTCCTTTGCCGCCATGCGTTCCTGTATCATGTGAGCCAACTTCTCAATGCATATGACAAATAGGTAAGGTGAGAGTGGATCTCCCTGCCTAACCCCTCGTGAAGAATTAAAGAACTCCGCCTTACTGCCATTCCATAGGAGTTGAAGTTTTAAAACCACTACAAAAACTATTACCTTAACCGCTACAAGCCTTAAATTATCCCTATAAATATCCTTATCACACCTCATTTCAAATCCTCTTCCATTTCTTCCGACCCTTCTTCTCTCTCATTTTCTCTTATCTGGTGAAGATTTCTTCAAGAGCTTAGCAAAAGGATCAAATATGGTAACAAAAATTAAATCTTTGATTTCAACATTTTACTTTTTTCCTTCTTATAATACTTATACTAATTATTTTTTTCTTCTTCTCCAGAAATTTAAGGACTTTTCTCCAACATCATCAACATTCCTTCCAAAATCAAATAACATCTAGTGTACAACACAAGTCCTTATTATCTACACATTCTCAATATTAAACCTACATAATATTTATACTTATCTAACTTAATTTAATCATTTTTCTCAAATATTAATTACTATAATTTAAATTGTTACTTAAATAATAAAACATTCAACAAAATATTGGAACAATAAACTCAAATTATTATTTTATTTTTTAATTTATGCAATATTTAGTAGCAGTTTTCAAACAACTACAAATTTAAATTTAAATTTAGATTAAATTTGTGGCGCAACTTTTGAAAATCCATATAATATTAGTAGTGGTTTCATAACCACTACATATATTTTAGCGCCAATTTTTTCAAATTCCTAAATGTACTTAGTAGTGGTTTTAAAACTGGTGCAATGTTGGCGCCAAATTTTCAATTCCTATTTCCCGCCTCAACAAAGTTTTGCCGCCAATGTTTGTAACGGTTTTAAAACAGTTACAAGATGCTCAGATAATGTGTTATCTATATAGCATCTTGTAGCGGTGTGACGAAACCGCTACCAATTTAGTAGCATTTCTTAAAAACCACTACAAAACTGTTTGCAACCGTGTGTTTTTTAACGGTTTGTCCAATCGCTACTAATGTCGTTTTAACAATTAAAAACACTACAATTACACAATTTTAACAGCTACAAAACGACAATTATTTATAGTTAAATTAGATAACTAATGTAGTCTTTAGTTAAACGCTATCAATTCAGTAGCAGTTCTTAAAAACCACTACAAAACCGTTTGCAACAGTGTGTTTTTTAATGGTTTTTCCAATCGCTACTAATGTCGTTTTAACAATTAAAAACACTACAATTACAAAATTTTAACAGCTACAAAACGACAATTATTTATAGTTAAATTAGATAACCAATGTAGTCTTTAGTTAAACGCTATCAATTCAGTAGCAGTTCTTAAAAACCACTACAAAACCGTTTGCAACAGTGTGTTTTTTAATGGTTTTTCCAATCGCTACTAATTAATGTCGTTTTAACAATTAAAAACACTACAATTACACAATTTTAACAGCTACAAAAAGACAATTTTTTATAGTTAAATTAGATAACCAATTTAGTCTTTAGACATGTATTTTAAAACCTCGGTATATAATGAATTAATTGAAAATAGCATTGCATTGTTTAAGTTAAGAGTAGAAAACACAACTGCATGCAACGCACGGGTTGTTTATCTTGTTCCAATCAAAGGAGGTATACAATAAAGACTGGTTAAGGAATGAGCATGACTCATGACTGCTTGTGGATGATATATATTATTTATAAGATTTATGTTTTGCATTAAAATATTAAACATTAATGGGATATATTTTATTGGGCATAATTTTTTTTTTCAAAATCAAATTAAGTGAATTTTTATATTCAGAACTAATTCTTGTTTCAGACACTTTTAACTTGATTTTAAATTTAAAATGTACTTGCTCTAATTTAATAAAAGAAAAGCAAATGAAGTATATAACTTTAAATAATTAAGTTTTTCCCTTTGTGTTTTAATCCGAATACAATGATAGGTTGGCCGAATATGCTTTTTATTTAATTAACAAGGAAAATAAAGGCCACCGAAAAATAATTTAGTGGGTAGACAAAATAATTTTTTTAAAAAAAGATGCAAAAAAAAAAGTTTTATGTACGGTACTTATATGATTATGATTCTAACTTATAAATTGTTCGTAGGAGTTAATAATAGTTTTTTTTAGAGGTATGCAGTAAAATAATAGTTTTTTAGATTCTTGCGCAAAACAAAGTAGCATTTTTTTTTATTTGTTCAATTAGTCTATATTGTAATCATAAAGGAATGTGGGAAAGCAGATAGCAAGTCATTTTTCTCTTGCTTTTTTGGGGGATTGTGCATAATACAAGTTATTTATAGAATAATTAATACTTATTTTTTTTAATTGAGATTGACTTAATTAACAAAGAAATAATTGAAATTGAGTCTAAGAAAAAAAGCACCTAGTACAAAAGAAAGAAATTCAATTTAAACTAAAAAATAACTTATTTAATTCATTCTTTTTATTCTTATTTTATTGCAAGATTTTAGTTCTGTAATTTTTTTTCTTAAAAAAGTAAATCACTTCTTTGTTTCTTTTTATATATATATATATAGGCAGCTGGATATCACAATGCAACCCTAATTATTGTAGTATCTAATTGCAGGGTTTTACTTCTTAGTTTTTGGTCAGAAACAAGGGGCTAAAAGGTGCAGATTTTTTTGTTGGGTTTATAATATTTGCTCCGTAAATAAATGACATGGTTGTGATGATTCAAAAATTAAGATATATTTAAATCAAACAAGACAAATTTGGTGTCACAATTCACTAAATTATATATATAACACCTACTTGCCCCCTAATCAATCAATGGTTAGATGCAAAAGCGTTGTCTTCCTAGAAGCTGCCAGCCCTTCACCAAACTTCCTTTTCCTTTATTTTATATCAAACATTTACCGTTGCTTCTTGGAAGCTTTGGATATTTAAACTACTTAGTTGGGAAGACTACTTCCATCACTATTGAAGAAGATAAAGAGAGAGTGTGTATAAAGTGTTCATTGTGCCTGGAAAGTAAGCAAAGGACCCTTGGGGGAAAAAAATATACCCCTATAAAAAAGGGCATATGGGTTACACAAATCCTTGAGTTCAAGGGTTTGCACACCCCTCTGCCCTTTTTTATAGGGGTATATGTTTTTCCCCGGAGTCCTTTACTTTAATTTCCAGGGGTTAATTCCCGTAAAGAAACACAATTATATATAAGTCACCAATTACATTATCATTTATATACATCAACAGTTGTCATTGATTCTCCCATAAAACTTGGAATGTCTTGATCCATGCAAAATTGCATAGCCACTCGATGTGGAAGGTATTGTTGTTCTATTACATATATAGAGGAGATCAACTAGCTCAAAAACTTTCACTTAATGAGTCTTATATCGATACATAATGGTTATTTTATAAAAATCGTAATGTATTATAAATGTTCATGGTTCTTATTTATAAATTGTTATTTATGTACTTAATACATAACGGTTGTTTACGTGACACCATTATTAATTTTTATTAAAAGTTACGGTTCTTATATATAAACAATTATGTATGTTACTAAATAAATAAAAGTTGTAAAATGAGACTATTATGTATCATGCAAGTATTACCATATATTATGACAGTTGTTCGTATGTCTGTTAATTATTATCACAACAATGAGCAGATTATGGCCTTACCAAACATTAATCCATAACAAGTGTTATATTATAACCGTTATAATAGGTCTAGAATAAATAACGGTTCAGAACCGTAATGTATCTATGCCGAGCTCTTATAGTGCCCACATATATGAAGGTTTGGAAGCGTGATATATGACAGTTAATAATCGTTATATATCACAATTTTCTGAAGTAGTGAATGCTACACCATATGAATTTGATCAAGGGTGAAATTGATTACATCTTTAATTATCAGACAAAGTTCATGGGAAAAGAATTATGTGACAAAGTTACCCTTCCTTTGGATCTTCTTTATAAGATACAGTTTTTGAGTATGCGCGAGCGGACATATTTGTAGGATACACTTACAATATATCTAATTTATAGCTGATTTCAATTCGATATGTTTGCCAGAGAGCACTAAGAACACAAAGGGTACATTTGAATTCAAGCATGAACGTGATTTCTTTGAAATGCATACCGTGAGCCTGAGGTGTGGGGTATCAACTTTTTCTGTTGCGAGAATTGTTGATTTATTCAATGCTTCAATTAACATTTAAAATGCATTAAAATATATTTTTCAATCATAATGAAGTTTTTAAAGTTATTTAATACTTCAAATGGTTGTTGGCGCAAAAAAAAAAAAAAAAAAAAACCTTCAAATGGCATGCCTAATGAACCAAAACGTACAAAATCTGGTTGATTAAAAAAAACTAACCAACAACAAGAGATTGATTGAGGTGGTAAGAGGCATCATCCCTGTAAAAAAGAGAACACAAGTTCTAATCCTGAAAAGTACATTCATTGAGAGAGGTGAAAACTGTTAGATATGATTAGTTTTAATGATGTCAAATCTAGCTGCCAAATATTGCCAAATATTAAGAGCAAAAAGTTTGCATAATGTATTTATCTCTTGCATTATATTTAATATGTATATTAGTCCAAGTTGAATTATAGAGAATGATTAAGAGAAGAGATTAAAGAAAGGATAATTTGTCAAATATAATGACAATATCAACATTCAAGTTTTTATGATAAAATAGAAGTTGGAATGACTCATTTCGAAGTTAATAAGCAAGTTCAAGCTTCAACTGCTACAATAACGCACTCAGAGCAACACTTGAGTGTGATATGCAAATGCTAAAGTTGCTTCACGATGCCACAGTAACACACTTGGAGCAGCACTTGAGTGTGATATGCAAGTGTACTTGCTTCACGATGCTATACTTGGAGCAGAACTTGAGTGTGATATGCGAGTGCTACTATATGTTCACTCGAGTGTATCATTGTGCACTTGAGTGTAATTACGTTTCAGCTCCTCTATTCACCCTGTTTAATGTTCAACATGAGGAGGTTCAATAATTTGATCAGATCTTTTAAACCACAAATTTGATTGAGGTGAAACTTGCTTCATATGAAATTAGACTTCTAATGCGTCATATAGACACCAAAATCAAGCTCAAAGGAGTTTGGATGAAAGATATATGAATTTTGAAGTTCACAGTCATATAAAAGTTAAACAAAATGTTGCTCCAAAATAGATGCTATTAATGTCATCAAAACTCTCGGAATACAATGAGTTTGAAGCTGATTCTTTTTTTCATTGGAAAGAAGACTTAGAGATTTCTTGGGATAGGTCATTCACCAAATTTGGAGTTATATTGATAACATTATGCTTATTGAAAATTGACCTCTGCAAGAACACTCGAGTGCATAAGTAAACACTCGAGTGTTGGTCAAACACTTGTAGAGATTTTGCCTAACACTCGCACTCCTTCTAAAAGCATCAAGGTTGACACTCAATTGCAAGGTAAATACTTGCAAGTTCAGTGCGTGACACTTGCTGATGAATCAAAAGTTCACCTCTTTTATGAGGTGCACTCAAAGTGTCACTTTGTGACACTCAAGTGTACTTCTATGACACTCGAGTATTTGGTAGAAATTGAAACCATTTTATCCATACACTATTTCTAACAATCTTCTACCATATATAGAATTCATCAGCACTCGAGTGTGACAAATTACACACTCGAGTGCATTTAAAAGAACACTCGAGTGATTGTTTTTCCTGCACTGAAAAATTGTCTCTGTAACACCCTGTTTTCGTAAATGTTTTCATAGCGTTTGGATCAGAGTTTGAGCGTCGGAAATTTTTTTATAATAAAGAGTAACTGAATAACATAAAATACAGTGTATCTGGCAATACATATGGCCATACAAACATCCAAGTGTTTAATTCAAAAGTAAATACAATAAAATAAAAGCGTCTTCGCCCGGTCCTCATGCTGGCTTCTTACCCCCGATCTCGATCCCGTGACCCTTGGATCCTGAAGCTAGAGTAAGAGCTGAGGTCCGATGTCCACCGGACCTCAGGTAACAGTTAACCTTATGCTTATGTAACAGTATATGAATGACAGTTATTCATGACATCACAGCAGTACATAATCACATATGTAAAACAATAACCACACATAGCTAATGCATGTTATTCACTGTCTGCACTCTACTTCAGTGCCATGATGTACACTCGTGTCCTCAGCGCTAGGAAAACTCAACGGTATATCATAACCATAACCCGTATATAGCTGGATGTATAATGAAAACATCTAAGACAGAGTCTTAGTTTATGAATACAACTATCATATATAAACATACAACAAGCATAAGAGTTAAGGTTACAGTACGCGTCCGTACCTTCGTTGACGAAATGCAGTACGTCTGACGGTGGATACGTGATCACAGATATCCTATAAGGATAATATCGTATTTAATTAATAAACAACATTCTAATAGACATTCTAGTCACAAATGACTATTTTACCCCTGACTTCAGATAATCGCTACCCGATAAAATTTCTCCAGAGTTTCGCTACTCTGACTCCCAACTTTCAGAAACTCAATCCTTACTATGTTTTTACCTCGTCAGGCATCTTTCAATGCAATGAGGCTTAAAAACAAGAATAGGAATTTCATTTCCTACTTACTAGATCTAGCTAACATTTCTACTAAAACTACTAAACTAAAAACTAGAATCTAAAAGCTAAGGACCGAAGAACTTACCCAGAACCTTGCTACTCCTTCTCCAAAGCTTCTCCTTCTCTCTTTCACTCTTCAATTTTGAAATGCTCAAGAGAGTTTGGTGTGAATTTTCCAAATGAAGTGAAGGCTATTTATAGAGAAAATTTTGGCATTCTTGTAATTCTTTCCAACTTTTTCTCCTTCAATATAAGCCACTAGGTCTAGGTTTTCATTTGAAACTCCATCTCCACCCTCCATTCCATTTGGCCGACCTCCCCCCTCTCTCTCTTCCCTATCCTCTTCCAAAAATGACATCATCCTATGTCATCTTATCCTTTAGGGATTTTCATCCTACCGATAAATTCCCCTGCTCAATGTTTTAATCGAATATACTTATAAATTTCAAATACTTTTTGAGGTAAACTTTGAAGTTTATGTAATCACTTGAGAAATATTTGGAAAAGCAAAGATTATGGTCCAATTAGGGGTCTTTACTAGCCTCTTAGTCATTTTAGGATAAACCCCGACGGTTACGGAAACAATTTCGGAGATAACCCACTTCGGGATAAAAATACACTTGTTTACAATAAGTCCTGATGTGAGATACTTAGTTTACATATTTCAAGGTACAATTTAATTTCTATCGGTTCTCATTTACCTTATTTGCTTTTTCAACAAATATCTTCTTTTTCTTCCAACTTGCCCACTTGCATATTCAATCACACTTACACATACACTCACACACTCACATATTTCGGCTACCCCCCTTTGACTATTCAACTTCGATTTTTAATTAATTTGTATTATGTATTATCTTATATAAATTAGCAAGAAGTTCTCCCATTGGCTTTTAACTAATAACATGGATTTAGGCTTTTTAAAATGTTAGAAATATTGTAAGCCTTAGATCTTGCTTTATGAGATTCAATCCTAGCCATTGATTAATGTTTGACTTGTCAAAGTTGATTAATAAGGTTGTTTAGTGTCTTAATCCTATGATTAGTAATTCTTTGTTGATCAATTAAGCTTTAGGGATTTCATGTATTTAATCTTACACATTATCTTAATCATTCCTAATTAATTAGCAATTACCCTTATGCTAATCTTGGCCATTAGTCTTTAATTAGGGTCACACATCCCTAATTATGCCTTTGAAACATGTTGATTAATCTCTAATAAATGGAGATTTAATTATCTACTAATTATTGACAATTTTCTTAAATTAGATTAATTGTTTTCTCACAAATATTGTGTTGACATTGGTAATTTATGCACCATGTATTATTTTAAAAATCATAAGGCAACTTATGGTCCCCAAAATAATATTGGATTTTTGCCTATTTAAATTCCAAGGAAATACTCCCATAAATTACCTAAATTAGAGACAACATATTTTTCTATTTTTAATAAATATTCAATTGCCTCTTAAGACATTTCATAATAATCACAGGGTATTTTATGACCCATAAATGTATTTAGGGATTTTTGGCACTTTATTCCTTCTAATTTCAAGAGAAATTACCCTAGAAAAATAAGATAATACAACACAAGATTTGAGACCATATATTCACCTATTAAGAATAGGTATTATTTATCAAAAGATAATATTTAAGATAAATAATTATCTGGGTATTACAGTCTCTGAAAATTCCAATTTACTATTTAACATATATTGACATTTGATTTATACTCATACTACTAATCTTATTTGTTCAGATGTTTAAACTCATGGATTACATCTAAAATCTCCAAAGAAAAATTTGTGTCAGAATATTAAATATGATGATAGAAACAAAGACACAGAAACGATCTCAAAGCAAGTCAAATGAATATCGTTTGAAGTGCCTATTGCGGTGAAAGACGAAAGTGACCCAACTTTAAGCGATCGTAGAGCATACCATAGGGATGTCATGTAAAGATCTGTTGCATAGCAGACGAAAGGAATTGCAGAGCAGACAAAAGAGATTGCGTCTGAAGCATTTGTTGAAGCGAAGATGAAAGCGAATTATCATTAAAATCCTTCAACAGCTCCGATCTATTTGTAATGGACAAATTGAAATGCCACAATGGTCATTTAACAAAGTTAAATGGACAAAATAGAGGGAAAACACAGATGCCCCAACAGCTACTTCCAACAGTCATATTCCAAGATATACAATGGGAAGAATGTGCTCAACAGTCATATGATTTTCATTGACTATAAATAGCGAAGCATTCAGGACGAAGCAAATGATGATAGCTTACAACTTCACCGTTGAAATGCCAACACTCTGAATCCAACGTTTATCTCATATGCTCTTTGTTTTCTCAATGTTCATAAAAGTGAGATAATTTGTAATGTATTTCAATATTCATCTTATTCACTTCTAATAGAGAAGATTGATTATAATCCTTCATCATAAAGGTTGTATTTTTTACAGTGTGTAAGGGAGAGTATCTCGGTGAGAGGTTTGTAAACGATTTCACAAGTGCCTAGCTGAACTTGTGGGATTATAGTGGTTCTCAAGTGCCCAGTTAAAACTTAAGGAAGATAGTGGATAAAAATCTCAGGAGGAGGCTAGGGATTGGACGTAGGTTATCGCGGATTGGACCAAACCAAGATAAATCACAGTTTACATATTCTCTTCCTTAAGATCTTATGTTTTTAGCATCTATGTTTTGAATAACTGTCAATAAATTTATAATTCATTATTTTTATACATATTGCTATTCGAAAAGATTTTCAAAGTTTCTTAAGTTTTTATCTTACATCCAATTCATCCTCTTTTGAGTGTCAGCTGATTCTAACAAAAGCCCCTTGCCCTCTAAGCCTTGAGGGGAAAACATTGATTAAAAAAAAAAAATCAGAACTTGTTGCATCAAAAAAGCTGTAACTTAGTAAGAGTAAAAAATGTAACTTGTAAGGATTGTGATAACCTTAGCTTTAGCTACAGTTGTCTGATGGAAACTCATCAATAGCCCGTTACAGAACCAGCATTAGCATCTGTGACTATTGTTACTGACAGTTTAATAGTATCATATTGAATGCTGATTTTGCCCTTAATTCGCAGGTCAAATCTTTCTTGTTTTTGGGTGTTATGAACCAGGAGAACTAATCTAACGTAATGCAAAGAACAGATAGCATATTGAGTTAGATATATTTATGCGTCACATCATTATAATCAAACAGAGCATAGATACATTCGCTTCCTCTTTATGGTATTGGATTTCATAATCCAACCCTACTGATGATGATAGTATCGAATTACTGGGTTTTATTTTCTTAATTATAGTCAGCAAAAAAAGGGGATGAAAGGCCCTGATTATTCATAGGGTTTTGAATATTTGTTAGGTATATTAAATCAAAAGGTTGTGATGATTCAGAAAATTTAAAAAATATTTAAATCAAACAGGGTGGACCCGTGTGCCAACCCTTCACGTAGGTATTCCTTTATCAAAGTGACTTTTGACTTCATATCAATTCATCAATAACTTCTTTTAAGAATAGCTGGCCGTATTCAAATTTTTTCCCTCCAATTTCTTTTATTAAAAGATAATATTTGTGTGAAGCCATGATCAGTCATCCTTAAAAGATGTAATTGGAATTGATGGAATGATTAAACCCATTGAAGAAATACTGGAAAAATTTAACAAAGTTGATGGAATATGATTAAAATGTTAGTAGATAAGAACAAAGTAGAGACTTGAAAGCACAGCATGAACCATGACTTGCACAAGCTAAGTTGCCATATTAAAGTACACCATCCAGTATTTAATACATAGCATATTTAGAGAGTTGATTTTGGTTCTAAATATAAAACACAGATTTTATATTTGTTAATATTTTCTTAATTTCCCAGTATTTTATTCCATAAATAATAATTAAAGAAGAAAGGGAATGAGAGAATCAAGTAAGATGATCAAGGTGTTTAAGAAAGTACATGTCACATTAATTAATTTAATTAACTTCCTTATTTTAATCAAATTAGATAAATATTTGTTGTATTAAAGATAAGATGGAGTAATTCCGATCATTATTCTTAGTAGAAGATTAGTTGGTATGGGTGAGGCTTTTACATTATTAGTGTGTGTGTCGGTTCAGACAAAATGGGTCCTACCATAACTTTTCTTTTCCGTCGTCAGTGGATAAGTTGCTGGGAAAGTAACATAAGGTATGGAAATGAAATGGAATCCAATGCCAAAAGAGTTAAGTTTCACTTGCTGTTCATTAGGCTCTGAAGACTTGACTTGAAAGTGAGTAAAGTCTATTCATTGCCATATACAGTCCATCATCACTATTTGCCATTTCTCAGCAACAAGAGAGAGAGAGAGAGAGAGAAGTAGATCTCTGTTGAATAAGTGCCATGGGTGTTGCAGCTTCATCATCTTCTTCTTCTTCGTCTTCAAAGAAATACGAAGTCTTTCTGAGTTTTAGGGGAGAGGATACTCATAGATCCTTCACCAGTCATCTCCATACAGCCTTATGCCTCAAAGGTATTGAGACTTTCGTTGATTATAGGCTCCCAAAAGGGGACGACATCTTCCAATCGCTCATCCAAGCAATTGAGGATTCATCTCTGTCTGTGATCGTCTTCTCTAAAAACTATGCCTCCTCCAAATGGTGTTTGAATGAGCTCATTGAGATCCTTCGCTGTAAAAAAGAGAAGGGAAAGCTTGTTGTTCCTATATTCTACGAAGTAGACCCATCTCATGTACGCCATCAGAGGGGAGCTTATGAGAAAGCATTTGCACAACATTTGAAGAAAAACCCAAACAAGGTGGATGAGTGGAGACAAGCCCTTTCTGAAACTGCAAATTTAGTTGGATGGCACAATTTCAGGTCACTCTTCATTTTCTAAGTCTCAGTATTTGAAATCAGAGTTTCGTGTTTTTATTTATTCCTTTGACTCATCTTCAATATCATAAAAATGTCTTTTCTTTTATTATTATAATATTAGCTTATCACACTGCAAATCGATGAAATTTTGTTAGAGTCCTTAATAATTTTGAAAATGGTGGAAAATATTACCATAATTTTGATTAAAACTTTGAAGAAACTTGTGATTTTATTATATAATAATGTTATCATCAGGTCACCGAAAAAATTAAACATTGTCATCAATTGGTTCTCAATTTATTAAATGAGAAATTTATTATTCATTTTCATTATTCATTGGTTATATTTCTTATATTAGGAATGAAGCCGAACTCATTCAAAATATTGCTGATGACATCATCAAAAAACTAAACCATATATAGGTCCTCAACTGCATTGGCAAATATTGTTGGAATTGACAAGAATTGTGATGAGATTGAATTTTTGCTAGAAGGATTCTCAACAATTGGAATTTGGGGCATGGGCGGGATAGGCAAAACAACAATGGCTAAGGTTGTGTTTTCCAAATTCCGCTCTCAATTTGACAGTTGCTGCTTTTTGGAAAATTTAAGAGAAGAGTCAGAAAAGCATGATCTAAAATATATACGTGATAAAATTTTCAATGAACTATCAAATGATACATCTCATGAAGGACTCAGTCGTAGAAAAGTTTTAATTGTACTTGATGATGTCAGTGACACAAGTCAATTAGATTATTTGGAAAATGAAGCTTCTCCTTTTAGACAGGGTAGTAAAGTCATCATAACAAGTAGAGATAGACATGTACTTGAAGGAAGAGTTGAAAGAATACATGAAGCCATAGCATTGGGCCACGACAATTCACTTAAGCTTTTCAACCACAAATCCTTCCGCAAATACGGTTATAAAAGTGAATATAAAGAACTAGTTGAAAGAGCACTTGCTTATGCCCAAGGTGTTCCTTTAGCCTTAACCATGTTGGGTTCATTTCTTCATTCCAAAACTATAGAACAATGGGAGAGTGCATTGAGCAAATTAGAAAGGAGGACCCATCCAAATATTCAAGTTGTGTTAAAATTAAGCTATGATGGACTTGATGATGAAGAGAAAGAGGTATTTTTAGACATTGCTTGTTTTTTTAAAGGTGAATCGGAAGGATATATATTGGCAATGCTGGAGAGTTGTGGCTTTTATGCACACATTAGTTTGAGAACACTTAAGGATAAGGCGTTGATAACTATTCATAATTTTGTGGTACAGATGCATGATTTAATTCAATCAATGGCTTTTGAAATTGTTCGCCAAGAATGTCTAAAAAATCCTGAAAGACGTAGCCGACTATGGAATCCTGATGAGATCTATGATGTACTAAAACATAATCGGGTAAGAAAAATGTTTAGCTTTCTAATTAAGTATTTGACAACTACGGAAAATAAATTGTTAACTTAAAGTAATTTATTCACTTGCTTTTCTTATTTTTGTGTTGTCTAGGGAAGTGATGCAATTCAAGGCATAAGTTTAGATTTGTCTCAAATTAGAGATTTACAATTGAGTACTGATACCTTCAAAAAGATGACTAATCTAAGGTTTCTAAAATTCTATTCATCTTGGACTCAAAGACCGTGCACTATGAATCTTCCTTATGGGCTTGACTCCTTTTCTAAGTCATTATGTTATCTTCAATGGGACAATTTTCCTTCAAAATCTCTGCCATTGCCGTTTTGTGCTGAGAAGCTAGTCGAACTTCACATGCCTAATAGCCACCTTAAAAAACTATGGGATGGAGTGCAGGTGCAACATATAAATATGAGTTTTGATCTTTTTTTTTCTCTTTTACAATTAATTAAAATTTCAGAATTTGTTTCCTATACGTAACATTTCTTTTTTTAATTGTTGCAGAACTTAGTGAATTTAAGGATAATAGTTCTTATTGGATCTAAACATTTGATGGAGTTACCTGATATTTCAAGGGCTCAAAATCTGAAAGGGCTTTATCTTCAGGGGTGTGAAAGTTTAAGCCATCTTGATCCATCAATTTTATCTCTTCCAAGATTGGATCGTTTGATTCTCACAGGTTGTAGAAGCCTAAAGAGTTTTAAAACTGAGCGTCACAGAAAATCTCTCCCAATCACAAATGTCTATGGTTGCACTAGGCTCAAGGAATTTTCATTGAGTGAGGCATGCAAATTAACTGAACTTCCACACAATATCAAACATCTCTCAAGGCTAAGATATCTTACCGTAAGCAATTGTAAAAGCCTTCAATCTTTACCAGAGCTTCCTCCATCCATTGAAGAATTACATGCCTTCGACTGCACATCATTAAAGACACTACAACTCACTTCTCACATTGAATCTTCAATGTTGGCAAAGGAAAAAGTGTTGCGTTCAACGCTCTATTCCTCAGTTAGTCATCTCAAAAAGCTTACTCTTTATGGATGTGAACAATTGTATGAACTCCCTGAATCCATCGGCTCCTTATTCTCATTATATTTATTGGATTTGAGAGAAAGTAACATAGAGAGCCTGCCAGCTAGCATCAAGCATCTTTTAAATCTAGAAAAAATTTACTTGAGCAATTGTAGAAGACTTTGTTCTCTGCCAGAACTACCGTTCTTCATCGAAACTGTTGATGCTGATGGTTGCATATCACTAGAGATTATGCCCACATTAGCAACCGCACCATATCTGACGTCCCTACTCCTAAAAGATTGCTTGAAATTGGAGAATCGCTATATGGAAAGTGTCTGTTTCCCATTAAAGCTAGCAATATACACAACTGAAGCATGTGGGTTTTGTTACACAGGAAGAAAAGTTCCAGAATGGTTTAAATCTAATCAGGGAATATATGCTTACAACAATATATCTATTGAGCTTCCTTCAACCACAACCGACCTAATTGGCTTCGCTCTTTGTTCTGTTCTTTCTCACCACGCTCATGGTTACTTGCAATGCCAACTTTATTACGATGGTAAGAAGCATACATGCTCAGAATTTAAAGGAGTGATGACAAATTTTGATTCACATCATGTTTTTCTATGGTGTGTTTCTGACATGTTCATAAACTTCGGTAAAACAATGGATGACCAAAACACCAATTATAGGCCAAACATGTCATTTGAATTCTCTATTGTTATAAATAGTGAGAAGTCTATTGATGGTGTGATTGAAGCATGTGGAGTTTGCCCAATATATGCCTCAGAATATCGCAAATTCATTGAACAAATGGAATTGGATGCCCAAAAAGAGACTTGTCAAGATGCTTATGAGAATTCACTTCATGGAATACTAAAATATGTTAATTTCTCATTTAAGACAGGAAAATGTGGCAATCTTGAAGGAAGTAATATTCCAGAATGGTTTACTTGCAAAAGTTCGATGATAGATCATTTTGGCAGTTTAAAAGCGAGCGTTCAACTTGCTCCAGATTTTGACAAATTGATGGGTTTCATTTTCTTTTTTGTTATACCTAATTTCTCCTCAAAAGAAAGGGATCAATGTTACTCCTACTCCTCATGTTGTAGTGACTATTGGTGTGACGTATATAATGACACAGATTTCATTGGTCCAAGTGGATGGCACTATTCAATGATAAAATTGAACTCAGATAATGTTTTTCTATGGTATGATCCCTTCTGCAATGAATGCATACTAAAGCGTCTTCGACGGGGAACAGGATGTGATGCCAAGCTTGACCTTATATTTTCATTTAATCTTGGTTATGGTTTGAATGACCGGGGGCACTTTAGGGTTGGTCATTGCTTGATCAAAGAATATGGAGTTCGTCCAATATATTTATCTGAGTACACAAACTTCCTTCAACAAGAAAAATTGAATATAAGTATGCAAACAAAGAGGTCTCAAAATATTAATGATGACCAACAACAACTCCCTTCAACAAAGAAATTGAAGGAATCTTCAATTGATTAATCTATTCCCATGAATATTGAGTCCAATACATCTCATGATGTTGATAAGTTGCTACTTTTGCTACCGCAATTGAATTTGGAATCTGCAAAGCATCGCACTCAACATAAATAAATTACCCATAATCCATCACTTGATCGGTGTGTATATCTCTTCTACATTTGATCTATTAAGTTAGACTTTGGTACACCATAGCTACCTTAGGCAAATATATATTATGCTTTTAAACATATTTTGTTACTTTGTAATATATTTAATCCTATTGATGTGTTTGAATCCAACTATTTCCAAAATTACGATTTCAATTTCTTGATTTCTTACAATGAATATGTTCTTGGACAACTTCATTTATATGTTTCCTGATGAAGAATCTCACTAAAGCATAACATAATAGGAAACTTGGCATGTATATGTAGCCTAGCATCATTAGAAACCGAGATAAAAAAGCATTGGTTAATTGAAATAATCAACTAGATCTTAAGATAATTAGATTTAGTATGAAAACGATTTATCTTCTTGTAACTAAGTTTGTTTAAAAAACACTATTTTTCATAATTCGCCCTTCTATTTTGATGGATTTTTGTTGGTTTACAAAAGAGTTCAACTTCTTCAATAGAGGCAAAGAAAGAAATCTTTAATGATTTAGCACACTGTATTTGCATGTGTAAATTGTGATGAAGCCGCGGATCTTTTCTCTCCTTTGGATTTCATAATCAAGCATTCATGGTCAAAACTGGGACAATATGGTAATTATATTGCTATGACAGTAAATGCTAATTGCATCAAGCATATATTTGAGGGTAACTAAGAAAATTAAATTCTTGAAATTGACTTTTAGTTACTTACTTCTTTTTGAATAAAACCCTATATTAAGTCATTAATATCGATTAACTAATATTATCATACCCAAAAATAATTCTATATGCAGTGATGTTATTATGTTTTTGACATAGTAAATATGTTCAGTTATCATTCTTGGCCAAGAAAAGCTGACAAGAAAAACGATGGATGATGCTGCTTCAAGTGCTCTTAACAACCAACTTCTTAAAAAAAAAGTATGAGGTGTTTATCACTGTTAGAGGTGAGGTCACTGCCACAAAAATGATGTATTCAAAGTGTTCTTGGAGATAAAAGAAAAGTGATGTTTGACATTAGGATTATTTAGTCTCAGAAGTTAGGCTTTCTTCAGTTTCCTATTGAAGTAATTGTTTTCTTTACTTTGTTATGCTTGCTTTCTTCTTTTTCTCTGCTTGTGTAGAGAAATCAGGATGTGTGTGTATGACTTTTTAATTTGAAAATTATCTTCAATTTGTCATTAAGTTAAATTGTAGATCATGAGAAGGGACACTGATTGTGCTATCCAGTTATTAGAACAATATGGAAAATAGATAGAGGTCAGAAGTAACTAGTTGTTGTGTGTTACTTTGTTAAAAGTTTTTCATATTTATTAGAGGCTAAATTATACAAAATCCACCTGGATTTTAGATCAGTTGCATGCACTACAAAAAAAAAAAGACTTTCAGTGGCGACATTTGGCGGCGACTTTTAATGTCACCGCCGAAAGTCATACTTTCAGCGGCGACAATAGAGTCGCCGCTAAAAGTATTGACTTTCGGCGGTGACAATTTTTACTACCGCTGAAGGTTAACTTTCAGCGGCGACATTAAAAGTCGCTGCTAAAAACAATCACTTTCAGTGGCAATAGTAAAAGTCGTCGCTGAAAGTTACACCTTCAGCGGCGACGTCACCGCTAATAGTAAACTTTCAGCGGCAACTTTCAAAGTCACCGCCAAAAGTGGTCGCTAAAAGTATATTTATTGTATATATATAAAGGGATAGGTTATTCTGCCTACTCCTATTTTACCTACCTCTGCCTACCCCTCTTAATACCGTTAGATCATGATCTCATCCAACGGCAGAGATTTGAGAGATAAAATAAACATTTTACCCCTTCTCTCTCCCACCCTCCCACGGCCTCCCATACTTCTCAGTTGTTTTCGTCGGATTAGAACGAACAGACAAGGAATACGATGGCGAAAGCGGAGGTGATTAGTTTTCTCGTTAACAGGTTCTTTTTGAATTTTGATTCTGGATAAAACACCTAAGAACTTGTGAGATTGATGCAAGGTTTTCCATTCTGTTCGTTGCCTTCTAAATGTTGTTTTCCATTCTGTTCGAAATTGATGTGAGTGTCAAAAGAACATAAAGATGCGAGGTTTTCCATTCTGTTCGATTCTGTTTTCCATTCTGTTCATTGCCTTCTAAATGTTGCGTGAGATTGATTAGAATGCAACGAACAGAATTGAAACCCTAATATTGGTGCGAGTTTGTGTGGGTTTTCCTCTATAAACCCTAATATTCGGTCAGTTAAGCTATTTAGTGTTCATAGGGTTACTTGTTAGCTATGTTTTGGGATGTGTTCTTGATTTTTTTAATTTCAAATATAATTTTTTGCTATTCTTGTTTTATTTTCATTTTAATTATTTTCTATATTTTCAAATATAATTTACTTTCTATAATTATATCAAATTACCCAATTAAAATTCTGATATGTGTTACATAAGATACTTGAAATTCCATATCAGTAAATAAAACAAGAATAGAAAAAATGAAAATAAAACAAGAATAGCAAACAACATTTAGAAGGCAACGAACAGAATGAAAACAAAATCAAACAAAATGGAAAACCTCACATCTTTCGGTTCTTTTGACCCTCGCATCAATTTTGAACAGAATGGAAAACAGAAACGAACATAATGGAAAACAACATTTAGAAGGCAATGAACAGAATGGAAAACCTCGCATCAATCTCACAAGTTCTTGGGTGTTTTATCGAAAATCGAAATTCAAAAAGAACCTATTAACGAGAAATCTAATCACCTCCGCTTTCGCCATCGTATTCCTTGTCTGTTCGTTCTAATCCGGCGAAAACAACTGAGAAGTATGAGAGGCCGTGGGAGGGTGGGAGAGAGAAGGGGTAAAATGTTTATTTTATCTCTCAAATCTCTGCCGTTGGATAAGATCATGATTAAACGGTATTGAGAGGGGTAGGCAGAGGTAGGTAAAATAGGAGTAGGCAAAATAACCTCTCCCTTTATATATACAATAAATATACTTTTAGCGGCGACTTTGAAAGTCACCGCTAAAAGTTTACTATCAGCGGTGACGTCGCCACTGAAGGTGTAACTTTCAGCGACGACTTTTACTGTCGCCACTGAAAGTGATTGTTTTCAACGAAGAATTTTAATGTCACCGCTGAAAGTAATTGTTTTTAGCGGCGACTATCATTTGTCGCCGCCGAATGATGTTTCAGTGGTGACATAGTGTCGCCACCGAAAATCTAATTTACAATCTTTCAAATTTTTTTGGATTTATAATATTTATACAATAAAAATGTTTATTGATTTAATTTCTTATGAGTAAATAAAATAATTCCTCAGATTATTTTGTGTTTGTATTTATAATTAATCTTAAACTATATCAATTACAAATTTTTAATATTTAGTTGATTTTAAGCTTTAACTAATGAAATATAATTTTTATGTAAGAATATAAATATAAATATATTATTTTTATAACAATTTGAATACATTATTTAGTAGGTAAGAAACCATGATTTTTTTTTTCTTCAAAAGATTCACATATTTTCACTAATACAAAGATAAACTTGTTCTCCCTCCAGAAAACACATTTCACAGCTTCCCTCCATTTAGCTTCCCTTGATGACTAATTTTAAGGACATTATCAAATTTTAATTCTTATGATGCCTCATGTCTTCATAATTTTAAACAAAATCTCTTCTTTCCACTATAATATTATTGTCTAATTCAAACTATAAATAATAACAAAATAATATAGAAATAAAGTTAGAGCCTCATGCTAAAGTAATGTGAGTATGCTATCACATATTCCCTAGATACTGGATCATGTATATCTATACGGAGACTTATTTAGCCAATCATTGATCAAAATAAATTGTGGCACATTTGATATCACATTATATAACATAACGTTGGTGGTGTATGCAATATACAAAAGTCATAAATTTGTCAACAAATTCAACCAAGACGATCATCAACCTCATGATTCTCTCATCTAATCTCAATGAATGTATGCATATACCTATTCTTTTACAAAAATAATTCATTGTATGACCTCTTTATAGAAACGTTTGATATTAAACTGAATCAGAATCTATTATTAAAGCTTATTGGCATGCAGTGTCAACGCAAAATATTGTATTGTGGATATATATATTCTGCTCTTAATGGATGCTTGTGTCTTTAGGCTGTTGCTCAATTTTAATTGTTTTAATTCTGTCACATGAATTATAGGCTCCTCTCATCCTATCAAAAAAGGTAGAGGAGTGTACAAATATTATAAAGTGGACTTGAGGACTAGATTTGGATCAAAGATACCAGTGAAACTATCAAACGACCTGAAAAGAGCAGTAGGTGGGGAAGCAAGAAACCTTGTTAATTATTGTGGTTATGTTGTTAGGACCACAATCTCTTTTCGTCATGGTGCTGAATGGAATAATATTTATGAACAATATAAAGATGAGATGATTTTGAAAGTAAAGGTATACTCTTCCCAAATATTTATATATATATATATTTGTTTATTTATGTTTTCATAACAATTTTTTTTTTGTTTATATGTATTTTAGGACAAATTTGAACCTTATGATGCAACCAACGAAGAAAAGTTCAAAGAAACTATAACAATGAACTTGCAAAATGCCTTTAGAAATTGGAAGACCAACTTGCACAAACACTATAACAAATATGCGGTGGTCTAATCCTCCTCAAAATATTAATTCTGAAGATTGGGAGTTGTTACTAGCATATTTCCAGACTGACGTATTCACAGTACCTTTCTATCCTTTTAAATGGATCATATATTTATTTTAGTCATTAATTCTTTGTTACAATTTTTTTTTTTTTTTGTAGAAAAAAAGTAAAAGAAACAAGAGCAATCGAGAAAAACAAGTAACAAAGCATACTTGTGGTTGTCTATCATTTGAGGAGATTAAGTTCGCTACAGTAAGTTCAATCTCTCTTCACTTTAGTTTATATTTTGAATTATTTTTCATTTTAAATTGTATCATGTGTCGTCTTTGTATATTATGCTTTATAGAGGGACCCCACTACTGGACAGTCTGCACCCCCTGACCAATTGTACCTGATCCATCACACTAGGAAGAAAGCAGATGGACAGTTAGAGTGGGCAGATCCACAATCTGAGCAAATATACATATGCGTTGTGTTTTTATGTTATACTAACTTCAATATTTTTTTTATCTCATTTGTTTCATGCTTTAATTGTAGGTTAACTTGCAAGACCTTCACCAACAACAAGAAGAGGTAGAGGTTGATGCTCGAATGACCTCTGATGAAATATTGACAGCTGTTCTTGGTGAATGATCAGGGTATGTAAGAGGAAAAGGGTATGGAGCAAAGCCATTGAGGAAGAGAAATCGCTCTCAATCCAATGATAATTCAGCTGTGGAGACTATGCGTACCCAATTGCTTGAGGAGTTTGATAAAAAAATTCAGGAGGAGTGTGAAAAGATAGAAGCAGAGCGTGCTGAGGAACGTGCTACGATGGAAGCAAAGCGCAAGAAGAACGTGCAAGGATGCAAGCAGACGTGTAGAAGAACGTGCACAATTTGATGAGAAGATGAAACAAATGGAGCAGAGGATTCTAGCTATCTTAATGCAACATGGGCAAGTAACAGCTCCTACTTCATCTACTCCTAGCCTTCCTGTCCCACCAGTTGATCGTTCTTCATAGTTTTATGTTTGATGTTTCCTTCCAATAAACAACCTTTAGACTTTGTTTATAGAAAATTTAAATATTTCATGTTAATTTTGAACATTTATGTTAGTATCATTGTTAGTTAATATATTGTTAGTTTCAAGTTTCTTATGATCTTAATAAATGCGGTACAGGTTTTAATTGTGGTACAATTTTTAATTTTATCAATTTATATTTATTTTTTTTTTAAAAAAAAATGTTACTTTTGGCACGACAAATGTAGCCACTGAAAAGACTATTAGCGGCAACAAAAACTGTCGCCATTAATAGTATTTTCAGCGGCGACAATTGGTCACCGCGGAAAAGGGTATTGATGGCGACTATTTGTCGCCGCTGAAAACTATATCCGTGGCGATAAATGGTCGCCGCAAAAACGTGTATCAGTGGTGACTAAATGTTGCCACTGAAACAGGTATCCGAGACGACAAAAGTGTCGCAGCCAAAAATGTTATCTGTGGCGAAAAATGTTATCTGTGGCGAAAATTGCCGCTGAAAGTCAATTTTTTTGTAGTGATGTAACCCCCATGATATTTCAAAGTTCAAATTTTACCCCCCAACATTTCATGTTTTAACTATTAACCCTCTGTCGTTAAGTGACTGTACCATTATCTTTTTTAACGGAAATTGACATGTCAAATTATGAGATGACACGTGGCATCCTATGTAAACTACTAATTTCATAAAGCCTCTTGAACTTTGAATAGTTTCACAGAACCCCACTAAACTCTAATCAGATACAAATAACCCTAACATTTCAAAATTTAAATAATTTTGATTTATAATATTAAACCACATGCCGTTACTTTCATCATTTTAATACATTTAGAAAGTTTTTTCCTATCATTTGTCAATTAAAATAATTTTCTTGTATGGCCTAAACTAGAAGAATAATATTTAATAAATAAATAAAAATGTCAACATTTGTATAACATTTACTTATTTTTTTGGGATAATTGATCATTGATAATATAAGAATGTCATCACTTGTGTTAAATATATTTTTGGAATGACTGATCATGGATAGTTTAAATATTAAATTTGTGTTAAAGGTCATTAATTTTTCTTCTTAGTAATGCATTTTTTTCTTGAATTAGAGTTTCCATGTTTATTTTTATCTTTTAAAATATTATTCATCTATTTTTTGTCATAGAAAAGAAATATTTTATTTGACAAATAATAGTAAAAATATTAATAAATTTATTAAAATGATAAAAGTAACGACATGTTGTAATACCCTAAAAATCGCACTTATGATAAATCCTTTGAGGCAATTAAATATTTGTAATACCCGGATAAATAAAATGGCTATTTTTGATAAGTGAATGTGTGGCCTCAGTTCCTGTGTTATATGTATCTTATTTCCTAAGGAAAAATCTCTCGGAAATTAGGGAAAAGATAATAATTTGCCAAAATTACTAAAATGCCATTGTGAAGCATAAATGGCCTAAGAAAATTACGATATATTCTAAAGGGCAGTGAAATAATTATTAAAAAGTAGAAAGAATATTGCCCTTAATTTAGACAATTTATTAAATTATTTCCTTTGGAAATAAAAGGAAAAAGAATTAAAAAGTATTCTGGGGGTCATAATTGACCCCATGATTTTTTAATATTTTATGTAAACCATAAAATACCAATGTAAGTCCAATAGTTGTGAGATAATGATTAATTCTAAATAAGAAAATTATCCACAATTAGTAAGTGATTAATAAATAATTATTGGCTAATTATTTAAGCATAAACAAGTGAATAATCATGGTAAATTATGTAAAACCCTATAACTAGTGGTTTATGGCTAAAATTAGCATAAAATATATTTGCTAATTTATTGGAAAAGATTAAGAAAAATTAATGAGAGTAAGTGTATGAAAATCTCTTATCCTAAAGATTGCTAATCATGGGATTAGCACACTAATTAAGCTTACTAATTAATTGGACAAATTGAAACATTAATCAGGGTTAAGATGTAATCTAATAAAGCAAGATCAAAGGTTTATAATTATTCTAGTAATTTTTAAAGCCTAAATCCATGTAATTACTTATGGACCAATAAGGGAATTTTGTGAAAAATAAGTATAGGATAAATAGAATAAAATAAAATAAAATAATTAAAACAAAAAATAAAATAAAAAAATATATATATAAGTATGCTGGCCGAAATTTTTGGGTCAAAGGGATAAGAATTGCAAGATATAATATCATGATATTTTGATATTATAATAATATTATAATTGTGATATTTTGGGAAAAAGCAAATAGGATAAATGACCACCGATAGAAATTAAATCCTATCTAGAAAACCATGAACTAGGTTTCTAAGGTCAGAGCATATTATGGACAAGTGTATTTTTATCTCGGAGTGGGCTGTCTCCGAAGTTATTTCCGAAACCGGCGAAATGCTTAAGAGATAAGACAAAATAGATATTTTAGGGAATAAGGGCAGATAGTCACAATGAAAATAAATCATAACTCAATATCTAGGAATAAGTTGGTAAACATCTAGACATATTCGGAATCAGTGAATTTTTGTCTCGAAATTGACGTTACCCGAAGCGATTTCCGTAACCGAAGGAGATTATCCGAAAATATTCAGCGAAATAGGAGATGCCTTGAATGGGATCAAAAATTTAGTTAACCCAAGTATTTTGAAAGAGGAAGAAGAGATCTTCAGGGCTATGTTCTCGGATTTTTGAGATTTTGTAAGATTACGCGATTAGGACACCGAACAGGGAACTTATCGGTAGGAAACTTGCTAAACAAGGGGGTGACATCATTGGCATGACATCATGGCCTTGAATGATGATGTAAGGAGGTGGGTTGGATGGCCAAGATTGTGCCATCTCAATGAAGTGCGATCCGACGGTCAAGAATTCGTCTGACAAAGCATGAATAGTAACCCGAAAACTTCTATAAATAGGCCTTGCCTCTCATTTGAAAATTCACACCCAAGAGCTCTTGCTCATTTCAAAAATTTGGAGTAGCAAGGAGGAGGAAGGAGTCCGGGGAAATTTGTAGCGAAGCTCTAAGTAAGTTCTTCGGTCTTTAGTCTTAAGCTTCCGTAGTTCTTTCGGTAGTTAGAGTAGAAATGCTAGTTTGATCTTTAATCTTCCAAGTATGATTAGATATCATGTTGGAGTTAGAGATATGGAAAAATTTTGAAGATTAGAGTCAAAGTAGCGAAGCTCTGGCGAAATTTCGCCGATTAGTCAACTAGGGGCAAAATGGTAATTTGTACCTAAAATGCCTGTTATGATGTTAGATATTGATAAATGTGATATTATCCTTATAGGATATCTGTGATCACCTACCGCTGTCAAACCGCTGTCGAACGTGCTATTTTCCGTTTTCCATCAAAAGTACAGTTTTCCGTCAAACGTACCAGAATACCGTCAATGAAGGTACGGACGCGTACTGTAACAATGACACTGATGTTTATATGCTTATATATGTTGTGGATGGTTTCATAAAGCCATGAACGGGACTCTGTCCTGGACATGCACTGTGACTAAGGTAGACTTAGATCACTATTTTACAGCTTTACGGGTTATAGTCATGATAACACTGTTATGTTGTCCTAGCGCTGAGGATACGACCGTACATCGTGGCACAGGGTATAAGTGCAGACCAGGGATAACTTTGCATGATAGTGTAGTTGTTATCAAATGATCATACGACATATCGGTTTGATCATTGCTGTAATATTAGAAATATCTGTTGTACATATTGTTTATATAAGCATGAGGTTAACCGTTACCTGAGGTCCGATGGGCATTGGACCTCAGCTCTTATATAGCTTCAGGGTCCGGAGACTCGCGGACGGAAGATGAGCGTAAGCTGAATAGTAGCACGTGTGAAGAACGCGTAAAGAACCGATCGAGGACATCTAAGATTTGAACAGATAATGTAATGTTCGTTATGAACAGGCAGCTACGCCACTGTATTATGTTGTATCAGTTACTCAATACTCCATTTGTTTCCAATGCTCTACTCTGATATATGAAAAAAAAAATACTGCTTTTGAAAATGAGATGTTACAATATTTATTAAAAATAGGAAAGTATGTTGTCTCTAATCTAGATAATTTATTGGATTATTTTCCTTGGGAAATAATGAGTCAAAATTTAAGATTATTTTGGGGAACATAAGTTGCCCCATGATTTTTAATATAATGCATGAGACATAAAATACCAATGTCAGTGCAATAGTTGTGAGAAAACAATTAATCCTAATTAAGAAAATTGTCAACAATTAGTAAGTGATTAAATAAGTAATTAATTGCTAATTGTTTAGGCATGAACAAAGATGATATCCAAAGTTAATTGTATTTAAACCCTAATTGAATATCAATGGTTAATAAAGGGTCAAGATTGAATCTTCTAAAGCTAATCTAATGGTTCTAATTAATTGAACCTTAATCCATATGATAATGGATCAACCAATGAGAGAATTTCTAGCTAAAATATATAAGATAAGGTGGGATAATTAAATAAACAAAATGTGAAATAAATTAAAAGGGGGAGGGGACGAAATTTTGGAGGAAAAAGGGAAGAGGGATTAATGTGAAAAGGGTTAAGGATATTTAAAATAATATCATGATATTTTTGGAAAAAAGAAGATATTTGTTGAAAAAGCAAATAGGATAAATGAGAACCGATAGAAATTAAATCCTATCTTGAAATCCTTGGATTAAGTAGAAAACAACTGGACATATTATGAATCAGTGAATTTTTGTTCCGAAGTTGGTGTTAGCCAAAGTCATTTCCGTAACCGACGGCGTTTATCCTAAAATGGTAAACAGGCTAGGAAATACCCTTAATGGGATCATAAATTTGGTTAATCCAAATATCTTGAAAGAGGAAGCTTAGACCTCCAAGACTACATTGTTGAATTTTTGAGATTAGTTAAGATTACGCGATTAGAACACCGATCAGGAGGACTTATCAGTAGAAGCTCATAAAGTGAAGGGATGACATCACCTAGACGACTTCATTTTGTTGAAAAAGGGGGCATGGAGGTCGGCCAAATAGGTGTGTGGTGGAGATTTGGAGTTGTTTGAAACCCTAGATCTAATGGCTCACAATGAAGAAGATAAAGTTGGAAAAGTGCAATTTTGCCCTCAAGCTTTCCCTATAAATAGGCCACCATTCCCTTTGAGTTTTTCACACCAACATCTCTTAAGAATTTCGAATCTTAGAGAGTAGAGAGAAGGAGGAGCTCTTGTGTAACATCCCATTTTAAAAGCGGAATTTTTTTTTTTTTCAATCAGAGTAGAGCATTGGAGCGAAAGAATGACTGATACATATTCAAATCTAAACCATAGTGTAACATAGTATGGATAATACAGTCATCCTACTGTTCCAAAAGTAAATACAAAAGCGGAATAGAAATTCTCCGGCCAGCGGTCTAATCGTGCTGTTCCCCCGGTCTCCAACTCTCGGTCCTCCGGACCCTAAAGCTACAGCTGAGATCCAATTTACCGCATTGGATCTTAGGTAACGGTTAACCTTATGCTCAAACAATACAGTATACAGACAACAAATATTCAAGACAATACAACAGTATATCAGTACATAAGCGTACAGTAGATGCATGATCAATATGACGACAGAACATAAGCACAAAGCAGTATGTAGAGCCTCATAAGGTAACAACAACAACAGCCTGCAAAAAAAACCAGTGCCACGATAACCATTCGTGTCCTCAGCGTTAGGAAAACATAACGACATTATTATGACTATAACCCGTGTAAAATTGTCTGTATATTCGGTCTACAAACGTATCTATCACATATATGTATTTAAGCAGCACATGATTAGTGTTACAGTACGTGTCCGTACCTCCGTTGACAATATACGGTACTTCTGGTACGTTTGACGGAAAACTACACTTTTGACGGAAAACAGCGGGCTGACAACGGCACGTCAGACAGCGGTACGACGACGGTTCGTGATCAAAGATTTCCTATAGGAATAATATCACATTTGTCAATATTTGACATCATAACAGGCATTTTAGGTACAAATTACCATTTTGCCCCTATTCCCCCAATCGCCGTAATTTCGCCAGCGTTTCGCTACTTTAACTCTATTTCTCCAAAATTTTAACATACCTCTTTCCTCCAACATATTTTTGAAATAAATATCATATATACCCCTAAAACATGATATCTAAATCATACTTGAAAAACTAAAGATCTAACACTCCTACTATAACTACCGAAAGAACTTAAGACTAAAGACCGGAAAACTTACTCAGAGCTTCGCTGCAAACTTCCCCGGACTTCTTCCTCCTTCTTGCTGCTCCAAGATTTCGAATAGACTAGAGAAGAATGATGTGAAGATTTCAAATGAAGGGCAAGGCTATTTATAGGCAAATTCTGGGTTACTATTCATGCTTTACCATACCAGATCTCAACCGTCGGATCGCACTTCTTTGAAATGGAAAGATCTTAGCCATTGAAGCATCTTGGCCGACCTCCCCCCTCCCCAAAGTCAAATAAGTGATGTCATGCATGAGGTCACTGACTTGTCTGAGAAGTTTTCCTACCGATAAAGTCTCTGTTCGGTGTCCGAATCGCGTAATCTTGCAAAATCTCAAAAATCCGGAATCGTAACTTTGAAGATCTTTTATTACTCATTAGAAATGTCTGCGTTAACTAAATTTTTGATCCCTTTCAGGTCTTCATCGGTTCCACAGAAGATTTCGGATATTCGCCTTCGGTTACGGAAATGACTTCGGAGACAGCCTACTCCGAGATAAAAATTCACTTGTTTCTAATATACTCTGACTTTAGAAACCTTGTTCATGGTTTTCTAGATAGGATTTAGTTTTTATCGGTGGTCATTTATCCTATTTGCTTTTTCACATAAATTATATTATTATTTTATTACAACTTGTAACAAATATCATGATATTTTTTCCTCTTCATTCTTATCCTATTTTCTTGCAAAAATTTCGGTCAGCTGGTCCTCCTTTTTTTTTTTTAAAATTTATTTTTTAATTAATATTATATATTTTAATTATTTAAAAATTATTTTATATAACTTTTTCACAAAATTTCCTTATTGGTCCATACATGTTTTGAGGCTTAAAATTACTTAATCTCATATATTTTTCTTAATATTTTTCCAATAATTAGAAAATATATTTTATGCTAATTTTAGCCATAAACCACTAATTATAGGGTTTTACATAATTATCTTTGGATTTTCCTTTGTTTAAGCCCAAATAATTAGCTAGTAATTATTTAATTAATTACCCACTAATTTTTGATAATTTTCTTAATTAGAGTAACTTATTTTCTCACAACTTTTGCATTGACATTAGTGTTTTATGTCTCATGCATTATATTAAAATTCACGGGGGCACTTTGGTCATTATAATACTTTTTGATTTTCCCCCTTTATTTTTCCAAACTTATATTTTATTAAATTTTCAAAATTATAGACAATATACTCTCTCAATTTTAATAATTATTTTACTGCCTCCTAGGATTTTTCATAATTTCCTTAGGTCATTCTATACTCCACAAGGGCATTTTCGTCATTTTGACACCTTATTGCTTTTCCCTAATTTCTAAGAGATTTTTTCCTCATAAATATGATAAATACAACATAGAAATTGAGACCACAATTTTACTTATCAGAAATAGCCATTTTATTTATTCGGGTATTACATCTTGTGAAGAAGTAGCAAAGCTTTGGGTAAGTTCTTCGGCCCCTAGTTTCAAGTTCTAGACTTTAGTTCGGTAGTTCTTGAAGTTCTAGGGTAGATGTTGTTTTGATCTTTAGTCTTCCAATATATTGTAGATATCATGTTTTAGGCTTAAATATGGTATTTATTTCGAAAATATGTTGGAGAAAGAGATATGGCAAAATTTTGGAAGATTAGAGTCAAAGTAACGAAGTTCTGGCGAAATTCCGCCGATTAGTAAAGTCAGGGGTAAAATGGTCATTTATGACTAAAATGACTGTTATAATGTTGATTAGTAACAAATACGCTATTATTCTTATAGGATCTCTGTGATCATGTTCCGATCGTCACACGTACCGTATATCGTCAACGAAGGTACGTTCGCGTACTGTAACACTAACTCTGATGGTTATTGTATGCGTATATGTGCTATGTTTATGGTATTCTTATATGAGGTAGCTGATAGCTCTGTGATATGTTTATGTACTGTTGATATGTTTACGCTTCCTAAGGGCCACACATATGCTAGGGGGCTTATGTGCTGATGAGGTACGTTTGCTAAGGGCCACACATCTGTCAGGGGACTTATGTGCTATTGCTAAGGGCCACACATTTTATGTGCTATTGAGATACGTTTGCTAAGGGCCACACATCTTATGTGCTTATGGGATACGCTTGTTGTACTTTTGGTTTAGTGCTCTTATTCTGTTTATGTTGTGAATGCCCGTAGTCCATATATTGTATGTAAACATGAGGTTAATCGTTACCTGAGGTCCGATGCGGACCTCAGCTCTTAACGTAGCTTCAGGGTCGGGAGAACCGAGAGAGAAGGGCAAGCAGCACGCATAGAGACTCGGCGGAAGACTGTCTTTTGTTGTCACGACGTGGGAATCGCCAGGGAGACACTTTTGTAGTTACGTTTGCGTTAAACACTCGGATCATGTACTGTTACTGTAATTAGCCAGACTTACGACATTTTGAATATATATATTAGTTACACTCTTGCTCTGATGCTCTACTCTGATGAAAAAAAAAATTATACTGCTTTTAAAAATGGGATGTTACACATGCGGTTTAATATTAAAAATAAAATTTAAAAGGAGTTAGATTTAAATTTTGAAATGTTAAGGTTATTTGTAATTGATTAAAGTTTAGAGGGTTCTTTACAACTATTTAAAGTTCAAGGGGTTTTATGAAATTAATAATTTAAACTTGATGCCACGTAGGATGTCACATGTTATCTCATAATCTGACGTAATATTTTCCATTAAAAAGATAACGATCACTTAGGGGTTAATAGTTTAAAAACAAAAAAGGTCGGGAGGTTAAATTTAAACTTTGAAATGTTATAAGGATTATATGAAATTGAACCAAAGTTCAAAGGATTTTCTTGTATAATTTAGCCTTTATTAAATGGCTAATAACACATTGTCAAAGGTATTTTTTGACATGCGCATGTTTTGTGTGTGTGATTGTTGTAAATTTCAAATTCCAGTTTGTTGTAAGGATTACAAGTTATACTACTCCTCTGGTCCTATAAAGGTAGGGAGAGAAGAATATATTTGGTTCTAGTTATAATGAAAAGAGAGAAAAAAAGTATGAATGTACAATTTTATTCTTAATTTATTATTGTATTGTCTTTGTTTTCATTGGTATAATATATATTAAACAGGGGTAAATTTGGGAAGTTGTTGAACTTTATGAAAGAAAATGAAGTTAAGATTTTTTTTTTTTTTTAGTTTATGTAAAACATGTTAGAAGTGTCTTATGTATAAGAAGAGGAGTACTTTGTAATGCATGGGAAAGTAATATGATTGGTAATGTGAAAGTAATAAGAATGGGCTCCTTGCGATTTTGAGAGCTTAAATTGAATAATCATTTCTAATAATTTAATAAAAACAACTACCAAAACAATTATAGCTCTTATCACCTACTTTAATAAAAAAAAAACTAAACATAAAATGGGTCTTATATTAAGACCTAAAGGTAGTAACAGTGACTTGGTAAGTACATGTAACCTAAACTCTACCTATTTCAATAGTTGAGTCTCCATTAAGTTTATATTTTGTATTTGGGGCGTGGTCTGATTGAATGAATGATTCATTGATTCTTGATATTTTCATTCAAGGAAAATAATTGTCCTCTTTCATGTCGTCAACTCTTCAAAAAGGGCTTTTTGATCAATTTGCCCCTTATTAAATAACTATTTACCAAAATGTCCCTATCTGAAAACTATTTACCCATATGCCCCTGTTTAGTCGACTACAGATTAAAACGCGGGGCAAATTTTTTTTTGAATATCCCCGTGATTTAGTCGACTAAGATACAAGGCTTAGTCGACTAAATCGCGAAAGAGGGGTTTTTTAATCGCGGCATTTGGAACCTGACTAAAAAACCTCCCCAAACCTCTTCCCTTTGTTTTTTTCACCAAATCCTTGCTAAATCTGTTGGTGGGTAGCGAAGGAAACTTCATTCTAGTGTCATTTGCGTCGATTTTGGTATGTTCTCATCTCCATTTCGAATTTCCGCCGTTGTTCTTGCTTTTATGCGAACCCCTATTTGCGTTTTTTTTTGCGTTTTGTGCTTTCATTGGGTAATTTTGTTGTGTAGCTTTGATTGATTTGAGTATTTCATTCGTATTTATGGATGAAAATGACGAATGTACATGTGAAAGTGGAAAGATTTACATTATTTTGGTAGAATCATGTTTCCATATCAAGTCCCTTGAAAATTATTGTGGCTATTAATGTTTTAGGTTGTTATTTGTATGATATATACATTATGACTTTGAGGAATTATCCTTTCTCAAGTAATTGTTGAAAATCTGTCAGAGGATGAAATTGTTGGGATGAAAGAAATATTCAGGTAATAGACACGGATAATAGTGGACACATCACTCGTGAGGAGCTAAAAGTTGGTTTGGAGAAAGTGGGTGCTTTCCTCAAGGATTCCGAAATCAATCGGTTAATGCAATCGGTAATAATTAATACCGTTCAAATTGGTTATGATATATTTCGTCCATAATAATTAATGTTGTTTGTTTCTTAAAATTTTAGGCTGACACAGATAATAGTGGCACAGACTATGGTGAATTCTTAGCAGCTATGCTTCATGAAAACAAGCTATAAGAGAAGGACCATCTATATACTGCCTTCACCTATCTTGACAAAGATGGTAGCGGGTACATTACGCGAGATGAGCTCCAACAAGCGTTTCTGATTTGGTCAACTAGATATTCAATTAGATGATATAATCCGTGAAGTTGATAAGGATAATGTAATTAATATCTTCCTTTCCAAGGGTTTCATATATATGTGGTTGCTTTGTCACTTCCCCTCCCACCAAAGAAACAATCACCATAGATATTTCATTTTGCCATGTATATAACTTCAATCTTGTTTGTTCTATTTTCAGGATGGCGCATTGATTACAATGAGTTTGTTGCAATGATGCAAGACTCTAGTTTGTAGGCCATGACATGTGGTGACTTGATAGATGTCTTTCAACTTGCCTCCTCTCTCTTACTCGAAGTAGATATTATGTATAAGTGCATGCCCTTGTAAAATGTAATACCCGGATATTTATCTGGAATATTATAAATAAAAGTTGGATATTTCTGATAAGTGAAATTTCAATCTCCGGTCTTGTATAATTATAGTCTATTTTCTAAGTAGAATTTCTGCAAGAAATTAGGGAGTTTAAGGGCCAAAGTGCCAAAATGACCAAAATGCCCCTAAGGGACATAAATAACTTAGAAAATTTACGAAAAATCCTAAAAGACAGTAAAATGACCAAGTGAGATAGAAGAGTATATAATCTCTAATTATTGTAATTTTATAAATTATGAAATTGGAGAAATTGTTGGAAAATACTCAAAAGAAGTGAAATGACCATAATACCCTTGTAATTATGGAATAATGCAAGAGGCATGAAAATACTAATGTTAATACAAGTGTATGAAGGTAATAAGGCATAGTAATTAAGAAAATTATCAACAAGTGATAATGAAGTAATTAAGTAATATTGGACTAATTACTTAAGCATAAGCAAAGGAAATTCAGTAATAAATATGTGAAGCTCAAAAATTAGTGGAAATTAGTTGAATATTAGTAAAAATGTATTTACTAATTAATTGGAAATTTCTATGAAAAATAGTTGAGTTTAGGTATTTTTAAGCCTAAATACAAGAATGGACCAATTAGAGAATTTTGGGGAATTTTTAATAAAAATTGAATTAAGTAATTAATTAAATAATTAAATAATTCATGAAAAAGATTTACAAATCCAAAAAAAGTGCCCAGCCGAAATATGACCAAAAAATGAAGATAAGAGTGAAAATTTTAATATCATGATATTTTCACAATTGTAGCACATGTTTTATTATTTTAATATATAATTAAAGTGCATGAATAGTAATAAAAAAATAGGAAACGGACCCTATCTAGAGATCTAGGAATAGGAATTCCAAAGTCAAGGTAGATTATTGATCAGTGGAATTTTATCTTCCGTTAAACTCTCCCGGAAGTTAATTCTGAAGCCAATAGGGCTTTTTCCTAATAAGACAAAATAGAGAAATTCTGAGAAAAGGCGAGATAGCCGGGTTGGGAGTAAAGACTTCAAAATTAGAGTTGTGACAACTGAGAAAGAATTGGGAAATTTTATGGACATATTTGAAATCGGTGCATCTATGACTATAAGTGGAACTTAGGATTTTCGTTTGAACTTAGGACATGTTCGGACACGTTTTCGAGAAAGCTTCCGTCAATCCGGAAATGGCCTAGGCAGAGTCAGAAAAATAGTTGGAATAGACATTTCTAGTATGGAAGAGAAGGTCTTCAAAGCTAGTTAACGAGAATTTTGAGATTTCTCCGAAATTACGCGAATCGGGTGCCGATCGGGAAATCGGCTCCGAAGCTTACGGAAGGTGACACGTGGCCACCTCCCATTGGCCAATGGATGCCACCTAAGCATAGGGCAGGTCGGCCAAGAAGGGAAAAGAAGAAGAAAAAGCTTGTTCCAAAAGTTTCCTGGACGGTTCGAGATCGTTTTCATAAAGTTGATCAGACAGTGAAATCCTCCCCCGTTTCTATAAATACCCCCCCTTCCTCTTCATTTCTCACAATTCCAAGAGCTCCAAACCGAAAAGCTAGAGAGAGGAGAGGGAAGGAGAAGGTAGGGAAAATCAGAGCGAAGCTCTGGGTAAGTTTTAGGTACCAAGCTTTAAGCTTTCATAGTTCTTTCAATAGTTAGTAATGCTAGAGTAGTCTTTATTTTTATGATTGGATATCATATGGGAGGGCTATTTTAGTCTTTATTTTCGAAAATCATGATGGCGTCGAAGTTCTGGCAAAATTTTGGGAAGAAAATAGCCTATGTAGCGGAAGCGCTGGCGAAATTCCGCCAAGTAGGGGTATAGGGGCAAAATGGTAATTTTTACCTAAAATGCCAGTTATAATGCCAAATTACTAATAGAAGTGACATTATTCTCATAGGATATCTGAAACGCTGATTCTGCTGCTGTTACGCTGCCCGACGTGCCGCTGTAGGACTTTTGCACGTTTCCCCGTAGAAAGTACGTTTCCCGCCGGTAGTACCTAACGTTGCCAACGAAGGTACGGACGCGTACTGTAACACTAATCTTGCACATCTTAAATACTTATATGTCAATGATATGTTCGTAGACCGTTATACAGACAGTTATACGGGTTATAGTTTTGATAACACCGTTTTGTTTTCCTAGCGCTGAGGACACGACTAATTATCGTGGCACTGGTGAATAGTGCAAGTTGTTGTTGTTATTTACCTTATGGGGCTTTACATATTGCTCTGTGCTTATGTTTTGTCGGCATAATGATCATGCATCTCTAGTATGCTTGTGATATCTTGTTGTATTAGCTCTTGAATATCATTGGCCATATCTTGTATTGTTTGGGTATGAGGTTAACTGTTACACGAGATTCAATGCGTTGAATTGAATCTCATTGTAGCTTGAGTGCGGAGGACCACGGTTCGTGGATCGAGGCAAGTACCCGAGTAGGCGTGCGGTGAAGATTTATCTATCTTATCGCTTTCTGTTGTTTCCTTTCTAAACCATAGGACTACTGTAATCTATACAATGTTACACAATGGTTGTTGTTTTGACTAAGAATCCAATTACTCTTTCGCTCTATTGCTCTACTCTGATTGTTTGTTTGAAAAAAAAAAATTTCCGCATTTCAAACATGGGATGTTACATTTTATGGTATCAGAGCATGAAATTCTGGCAAGTATTTAACTATGTTACCACGGACAGTTTGGTGCCGAAGGCAAGCCTAGTCTACGTGGGTGTGCCATAAGTCACTTTGCTAATCCGGTGAGGCCCCCATGGTAGACACTTACGGCCATTCTGTTCGGATAACGGAGTTAGATTCTTAAGCCTTTTAACTTTGAGCACATTTTTGAAAATGAGTACTGATACGACCATTGGTGTAAATGTGTAAAGATGAACGAGAGATAATGGCTAGTATGCCTTTAGAGCCGGAGAAACTGTCGGATCAGATCATTCATCGATGATGACAAGCGTGAGTATTTCCGGTGTCAAGACGATTCGAGAGTGAATCTTTCTATGAATTACTGACGCGAAGGATTTTAACCACTTTGGTCATAAACCATTTGGATGATGTAATATACGTTAACATGTACATTACATCTAATATGAAAATATATAGGTTTTGATGCCACGTGTTGTGTTATTTTCGACACATATATCCGTTGTTTGATAAAGGAAAGGAATTAAAAACAAATGGCGATATTAAGAGGTGCCGGTGCACCAAGAGGCGAGGCCGTGGACGAGGCCGAGTCGAGGTAGAGGCGACGGCCTCAAGATAGAGCAATACCGAAGTTGGACAAAACCAAGAGGACCAACATGCACGAATCAACTCTGAACCAACAAAACGACATACGGGAGTTGCGGCGAACTTTGCAAGAGCAGAGAGCTCTTATCGATGCATTAATGGCGAAAAGGTGGAAAGACAAAGACAAGATGAAGAGCGCAACAATGAGGAACATGAAGAAGATGACCACAATGATAATGAAGAGGAGTATGATGACAACGAGAATGATGAAGAGCACGAGGGTCCGAGAGATCCCAATCACCACCTAGGCGCAATCAAAAGAGAGAACCACCGAGAGCTGGGTCAACCGGTTACGCAAGCCGAAGCCACCCGGTTTCGGGGAAAGAATGAACTAGGCGATGATTGGTGCTAAGCCTAAAAAGATTTTGAAGTTATCGAGTGCCGGGAAATCGGAAGGCACTGCGGCTATTTACAAGTTAGAGGCGATGCCCACGGATGGTGGGAGAGCGTTTCCACAACCCTGCCAAGCCACATTACGTGGGAGATGTTCTTGGAGCAATTCAACGAACAATACTTTCCTCCCTCGATTCGGGTGATTAAGGAGGAGGAATTTCTGCAGATACAACAAGGGAATGAGGAGTCATTTGACGACTACTTCGCACGTTTCACCAACTGTCCCGATACTCTTCATATCTGAAGAGCAATGTGAACGAAAGCTGGAAAGCTAACCGATTGGTGAACGGGCTGAGGTACGACATAAGGGCAAGGTTGGTATCTCATCAATTTTCTAAGATGGCCCAAGCTGTAGGATCTTGCAGACTGACGGAGCGCAACCTGAAGGAAGCTGCGCAAATCCCGGCCGGGACGGAAATAATGCAAGTCGCGGTGGATCCAACCGCGGAGGTTCCTCACGAAGAGGAAGGCACCTTGGAGCAACAACCGAGGTGGAAACAAGAGACCCTACCAACCGGGCAACAAAATTACCCCGGGCAGTAGGGATCCCAGACGTGTCCCAAATGCAAGAAGTACCATCCAGAGCCAAGCTGCGATGGGAAACAAGTCTGCTTCGGTGTCGAAGCTCGGACACATTAGCCGGGATTGCCCAGAGAAGGCTGAGGCGAGACCTCAAAGCGCCGGCCGAATCTTTGCATTGACAAACACGAGAGGCCAAGAAGTCCCCGAGAGATGGTTCAAGGTACCATCTATCTCAATGGAAATCTACTTGAAGCATTGTATGACTCGGGTGCTAGTCACTCGTTTATTTCCTATGATTGTGCAAGTCGTTTAGGATTGCATGCTTGTAGATTACCATTTGATCTTGTAGTATCTACACCGTTGGGTGTAAAGTCTTTAGCTTCTGATGCATGTATGAATTGTACTGCTAACGTGGATGGACGAGTTTCTAAAGTGGATCTTATCCGTCTACCTCTTCACCGCATCGACGTCATATTCGATGCGAAGCGGTTAACGGCCAACGGTGCGATGATCGATCGTGGCAAAAGGAGATATCATTTGCCGGAGACAAGGTTGAAGTGAGCTGAACTTTCTCTCCGCTACGAAGGCGATCGGTGCGTGAAGCAAGGATGTCATGCTTTCATGGTATTCTTTTCGTCAAAGCGAAGTGACCTTTCACTCCAGGATATCCCCGTGGTGAATGAATTTTCGATGTATTTCCGGAGGATCTCACCGAGTTACCTCCTATCCGAGAAGTGGAGTTCAATATTGACTTGATGCAGCACAGATCAATATCAAAGCGCCGTATCGAATGGCTCCTAACGAGATGCGGGAGTTGAAGAAGCGGTTAGAAGAGCTTTTGAAGAAGGGGTTCATTCGACCCGGTATATCACCATGGGGAGCCCCAGTGCTTTTGTAAAGAAGAAAGATGGAAGCTTCCGACTCGCATCGATTACGCGAGCTCAACAAAGTAACCGTCAAAAATAAGTACCCACTTCCCGGATTGATGATCTTTTGGATCAATTATCAGTTCCACAGTCTTTTCAAAAATTGACTTGCGTTCAGGATACCATCAGTTGCGAGTTAAGGATTGCGATGTTCCCAAGACAACTTTCAGAACCAGATATGGGCATTATGAATTCCTTGTGATGCCCTTCGGATTGACAAATGCACCTGCGGTATTCATGGATTACATGAACCGAATTTTCCGACAACACCTAGACCAGTTTGTGGTGGTGTTCATTGATGACATTTTGATCTACTCTAAGAGCAAAGAAGAGCACGAAGAACATCTGCGAAAGGTGTTGAGCATACTCAGGGAAAAGCAACTATATGCTAAGCGTATTGATTATCCCGATCCAGATGAGACCTATGTTGTCTGATGATGCCGGTGGGCAAGGATTGGGATTTGTCCTAATGCGGCGGGGCGGGGTGGTGGCCTATGCCTCTCGTCAGCTGAAACCTCACGAGTTAAACTATCCTACACACGATCTAGAGCTGGCGGCTATCGTGTTCGCTTTGAAGATATGGAGGCATTACTTTACGGTGTAACCGTAGAAGTGTATTGTGACCACAAGAGTCTAAAATACTTGTTCGATCAACGAGAACTCAACATGAGACAACGCCGTTGGATGGAGCTGATTAAAGATTACACCCTGGAGATCAAGTATCATCCGGGTAAAGCAAACGTTGTTGCTGATGCTCTTAGTAGAAAGACAGTGCAGGTATCATACATGATGATACAAGAGCAGAAACTGTTGGAAGATTTCAGAGACCTGAATCTATCCAATCAAATCTGCATGGGTCTCGCACGCACCCTGATGCCTATCTTGCTACACTTCTTGCGAGTCAAGGGGAGTATGATCTGAGAGATGAAATGGAAAAAGCTCAGAAGCAAGATGATTGGGCAAAAGAGATACGTGAGAAGATCACTCGAGGTGAGACCCAAGACTATGACCTATCACGTAGTGGTTTGGTCAGGTATAAACAGCGAGTTTACATACCGCCAGTTGATGAATTAAGGCGGACGATAATGGATGAGGCTCATAAGAGTAAGTACACTCTACATCCAGGCATGGTCAAGATGTACCAGAGTATGAAATCCGAACTATGGTGGACCGGAATGAAGAAAGACGTAGCGAGAATACGTGGCCAAATGCTTGACTGTCGAAAGTAAAGATTGAACACCGTCGACCCCTGGTCTTTTGCAAGGACTAGAGTGCAGGAATGGAAATGGGAGAACATAACCATGGATTTTGTGGTAGGTCTGCCCAAAATCGAAATCATGATACAATTTGGGTAGTTGTTGACAGATTAACCAAGTCAGCACACTTTATTCCCATCAGTATCCACTATTCTCCGGAACGATTGGCGGAGATCTATATCAAAGAGATAGTGAGATTACATGGTGTTCCTAAGAGCATTGTCTCTGATCGTGATACACGATTCAAATCCCATTTCTGGCAAGCGTTACATGAAGGTATGGGGACTAAGTTGAAGTTCAGTTCGGCTTATCACCCACTGCATCGACAGTCAATCCGAGAGAACCATACGACTATTTGGAGGATATCTTTGCGAGCATGTGCCCTGGATTTCAAAGGAAGTTGGGATCAACATCTTTCGCTAGTGAGTTTGCATATAACAACAGTTATCATGCTAGTATACAAATGGCCCCGTTCGAGGCATTGTATGGGCGGAGGTGTCAATCACCATTATCTTTGGACAGATTCGTCCAGCGATTACTTGGGCCGGATATGCTTGAGCAGACCTCGAACAAATCGCGTTAATCAAGAAGAGACTCCTAGCAAGACATAGTAGACGAGAAGAGCTATGCGACAAAAGGAGGAGACCTCGGCGTTTTATGTCGGCGACCATGTGTTTCGAAGTTATCCCGATGGCGGTGTCGGCGAGAATGCTTAAGAGGAAGAAAGCGAGTCCACGGTCGTAGGACCCTTTGAGATTTTGGCAAAACGCGAGAAGTAGCTTATCGATAGCTTTACCCCGAATCGAGTAATCTCCACGACGTTTTCCACGTGTCGCAATTGAAGAAGTACCAACCAGGCGGTGATCATGTCATCGAGTACGAGGATGTCGAAGTACGGCATGATAATACCTTCATAGTCGGCGGAGCGAGATCATCGATCACAAGAGAAACGGCTCGAAACAAGACTATTTTGATTGTGAAGGTGGTCCGGAAGGGTTTGTCACCCGAAGAAGCGACTTGGGAAACCGAGAGTGACATGAAAGAGAAGTACCCGAGTTCATGGCCCGAAGTTTAGTTAGTATGGACTAAATTTCGAGGCGAAATTTGGTGTAAGGGGAGAAATGTAATACCGGATATTTATACGGAATATTATAAATAAAAGTTGGATATTTCTGATAAGTGAAATTTCAATCTCCGGTCTTGTATAATTATAGTCTATTTTCTAAGTAGAATTTCTGCAAGAAATTAGGGAGTTTAAGGGCCAAAGTGCCAAAATGACCAAAATGCCCCTAAGGGACATAAATAACTTAGAAAATTTATGAAAAATCCTAAAAGACAGTAAAATGACCAAGTGAGATAGAAGAGTATATAATCTCTAATTATTGTAATTTTATAAATTATGAAATTGGAGAAATTGTTGGAAAATACTCAAAAAGAAGTGAAATGACCATAATACCCTTGTAATTATGGAATAATGCAAGAGGCATGAAAATACTAATGTTAATACAAGTGTATGAAGGTAATAAGGCATAGTAATTAAGAAAATTATCAACAAGTGATAATGAAGTAATTAAGTAATATTGGACTAATTACTTAAGCATAAGTAAAGGAAATTCAAGAATAAATATGTGAAGCTCAAAAATTAGTGGAAATTAGTTGAATATTAGTAAAAATGTATTTACTAATTAATTGGAAATTTCTATGAAAAATAGTTGAGTTTAGGTATTTTTAAGCCTAAATACAAGAATGGACCAATTAGAGAATTTTGGGGAATTTTTAATAAAAATTGAATTAAGTAATTAATTAAATAATTCATGAAAAAGATTTACAAATCCAAAAAAAGTGCCCAGCCGAAATATGACCAAAAAAAAATGAAGATAAGAGTGAAAATTTTAATATCATGATATTTTCACAATTGTAGCACATGTTTTATTATTTTAATATATAATTAAAGTGCATGAATAGTAATAAAAAAAATAGGAAACGGACCCTATCTAGAGATCTAGGAATAGGAATTCCAAAGTCAAGGTAGATTATTGATCAGTGGAATTTTATCTTCCGTTAAACTCTCCCGGAAGTTAATTCTGAAGCCAATAGGGCTTTTTCCTAATAAGACAAAATAGAGAAATTCTGAGAAAAGGGCAGATAGCCAGGTTGGGAGTAAAGACTTCAAAATTAGAGTTGTGACAACTGAGAAAGAATTGGGAAATTTTATGGACATATTTGAAATCAGTGCATCTATGACTATAAGCTGGAACTTCCGGATTTTCGTTTGAAACCGGACATGTTCGGACACGTTTTTCGAGAAAGCTTCCGTCAATCCGGAAATGGCCTAGGCAGAGTCAGAAAAATAGTTGGAATAGACATTTCTAGTATGGAAGAGAAGGTCTTCAAAGCTAGTTAACCAGAATTTTGAGATTTCTCCGAAATTACGCGAATCGGGTACCGATCGGGGAAATCGGCTCCAGAAGCTTCTGGAAGGTGACACGTGGCCACCTCCCATTGGCCAATGGATGCCACCTAAGCATAGGGCAGGTCGGCCAAGAAGGGAAAAGAAGAAGAAAAAAAGCTTGTTCCAAAAGTTTCCCTGGACGGTTCAGATCGTTTTTCATAAAGTTGATCCGACGGCCGAAATCCTTCCCCCGTTTCTATAAATACCCCCCCTTCCTCTTCATTTCTCACAATTCCAAGAGCTCCAAACCGAAAAGCTAGAGAGAGGAGAGGGAAGGAGAAGGCCGGGGAAAATCTGTAGCGAAGCTCTGGGTAAGTTTTCCGGTACCAAGCTTTAAGCTTTCATAGTTCTTTCAATAGTTAGTAATGCTAGAGTAGTCTTTATTTTTATGATTGGATATCATATGGGAGGGCTATTTTAGTCTTTATTTTCGAAAATCATGATGGCGTCGAAGTTCTGGCAAAATTTTGGGAAGAAAATAGCCTATGTAGCGGAAGCGTTGGCGAAATTCCGCCAAGTAGGGGTATAGGGGCAAAATGGTAATTTTTACCTAAAATGCCGTTATAATGCCAAATTACTAATAGAAGTGACATTATTCTCATAGGATATCTGAAACGCTGATTCTGCTCTGTCATTACGTTGCCCGACGTGCCATTGTAGGACTTTTGCACGTTTCCCCGTAGAAAGTACGTTTCCCGCCGGTAGTACCTAACGTTGCCAACGAAGGTACGGACGCGTACTGTAACACTAATCTTGCACATCTTAAATACTTATATGTCAATGATATGTTCGTAGACCGTTATACAGACAGTTATACGGGTTATAGTTTTGATAACACCGTTTTGTTTTCCTAGCGGCGAGGACACGACTAATTATCGTGGCACCGGTGAATAGTGCAAGCTGTTGTTGTTATTTACCTTATGGGGCTTTACATATTGCTCGTGCTTATGTTTTGTCGGCATAATGATCATGCATCTCTAGTATGCTTGTGATATCTTGTTGTATTAGCTCTTGAATATCATTGGCCATATACCGTATTGTTTGGGTATGAGGTTAACCGTTACCCGAGATTCAATGCGTTGAATTGAATCTCACTTGTAGCTTCAGTGTTCGGAGGACCACGGTTCGTGGATCGAGGCAAGTACCCAGAGTAGGCGTGCAGCTGAAGATTTATCTATCTTATCGCTTTCTGTTGTTTCCTTTCTAAACCATAGGACTACTGTAATCTATACAATGTTACACAATGGTTGTTGTTTTGGCTAAGAATCCATTTACTCTTTCGCTCTATTGCTCTACTCTGATTGTTTGTTTGAAAAAAAAAAAAAAATTTCCGCATTTCAAACATGGGATGTTACATAAAAACTGGACGAGAATTGAAGATGGATGGATAATATTGCAAGCCATAATGGCATTACATTTATCTTCACAAATACATAAGAATTTAAGTGAAAAAATAATACATAGCTAAATTAAGAAAATTATCTCCTGAAACACATGTTGAACTAATTCTAAAAGTGTTGCTTTTCGAAAATTTTGAGAGACCAGGTGAATTAATGCATACTACTCTTTTTATAAATTTCGTTAGAATACTTTTATCCGTTTTAAAAAAATATATTTGAAAAATCCATTTTCTTTTATGCAAACATCCTTCAGTCAACCCTTTTTTTTCATTAATTACTACCGATGGATGCATCAAGCCAACCTAATGGTCCAGCAAGGCGATTTGACAATTACGTTCTGATTCTTAATAATTTTTTTTTTTATTGCCCACTCGGTTCCGACCCGCGTCGCGCACCTGGCTATGGTGGAAGAGTCTCCTAGCGGGGCTTTTTTGCATTCACAAGGCTCGAACTCGAGACCTTACTTAAGCGACACAAACCACTTACCACTTGTGCTAACCCCGTTGGTTAATAATAATAATTAATTATTCCAAAAGAGAGTTGGGGTATTTGCTTATTGAGCCTGATGAATACTAGAGTAGGTCATCAACTAGCTCATCCCCTTTTTCCACTTTAATTACTTTCATTTGTTGGCATGAATTTTATTTGTGATCCCATATCTTATTTTTTTAAGCAGTACAATTCATGTACATATGGATGGAATCTTCAATTCTTGCCCAGTTTTTATAAGGGCATGCACTTATACATAATATCTACTTCGAGTAAGAGAGAGGATGCAAGTTGAAAGACATCTATCAAGTCACCACATGTCATGGCCTACAAACTAGAGCCTTGCATCATTGCAACAAACTCATTGTAATCAATGCGCCCATCCTGAAAATAGAATAAACAAGATTGAAGTTATATACATGGCAAAATGAAATATCTATGGTGATTGTTTCTTTGGTGGGAGGGGAAGTGACAAAGCAACCACATATATATGAAACCCTTGGAAAGGAGGATATTAATTACATTATCCTTATCAACTTCACGGATTATATCATCTAATTGAATATCTAGTTGACCAAACTGTAGAGACGCTTGTTGGAGCTCATTTCGCGTAATGTACCCGCTACCATCTTTGTCAAGATAGGTGAAGGCAGTATATAGATGGTCCATAGTCTATTGTGCCACTATTATCTGTGTCTTCCTAGCATTAATTATTACCGATTGCATTAACAATTGATTTCGGAATCCTTTCATGTAACCCAGCAATATGTTAAGATTACCTTAGAATTTGTCAACAATAGAAGGAAAAATAGGGAAGAAAACTACTGAACACACCCAATAGTCCCTCTCATCCTATTTCTTTCTAATTAATTATATTCTTTCTTAATAAGAGTGTAGATTGTTCGTTGTACTCAAGTTGGCGAAAGTCTACTTGAAAAAAGTAAATAATATATTTTCCAATCCAAAATATAAGAAACAATATAAATGACGTAACATTAAACTGGAACATCTCTAAATAAGTTTTTGCACTAAAAAACAATTAAAATCCTAAATACATATAACATATATATAACTAAAGCTTGACTACTGCAAATCCAAGTTGATCACCGAGTCTTCTAAATGACCATAATTGCACCACATCGCCAACCTGAAAATTATTGCACTTCACAACATCATACCAACGGTGAGTCAAATTATAAGTAATGGAATTTGTCATCTTCCACCTTTTCAAAACTAAGTTGAACTCTTTAAGATTTGGATCCAACACCAACACAGGAATACCTTCGAACTTCTTAGTTTTTGCATCTTTTGTCATTAATAAATCAAGCTCTTCAGGTTTAAGAAAATCTTCAGCTTTCAGCAAAATCTTCTTCTCTGGAATTGATAAACGATCGTTGGTTTTACACAAATCACTCTCATAAACCTTCTTTTCTATGATCTTTATGATATTACGGCCTCCGACCTCATCGATCTTCTTCTTCGTCATCTCTGGCAACATTAATGAGACACGATCAGATGATGATTCTTTTGATGAAGAATTATTTTTATCATTGATCTTTCTCTGTTTGTTGGTCCTCCTCCTTTTTACTGATGGTTCTTCTTCTTCTTTGGCTGCCTCTCTTGATATTTGATTGATCTCTGTACTAAGTAGTGTTTCTTGATCATGATCTTTATTTTCTTGAATCTCATCTCTTCTTCTATTATTGTTGGATGTACTCCTTTCTTGATCCACAACCTCTTCTGATATTTGGTCCTTAACAGGAAGCGCCATTATAACACCAAAAAGTTTAAATTCGCTTATTTGATACGTGGTTGATCTTTCTACCTGTATCTGATCATGATGATGATCTTTATTTTCTTGAATCTCATTTCCCTTTCTCTCATTGTTGGTTGTCCTCCTTTGTTGATCCATAGCCTCTTCTGATATTTGATTCTCAGCGGGAAGCACTATAGTTGCACCAAAAAGCTTAAATTCCTTTATTTGAGACATCATCGCTTACTTTCAGACTTAATGAATTCTCTCTTATCTCAAGAAAATGTGAAATAGAATCATGAGACTTCACTCATATATATAGAGAAATTCAGGGTAGGATAAAAGATTCAATTTGAAATAAATCTATGATAGATTATGCAATTTATCTAAAATGTTTGAAGTGATTAAATTTTATCTATACTTCGACTAATATTCCGGGTTAAAAATAATATCAAACAGAAAAGTTTGCTCTATCTACATGAAAAAAATTAGACAGTTATTTTCGTTTACCTATAAAATTATAGTATTTTAATAAGATGTCTTACATAGTACATAAAGGGCTTTTTTCCCAATTTGCCCCTTATTAAATAACTATTTACCAAAATGCCCCTGTCTAGAAACTATTTCGGGGAATTATTTTTATTTTTTTTGAAAACCCCTTGATTTAGTCGACTAAACCATAAGTTTTAGTCGACTAAACCAATTCAGAGGGCTTTTTTAAAAAGCCAAACCCGCGAGACTAAGATACAAGCCTTAGTCGACTAAATTGCGAGAGAGGGGTTTTTTAAAAACCCCAATCACGGCTGTTTGAACCTCCACAAACCCTAATCGACTAAGCACCCCTCTCCCCTTCCAATACTCTCTTTTCTCAGTTTTAGTGCGGGCCATCAAGGTTTAATACCATCTCACCTTGGAGCAATAGTTGAGGGACGTCGTCCAAGAAAAGTAACTACCGATGAACTTCTTGAGAAAATACAACTCAAAGACACTCAGAAAGACGCAAGATTCCGTAGAATTATTTGCAATAGAATTAGATTATGATATTCTTTTATTGTTCTTTAATTTATTAATTATTATTAGATATAGTACTTGTAATTTATTATATTATTAAATTATGTTTACAAAATTTGTCAAAGTAAAAAAATTGTTGAATGAAAAAGTCCCACCTGCTTCTTTATATGAGGGGCTCTTACAATGTAGAAGGATGCCCCTTTACCTTCTTTTTTTTTTCTCATCTCATTCCAACAAGTGTCTTTCTTTACATCTTTCCTCTCATCTCATCCCATCAAGTGTCTTTTTTTATGCCTTTCCTTCATCCCATTCGAACAAGTGTCTTTCTTTAGGTTGAGGGGCTCTTACAATATAAAAGATGGCCCTTTACCTTTTCTCTCATCTCATCCTAACAAGTGTCTTCTTATTCTATAAAATATTTTATATTTCTTCCTCTTTTATAGTATTTTACTTGTATATTATTTAGAGTAAAATTAGCTTATGGTATTTCTCTTGTTATTGTCTTATTTATTATTTATTAATTGTTATTAGATATATTAGTTGTAATATCTAGAAACTTTGTGCCGCTTCCGCAACATGCACAACTTCCCTACAAAGGAAAAGGAAGAAGTTGTACAAACAGAAACTAGCAATTCCAATAATGACGAAACGGGAGGCTTGTACTTGGATTTGAAGCTCTAATGAGCTTCTCCTCCAAAATTCAACGGTGTTAGACTTCTGCATTGTTTGTTGGTTTGTTTTCATCAATGTTGGATCTCTATGTTCACCTCTGTGCCACTTTGAATTCACTGTCAAGATATTATTGCAAGCATCATAAAGGTAGAACCAAAAGCAATATAAGATGAAGAGCATGACAAATTTTTCCTATTTTTCAAAACTTGAGGACAAAAAATTAAAGATATTTACCGCACAATTATACGAGCAGCCTAGAAACTGAGATACAAACCAATTTTACTCTTGTTAAATTAATAAATCACAACTACTATATCTAATAATAATTAATAAATTAAAGAACAGTAAAAGAATATCAGAATCTAATTCTATTGCAAATAATTCTATGGAATCTTGCGTCTTTCTGAGTCTCTTTGAGTTGTATTTTCTCAAGAAGTTCATCAGTAGTTATTTTTCTTGGACGACGTCCCTCAACTATTGCTCCAAGTTTGGCCTTGTTGAGCCATTGTCTTCCAAAAAAAATGTGCCCACACATCGGGACAGTAACGTGCGTATTTGGACTTGAACTCATCTTTCACACCAGAATTTGGAAGCTGCAAAAGGAAGGGTTTCAGGTTACAAACAAAAACAAAAGCTTAACAAAGTGAAACTACAAAGATTACACAACAATTATACCTTCAACAAGGTGGGATGGTATTAAACCTTGATGGGCCGCACTAAAATTGAGAAAAGAGAGAGTATTGGAAGGGGAAATGGGTGCTTAGTCGATTAGGGTTTGTGGAGGTTCGAACAGCGGGTTTTTAAAAAACTCCTCTGTCGCGATTTAGTTGACTAAGACTTGTATCTTAATCGAGATACAAGTCTTGAGAAAAGAGAGAGTATTGGAAGGGGAAATGGGTGCTTAGTCGATTAGGGTTTGTGGAGGTTCGAACAGCGGGTTTTTAAAAAACTCCTCTGTCGCGATTTAGTCGACTAAGACTTGTATCTTAATCGACTAAATCGCAGGTTTGGCTTTTTAAAAAAGCCCTCTGGACTGGTTTAGTCAACTAAAACTTATGGTTTAGTCGACTAAATCACGGGGGTTTTCAAAAAAAAAAAAATCCCCGCGTTTTAGTCGACTAAACCATGGGTTAGTCGACTAAACAGGGGCACATTGGGAAATAGTTTCCAAACAGGGGCATTTTGGTAAATAGTTATTTAATAAGGGGAAAATTGGGAAAAAAAAGCCCTTCAAAAAGATAGAAATTGATGACAAAAGCAGTATTCTTCCATAATCTATATTGTAACCCCGGATAAAGCAACAGAGTAATTGAACTCCAAATCTATTTTCCACTATTCCTTTGTTAAAACAGTATCATGAAATCATATTGAAGCACAATAAAATGTCACAAATTTTATCACCTCAAGACAGAGCTCATGTAATGAGCATATCCTTTATATATTAGTTGCTTCCACAATATTTTCCATCACACATATCAATCTTGAAATATTACTTTTGGTCCAAAATATAAAATACAGTTGACTTTTTTTTTTTTTTGGAGTGAATAAAAAAACTAAAGAAGTTACTTAATTGGTGATATGTTGTATATGATAAAATTATATATCATTTTATAAGTCAGAAAAATTAGTTTGAAGAAAAAATGGTAAATATAAATACTTTAAAATAGTTTAATTAATTCATTAATTTCCTCAAAAAAGTCAATTTAGTGTTATAATTAGAACCGTATGGTAGAGGTAGCATTTTAGCTTCACATACCACTTAATCAAATTAGAAATCTTTGGGGGAAGTTTCACACATACATGTCATAATAGAAACAGGTTGTACCTATGGGATGTAATACCCCTTGGTATGTACCGACAATTATCAGAGTCTTATCGCAGAGCACAGTAGCCCTAGCCACCAGGAAAGATCTCCATGGTCAGCCCTTCCACTTAATCAAGCCATGAGTGTTGCTGGCCTCAGACGAGATGGGACTTTCTCAAATATGGTTCAAGAAAACATACACGGTCGTACAAAGTGAGTGAGAATTAAAGTGGCCACCTAGACGCTTTACCAATCCTCGAATCAGCTCCCAATCCTTAGTCGTCTCAGGCAATTGTAGGGTCCTATAAATACACATTTACAGACGGCAGATATCCATATTCTTCACAATCTCTAATGCTATTTCACTAGGCTTAATATGAAGCTAATGGGCCTATATTAATTCCCAAGAGTTTCTCTTAACCCTTGAAGATCAAACTATTTACTTTGCGCCTTACCTTTCTATTTTCGCTCCTCGCAGGAGAATGGAATAGTCATATTAGAGTTTTAAAGCAAATCAATTCTAATGCTTCCAGAATCACTTCCTAACCTTTATCTTACACAATTTTTCATTTTAGACACAATTGAAGCATCAAAATGGACAAAATCACACTCCTCATGGGTCCCTTGTTCTGACTGAAACATAGGGTTAGAAGAAACCAAAATTGTTTTATCAAGTTTCACTTCTAGAACACCATAACTTGGTCTCTAATTGCACCCTAACTTGCTATATATTTAGAAAAATGGAGAGCACCTCCCCTAAGGGTTTGGGGCTTCCAAAATATCAAGAAAGTGAGAAGAAACCACCACAAACCAACACAAATCCAAATACATAACAAGAAGCTAAGAATACCTTTTACCTTGAATTGATCTTGTGTTCTTAGAATTTTTCTCTCTTCTTGGCTCTTTTAGGGTTTTTGGCCAACACCTCTAAATACCATAAACAAGAGTTTTTTTAGAGGCTAAGGAGGTTAGAAGAGATAGGAACTTATACATAACACCTCTGATTCTTGATCTTCCTTTCTCCCTCTTTCTCTTGTAGTTTCGGTGACTTCCTCTTTTCTCTTGGGTGTCCGAATTTTGGAGGTGGAAGGAAGTGTTTTAATGGTTAAATGAAGAGTCCACGTCAGCTTATGGTAGAGGGAATTATTTAGGCTCCAACTAACCACATATTTACTAGTTTGCCACTTGGTTTCATCCTAACTACTCCCTCTTACCATTATTATAAGACATCAACTAATAAATCTCACAAATCAATAAAAACAGTTAAAGTCAATAAAGTAGTCCTACAATTTAAGTAATTTCTCATATGACCCATACTAATTGCATTAAACTCTAATATTATATTAATTATTACTCTTACCTACTACCCTCATTAATTATGGGCAGACATAGAAACAAATAATTAATGCTCATTGGGAACAAGCAAATAACTTATAAAAAGGACCAAATAAACTTGTTAGTTAGTGCCTTATAATAAGGACTAGAGGAAGTATATAGTTTGAGTTTTTGGGCTTTTTCTTTCTTCCTTCCCCTTGGGTTTTGGCCAAAAATTTAAGGCATGAGAGAAAAGTTTAGAGTGTTCTTGAAATGTTTAGAGGTCAAATCCTTAGGCCCCACACTCTACTAACTTCATTTGATCTTTTACCTTTACAAAATTTATTTTTGCATAAACTGGCATAATTTTGACCCAACATTGAAAATTCATATCTTATTGTACAAATATTCAATTGCAGTGATGACGAAGGCTATGTCATCATTATTACGTCTATTTTTAGGTAAAAATACCTCCCATGGTCAAACTCACATCAACTATGCCAGAATCATCATTTAATGTACATTGGTCCAGAAAGTGTTCTAGATTCTAGGGCTAAATTCAAAAATTTACAACTACAAATATAAAGATCCAATCAGCTCATATTATATATCAAATTAAAGTTTAGGATGTCTACTACAATCTTGATAATTTTCAGGGCCATTGGATATTATTTTCTTAGTCAAAGACACATCACAAACTGACTGCCTTCCAAAACATCCAATTTGCCAGTATCAAGAGAAATTTCATTCACAATATTTGTCACATTTCCCAAACTAGGCTTAATCATCTACCTAATACAAACTTATTCTCAAGTCTCTAGGCCAAAGATTCGGATATTACATTTGGGCCCCCCTTTATGTTTAATGAAAGACTACAAGATGAAGTGAAGTTGACATGACAAATCCTTAAACATGTATGCAATGACCAACCCCAATTTCTTTCATTATAAAATTAATTATACGTCTCAAATATTTATATGGTCAAGGTCAACCAAATATGTGATAAGCACATAATTTTAAACATATTTTAGAGAAAAGTAATAAATCAAATCTTGATAATCCTCAAACAATGGAGTATTGTAAATATATGAATATATGTTGTAAATACATCTAGCCCACATTGCTTGGGAATAAGAGAGTATATGCTTATATATATAATCACTTTGTTTTGGGCTTGTAAAGAGGCCTAGATGAGTGGTTAGGCTCGTTTGCACAACAACGGGCCACCGAAAGGCAAACGTAGTGGAAATCCAGCAATTCCCCCCTGCACGTGAGTAAATACTTGGTACCGGCACATTTTTTTAAAATATTTTGCTCCCTAGAAATATTATTTGTATTTTTCTAAAATAATAATTTATTTTTTAGGCTTACTGAAAATACTCCATATTTTGAGGTTTGAAGTTTATAACCCTTCGTAACCGAAAGTTGTCAATGGTTGGGCACTTCCCCGAACGTACTATCTGTTGTCAATGTACAAACCTGTCTTCTGGTGGTGTCTTTGTTTGGTCTCAAGGGACACGTTGTCCAGACTATCTTGCGTCTGTTGGCTATCTGTGGACCGTGCCTATAAAAGGGGCTTAGATAAAGTGCTTAGAACCAACTTTCTAATCTCTCCTTCTCTTTATAGTTTTTCTTGTTGTTGTTACTATCATCTTCCTCCAGTTGTGCTGCCTTGACTTGCTTAAGAATGGTCTGTTTAATCCTGAGGAATACCGCTTCCTCTTTTCCGATGGTCGTAGAATAATTCTATAGGAAAGTATTCTCGAACACGACTCAGATCATCTACTTCTTTATTCTTTTAGATTGCTCGCGAACTACAACATGGAGTCACCAGAATGGTGTAATCCTCCAATCTCAAGCTCAACAAAATGAAGGACAAAATAATTGTCGCTAAAAAGAAAAACTAAAACACACTACTACAAAACAGGGCTACGACGTCCTATTTTTTGCACTTTTAACGTCCTTTTTCCGCGAGACGCCTATCTAGGGGGCGTAGTAAGGGGAACTGCTTACGGCGTCCTAAAAGAAATTAGGACGCCATAAGTGATCTTACGACGTCCTAAAAAATTTAGGACGCCGTAAGTCCTTTAAAAAAAAAAAAACATCAACGTCGTCTCTTCACGTCTCCTTAGTCCTCACATCCCCTTCAGAAGAATATTCCTCCAACAAAGCCAGATCAAACTAACAAACAATCGAAGTCAAAAAAAACAAAAGGGAGCATCAACATAAAGAGACAAAACATCAACGTGATTTCAGCCAAGCAATATATCAAACACGTTAAAGACATTACGAGATTGGGAATACTCTAGAACTAGCTAAGCATTGCGTAGAAACAAAAATCAAAAGGGGAAAAAAACAACAGCGCACTGTGGAGCGACGATGACATGATCGGAGATCTGCACTTTTGCCTCCATTTTTCAAAGACGAAAACAATCAAATTTCGATACGATATTGTCTGCAATGGAGGAAAAAATTCAAGAAAAACAGAGAGAGAAAGTGAATAGAACTATAATTTGAAATCTGTATAAAGAAATGAGTTAAAATTAATTAATTTGAATTCAAACTTCAAAGAATCTCACAATGAAAGGAAAGAAAGATGTTAGCGAGTTACAATCTTGGATGCTACGAAAATGAGTGTGTAGAGAGAGAGACAGATTGTGAATCGAAACAAAAGCAGATCTAAAAGCAAATCAAAATAGAAAGATCTATGGAAATCAAAGCAAAAGCAGATCCATGGAAATTGAACTTATATCTTTAGATCGCCGCTGATGGTGGATTTTGGTCGAACCTGTGGGAGAGGGAACGAGTTTCGAGCTCAGACATTGGTAGACGGAGGCGAGGGGATCAGACGTAGTGGGAGGAAGGAGGTCCAACGGTGAGAGAGGGAAGACGCAGAGAGGAGAGGAGGGAAGATGCAGATCGAGAGGAGGCGGAACGGAAAATGAACATCAAACGCAAAGGTGGGTTTTCTAATAAACGCCAAAAGTTACACTTTTGGCGCAAGACTTTTCATTTCCCGCATTTTTTTATTTTTTGAATCACTTTTAGCGTCTAAGTTTTAAACTTAGACGCCAAAAGTAATGTTTTTGGCGTCTAATTTTTTATTTAGACGTCAAAAGTGACACTTTTTGGCGCAAGACTTTTCATTTCCCGCATTTTTTTATTTTTTGAATCATTTTTGGCGTCTAAGTTTTAAACTTAGACGCCAAAAGTAATGCTTTTGGCGTCTAATTTTTTTATTTAGACGTCAAAAGTGACACTTTTTGGCGCAATACTTTTCATTTCCTGCATTTTTTTCTTTTTTGAATCACTTTTGGCGTCTAAGTTTTAAAATTAGACGTCAAAAGTGATGCTTTTGGCGTCTAAATAACAAACTTAGACGCCAAAAGTCAAATTTTCTCACATATAATTACAAAAATGCCACCGCCTTTAGTTTTTACTGCCTTTTTTTAAAAGAGGACGCCTTTTAGAGACGCTGTAAGGCTTTTTTGTAGTAGTGACAATTCAAATATGAATAAACCCACTCATGTTCTTGTAAACATAATTTCAGAAGGGTTCTTGTCAAATGTTATCTAGTTGTGGCCCATGATTGAGTTAATGTCTGCAACATCAGAATCTCACCATTAGATTGAAGATCAAAGACATCCAGTTAGAAACATAAGCTAAATATAAATGAATGAGTGAATGATTAATTGATTCTTGATATTTTCGTTCAAGGAAAATCACTATTCTTTTATAGGATTTAACAAAAGCAGTATTCTTCTACTCCTCCCCCTCCCGTATTTAATATAAGATTTATTTGTGGAGTTAATCTTGGTCTTAAATATAAGACAAAGTTTTCATATTTATCAATATTTTTCTAATTTATCCCTATTGATGCTCCCTCAATAATAATCAAGGAGAAGAGAGAAGAAGACGATTAAAGAATATGACTAGAGTATTTTAGAAAATACATGTCATATTATCTAATTTAACTAACTTTTTTAATTTAATCAAATTCAGTAAATATATCTTATATTAAAAACCGGAGGAGTATAATCTATATTGTAACCATGAATGAAGGAACAGAATAGTTGAACTCCAAATCTATTTTCAACGATTCCTTAGTTGAAATAGTGTCACGAAATCATATTGGAGCACAACAAAATGTCACAAATTTTATCGCCTCCAGACAGAGACCATGTAAGGAGCATATTGCTTCTGCAGTATTTTCCATCACATATCAATCTTGAAATATTTGAGCATCACATACTGCATAATCAAATTAGAAATTTTATGTCATAATAGAAAGAGGTTGAGCTTTGGGCTGCCCTTTATGTTCAATATAATGTGAGAGACTACGAGATGAAGTGAAATTGACACGACGAATACTTAAACATGTATGCAATGACCAAATCCAATTTCTTTCATTATAAATTAATTAGAAGTCTCAAATATATATGTTGCCAAGGTCAACCAAATATGTAATAGAAACATAATTTTCAATATATTGTAGAGGAAAATGATAACTCTCTTCTCGAGAATCCTTGATAGCTGGAGTCATCAGAACGGTTTGATCCTCCAGTCTCAAGCACAACAAATTGGAGGACAAAATAACCGTCGCTAACAAAGATCTAAAACAATTCAAATATGAATATGAATAAACCCACTCGTCTTCTTGTAAACATTATTTCAGAAGGGTTCAAGTCAAATGTTCTATAGCTGTAGCCCATGCTTGAGTTAGTGTCTGCAATATCAGAATCTCACCATTAGATTGAAGATCAAAGACATCCACTCATCAGCATTTAAAATGACTTGTGCACAACGAAATATAGCCTGCCAAAATGTGAATCCAATCCAAAAAAGCAGTTTGAGCATTCCATAACAGAAAAACGTAATAATTGAGCAACCTCATCCAGACTGTATGGCTACTCATGTGACTTTACAAAGTAAAATCAAATAGGAAGCGCAGACAAAAACTAAACTACTGTCGTATTACCTGCTTAGATAAGGGGGCGTCAGCATCAATGCTGTGAGATGTCACATTTTCGGCAATAAGGGTTCCATTTGTTTCAAGTATATCATCCTTTAAGGAAGGTGAAGAAAAAGGTAATCAGAAGGTTAATAAAATAATAGTGAGAACGAAACATTGTAATTAAGAGACACAAGCTACCCTCCATCAACAATCGCATCAAGACATAAAAGAATGAGATCCAAGTACTCAAGCACCTCCCTTTTGTCAACATTGCTCCTGAAATTTTAAATAAAATGTGAGCTCATTTTAAATCTTGAATAATATGAGTAACAGAGCACTCCTATTTCAAATCTAGAAAGAAAAATATAAGCTAAAATACCTCAACAAATAGGTGATGGCATCAAAGAAACCCTAAAGAACTGAGGCCAAAATGAGCTCATTTTCATCACCACCACTAGTGACAAAGAAATGCGAGTCTTGTACAAATCCTCTCCTCCATGCTCACCATACAACTCTTTCCACTACCTCTGTCCCCACCTCCTTCTCCGTAGCTCTTAAAAAATCCTGAATGGCGTCGTGCTCTCAATGATGAATTTCAAGCTTTGCTCTCTACTCAAACATGGGAACTTGTTCCTCCAAGCTCCAACTAGAATGTAATTAGTAGTAAATGGGTCTTTCGGATGAAATTCAAGCTTAATGGAGATATTGACAAACCCAAAGCACGACTTGTGGAGAAAGGGTTTCATCAACAATCTGGTATTGATTTTACCGACACATCTTCTCCTGTTGTGAAGCCTGTCACAATTCATTTAATTCTCTCCTTGGCTGTTTCTTGTAGTTGGTGTTTAAAACAACTTGACGTACATAATGCTTTTCTCCATGGGTTTCTTGATGAGGATGTTTACATGAGCCAACCACTAGGATTTGTTCATCCTGACTTTCCTCATTATGTTTGCAAGCTTCGTAGAGCTATTTATAGTTTAAAGCAAGCACCTCGAGCTTGGCCGGTTTGCTCGTCTTAGCTCTCTCTTACATGAACTGGGCCTTATCTCATCCAAGTTTGATTCTTCTCTATTTATATCTAGCAGTTCCTCAGGTATCATCTTTGCTTTAATCTATGTTGATGTTATTATTGTGACGGGATCCTCTGCTTTGGTTGTTCAACAATTAATTGATGATCTTGGCAAACCCTTTCCTGTTAATGATATGGGAAATTTACATTACTTCTTGGGTATTGAAGTTTTACCCTCCACCACTGGTCTTTTGCTTTCTCAACGCAAGTACATCCTTGATGTTCTGCAAAAATCAAAGATGTCTAATGCACTTAGTGCTATTGATGGTTTTGACTTCTTCGATCCTTTTCTCTACCGTAGCATTGTTGGTAGCTTACAATATCTCAGCTTTACTCGATCATATATCTCATTTGCTATGAATAAGGTGTGTCAATTTATGCATAATCCTAAAGATGTTCATTGGACTGCTATTAAGAGAATACTTCATTATTTACGTGGCACATCTCATTTTTCTCTACGTATCAAGCCCTCTCATTCTCTTGCTCTTACTGCCTTCTCCGATGCTGACTGGAGTGGGAATTCAGATGATGCTCGGTCCACTGCTGCCTTTGTAGTTTTCATGGGTCCTAATCTTATATCTTGGAGTTCAAAGAAACAACCAACTGTTGTTCGCTCTAGCATTGAAGCTGAGTATAAAGCCCTTGCTACCACTACAAGTGAATTGATATGGATTCAAAATCTTCTCTACCAACTCGGAGTCTACCTATCTCATACTCCTCATTTATTATGTGATAATATTGGAGCCGCATATCTTGCAGCCAATCCATTTTTTCATTCCAGAGCCAAACGCATTGCTTTAGATTATCACTTTGTTCGAGAGTGACTTGCTGCTAAACTTCTTCATGTTTCACATGTCTCATCAAAAGATCAGTTGGCTGATATTCTTACCAAGCCTTTGCCTTCACTAGCTACTACCAAAAAAGCTTTATAACGTCCTTATTTTTATCCTTTTTATGTCCTTAATTTAGAGAATATCTAATCAGGGGCGCAGAAAGTCCAGAGTTAAGGCATCTCAAAATTTATTTGGTACACCATATTACTTCTTTTTAAATTAAAAGAAAAAAAAAAAGAAAAAAAACCCAAACCTTAGGTTCAGGGAGCTACTGAACAGAGCATATCAAAGACACAGCAAGCCACGATTTGGGCAGAGGAAGAGCAAATCTGAAATTCGAGAACCAACCAGGAAAAAAAATCTGAACCCAGAAAATCAAACATGCCAGGGAGAAAATCCAAAAAAAAAAAATTCAAAAATAACAAAGAAGCTGGGTACTACGATAAGGTTATCTTAAAAATAAAAATAAAAAACAAACCCACCTGAACAGATCTGTAACGAAACCTACTGCGGCTTTCATTTGTTCCTTCAGTATGCCATAAGGTTATTTTTTTTTTTATTAAAAAAAACCCAGAACAAACCCACTTGAACAGATCTGCAACGAAACCTAATTCATGGTTGCTTCTGGCGAGAGGAAACTCAAATCTATTTTCCTCTGAACTTCTCATGGTGGGAAGAGGCAGACGAAACTGAGGGTGGCTTGAATCAAAGGAGGAGTGAAGTATCGGGGGAGAGAAGATGGAGGGAGGATGAGGCGCAAGATGAGTGGGAGAGGAGAGGAGTTTTAGCGCCTTGTGTGTGGGAGATCGAATCGTGTAACGCGCTGTGAGAGATCGAATAGCTAGGCCGATGATAAGATTTATTTACGCTTTTTGGAGTCCTAAAATTTGTCTTAGGAAGCTAAAAATATTATTTTTGGCATCTTGAATCATATTTAGGACACCAAAACACTACCAAAAAAATCGTGTTTTCCGACGAAATTTTTCCGTCGCAAAACGGGCATTTTCCATCGCAAAATGAGTTTGCGATGATGGATTTTGTCCGTCGCAAAAATCCTCCTCACAATTGCGACGAAAAATGAAAATTCCGTCGCAAATTTGGGGTTTTGCGAAGGAAAGGTTGTCCATCGCAAAACCCCAAGGTTTTGCAACGGAATGTGTGTCCGTCGCAAAACCCCAAATTTGCGACTGAAATTAACTTCCGTCGCAAATTTTCATGTTTTTTAAAAAAATCATTTTTTTATTTAAATTTTTTATTCCATCGTAAATTTTTTTTTTTAATTATTTTGTTTAGAATTTTTTTTAAAAAAAATGTATAATCATAAAAATATATAATAACCATTTGAAAGAGTTTACATAAAGAAAACAAAAATATGAGTGGCCAATACAACTGGCCACTCATGCCAACAAATTGTCACTTAATCAAGAAAGTGAGAAACAAATACATGCATTAAATATAATACAAGATCATAATTTTCTCACACAATGTTTTCATTACACAAAATAAACCATAAAAAAACAATACAAGATTAAAAAAATCATCAATATCATTAATCCGGTGGGACTTGCCATTACTACACAGCCTACTCCCACAGAATGTGGTTAATTTAATTAAAGGTAAGCTCCCTCCTTCTTCGGAAGATGGAACAGATCGACCCTTCTGGTTGGCTGGAGACCTAAATGGTGTTAGTGTTAAAGGCTGCTATTTATTCTTAGCTGAAGCTAGCTTCCAGCAATCCAATATAAATTGTGACATATGGATCAAACTATGAAAATGGGTGGGACCACATAGAATACAGATTTTTGGTTGGAAACTATTCCATCAGAGGCTTCCCTTGGGATCATGGATCCGTTCGTGGTCTAACAACGATGGTTTGTGCCCACTGTGCCAACAAGAAGAAGAGACTAGCTTACATGCGTTTAGAGACTGCCAGGTAGTGCGTGATATCTGGTATGAGGTGTTACCCGTTACTCAATTTCACTCCTTTTGCAACTATGACTGGTCGGATTGGGTAAGGGAGAATTGGATGTGTGATGAGCTGGGACTAGGCGGATTTCGTTGGTATGAGCTATTTATCGTCTCCTGTTGGTTTATTTGGAAATGGCGAAATGCTAGTGTTCATAACACACAAGATGCGAGTGCTAGATACAGCCCAAGGCCCATCTTGGAGGTAGTGAGAGATTTAAACTCTCCGTCTATCAAAAGGGTGGTCCAAGTTTGGTACAGATTCATTCTAATGTGCGCTGGTCCTTTCCAGAAGTTCCATTCGTGAAACTTAACTCGAATGGGGCATCAAAAGGTCCAGAACAGGTGGCGGCTTGTGGGGGTCTATTGCGTGATTATTCTAGTAAGTGGCTTGGAGGTTTTGCAACACGGCTTGGAAGATGCTCAGCCTTGGTAGCTGAGTTGTGGGGAGTTTTAACAGGATTAGAGATGGCATGGGTGGCAGGGTGGAGGCATGTAATTATTGAAAGTGACTGTCATTCAGTCATTGCACTACTCTCTAAACAAGGTAGTGCAGCTCGTGAGTCCCATTTGGTGTCTCGGATACGAGCATTTACTCACAAACAATGGGTTGTACGTTTTTGTCATGTTCTAAGGGAAGAGAATTAGTGTGCAGATTGGTTGGCAAACTTTGCTTTGGCGCATGTGGAGTCCCCGGACGGATATCACTTCTCTGATCCCCCTACTAGTCTCTATCAGTTCTTAGTTGCTGATCTGATGGGTGTAAAGCACGTTAGGAGGGGACGGGGAACTTAATTGCTTTTCTTTTGGCTTTCGTTATTTCCTTTTTTTTTGTTTTAATTTCCGTTAGTTTATCTTTGATTGTATCAAAAAAAATCATGAAAACCCAATTGCTAAACAAATCATAGAATCTCCTACAAACTATAAGTATAATCCAATTTAATAAGTGTAATACCCTAAAATTTGACTTAGGTAAATATCATAAGTTGGTAAAATATACCTATTGAAGATAGGTGAATATGAGGTCTCAAACACCTTGTATTGAATTTATCTTATTTTTAGGACAATTTCTCTTGAAATTAGATAATGTGCAGTTAAGTCCCTAAAATGTTTAAAAGTTTGCAAATAGGTCCCTAAAATATTTATGGGTTATAAAATACCCTGAAAATATTATAAAGAGGCAAATAAATAAATATTTTAAATAGGGAAGAATATTGTCCCTAATTTAGGTAATTTATTAAATTATTACCTTGGAAAAATTAAAGAAGAAAAATTAAAAAGTATTGTGAGGCCATAATTGACCCCATGCTTTTTTTATATTTTACATGGAGCGTACAATATCAATGTAAGTCCAATAGTTGTAAGAAAATAATTAATCCTAATTAAGAAAATTGTCAGCAATTAGTAAGGGATTAATTAAGTAATTATTGGCTAATTGTTAAGCTTGGAATAAGGGAAAATTCAAAGATAATTATGTAAAACCCTTTAATTAGTGGTTTGTGTCTAAAATTAGCATAAAATATATTTGCTAATTAATTGGAAAATATGAAGAAAAATATGTGAGATTAAGTAATTTTAAGCCTAAATCCAAGTAGGGACCAATAGGAAAATTTTGTAAAAATTTATATAAAATAATTATTAAATATAATAATTAATTAATTAATTAATTAATTAATTAATTAAAAAAGAAAAAAAAAAGACCAGAATTGTTGACTGAAATTTGAAGGGAAAAATAAAGGAAAAACAAAAGGGGAAAACTTAATCAAGAAGTTATTGGAAAAAGAATATTCTAAGGAATATTATGTGAAAAAGCAAATAGGATAAATGACCACCGATAGAAAATAAATCCTAACTCAAAATCCTTGGATTAGGTTGTTAACAACTGGACATATTACTGATGACACCCTGAATGGGATCAAAAATTTAGTTGACCCAAATATTTTGGAAGAGGAAGAAAAGACCTTCAGGGCTATGTTGCCGGTTTTCTAAGATTTTACAAGATTACGCGATTCGAACACCGAACCGGGACTTTATCGGTAAGACAACTTCTTGAACAAGTAGATGACATCACCTAGGTGACATCATCTTTTGAAGCATGACATGGGGGAGGACGGTTTTGTGGATGGAAATGGAGGAAGAAACTTGTTTCCTAAGTTTTCTACATGTGTGGTCCAAAATTAAAGTTGGAAGTTGGAAGATTACCGAAATGCCCTCACACTTTTGCCTATAAATAGAGACCTTTGCCTCTTCAAAATTCACACCAAAACCACTCTTAGAAAGTGTAGAGAGAATTTAGAGAGAGGAGCTCTGGGGAAAGTTGTAGCGAAGTTCTTCAACGGGTAAGTTCTTCGGTTCTTAGTCTTAAGCTTCGGTAGTTCTTTCGGTAGTTAGAGTAGAAATGCTAGTTTGATCTTTAATCTTCCAAGTATGATTAGATATCATGTTTTAGGGGTAATTAAGGTATATATTTCAAAAATAATGTTGGAGGAAGAGTTATGGCAAAATTTTGGAAGATTAGAGTCAAAGTAACGAAGTGCTGGCGAAATTCCGCCTATTAGGGGTTAGGGGTAAAATGGTCATTTATGATTAAAATGTCTGTCGCAATGATAGATCCTTAATAAGTGCGTTGTTATCTTGATAGGATATCCCTGATTACGTTCTGACCTACTGTCGTACCGTATTCCGACAGAAATACCGTTTACCGTCAACGAAGGTACGTCCGTGTATTGTAACACTAATCTGCTGTTTATGGTATGCATGTATGTGCTAGGTGTATTGTATGTGGTAGTTGATAGCTCTGTGATATGTTTATGTACTGTTGATATGTTTACGTTTGCCATGGGCGATATATCTGCATGCTTTTGGGCGATATATGTATACATGCTTTTGGGCGATAAATGTATGCATGCTTTCGGGCGATGAGTGCTCATATACTGTTGTTGATATGATTGTCTGTAGTCCATATGATGTGTATGTAAATATGAGGTTAACCATTACCTGAAATCCGGTGCGGATCTCAGCTCTTGATATAGCGTCAGGGTCAGGAGAACCAAGGACCGAGGAGAGAGAGAAGCAGTGATAGCGACTTCGGCAAGTGCACCGGTCGTTATAAGTAATAAAGTAGTGAGAAAAAAATCGTCTCACGAGGAATAGTACTCCAATCACTAATTCGCTATTTTAGATTTAGTTGAATAAATAGAGTGATATGGGGTGAGTTGTAACCAAACAGAATTTAAAGAATTAAATAAAGAATAAGAATCAAGAATTTCAAGAACAACGTTTTGGAAAAGATACTATAATCAAGAAAAACGCAACTAGGGCTGAGAATCCCCATATGTTCCTCCAAGTATTTGAATTGAATCCCTAACAAATTATTATTCTCATGATTGACGATCAACTCTCTAAAGTTAGACTAAGTCTCAATGTCTTGATGCTACCTTAGTCCGTTATATTTGAAAACAACCTAATGTCTTAGTATTGTTTGAAAAGATCAATTTATATACCAGAATTATGAGATCACATAAACTCGTAAGCCTATGTCTAGGTCATACAACTCTACGATGAATTAACGATTCTAGTTAAATGCACCAACATCTCTATTGTCATACACCAACCTATGAACAATCTAAAAGGTGATCAATTTTTAAGAAAGCTTTAAACAAAGATAATTCATTCAATCAGAAAAAATAATGATCAACAAATAATCCATTAAATACTCTAAATTCGCATAGGGTTCATCCTCGTCCTAACTACAAAAGGAAACTAGTCAAGCATGGCTAGATTAACAAAATAAAAGAGATGAAAATCACAACTTCTCTCGCGCTGTCTGTGTCTCCGAATTCGTTCCTGTTTCTGTCCGCGTTCGTGGCGTCTCTATTCTTTTCGTCTGTCCGTCTTTTCCGTTCTTTAATTTCCCTCTTTTCTCCTGTGCGTCGTCCTTTCTCTTTAATATATACATTGCTTGCGCCATTCCGTTCGTTTCAATCTTCACAATTGAATTAAATATAATATATCCATATATTATATTATAATATAATATAATAATATATTATATCTCCGCTTTATGTCTGCTTCTTTTAAATCTCCAGTGGCATGTTTTCTTCCATTAATCCCATATGATATATGGTATATAATATAATAATATATTATATTATATCCTTTTCAATTTAATTTGTTACTTCTCTAGATCATATAATATCTCCTGTGCAATAACATAGGATATCAATAGATTTTCTGTTATAATATCTTTTTATCCTATATTTAATTAAAAGATAGATAAGTACATAAAGATAATTAAGTAAGTACAAAATATTAATAAATTCAATTCAATATATCCCAGAATCTACCCTTATTTAATTATAAAATATATCCTTATCGAACTCCCCCACACTTAAATATTTGCTTGTCCTCAAGCAAAAGAAAGAGAATTAATTATTTGAAAGGAACATTGCATATGGAATTCCTAAACAGAGAGCAATAAACCACCACACTTAGATCATATCATCAAATCTTATTTAAGTTAATGTCTTATAAGAATAGGTCACTAAGTCAATAGCCTTAAACAATCATAATAATCTCTTAACATCCCATAATCAAAGCATCAGTGAATAATAAGAGCAACAATAAGATTAGTAGAAGAATATTACGCTACTTAATTTTTCCAGAAAACTTCAAATGCCCCCACTAAACCAAGCTTTTCATTTAATTTAATAAGGATCCTCAAGTAGGAAATGACTCTTTTTTTTTTCTTTTCTCTGTTTTTTTTATCTTGAGCCATTGTAGGTCCCCTTTTGACGCGACCCTGCACATAGGTGATGCAGCACCGGTTACTCAATTACTCCAACAGGCATCTCAAGATAATATAATATAATAATATATTATATCTCCACTTTATGTCTGCTTCTTTTAAATCTCCAGTGGCATGTTTTCTTCCATTAATCCCATATGATATATGGTATATAATATAATATAATATTATATTATATCCTTTTCAATTTAATTTGTTACTTCTCTAGATCATATAATATCTCCTGCGCAACAACATAGGATATCAATAGATTTTCTGTTATAATATTCTTTTATCCTATATTTAATTAAAAGATTGATAAGTACATAAAGATAATTAAATAAGTACAAAATATTAATAAATTCAATTTAATATATCCCATAATCTACCCTTATTTAATTATAAAATATATCCTTATCAAACTGGGGAAAGCTCAAAGTTAAGGTCAATCTAAAAAAACTCTTTTCAATGTTTTCAATTGCATTAGGACAAGCATAACCAAGGAAATCATATCCCTCCCCCACACTTAAATCAAGCATTGCCCTCAATGTTGCAAAAATATAAAGAGGGAAAGAAACTAGTACTCCCCTAGTTTAGGTCTCTAACTCCGATGTGGAGTTCTTCATCCGGTACCATCCATGATGTTTCAAATTTTTAGAGAGGAGCGAGTGCACACGCAAGACTTGGCAACAACAAGAGGAGTGATCATCTTTAAACCTAGAAAAAATGAAAGAAGAAAAAATTAATAATAATAATAACTGCAAGAAAAACTTATTGGGTTGCCTCCCAATCAGCGCTTGTTTATCGTCCCGAGCCTGACGGATGTCACCTTAATTAGCAATATCAGCGAACCAAGGTACATTGCTGATTGCCAAGACATACTCATCTGGGAATTCATCCCGAATCTCCATCTCTGAATCATCCTGCAACTCCTTAACCTGTATCCTAGATAAGTGATCGGCTACCACATTCTCCACCCCTTTCTTGTCCCTGATGTTAATATCAAACTCTTGGAGTAGCAGCATCCCACGGAGAAGCCTTGGTTTAGCGTCTTGCTTAGTCAAGAGGTATTTTAGAGCAGCATGATCCGTAAAAATAATCACATTGGAACCAATCAAATACTGTCTAAACTTATCTAATGCATAAATAATTGCAAGCATCTCCTTCTCGGTTGTTGCATAGTTCGGTTGTGCCTCATTCGAACTTTACTCGCATAGTAAATAACATACAACAACTTATTTTTCCTTTGCCCCAACACAGCCCCTATAGCATAGTCACTGGCATCACACATCAGCTCAAACGGTAACTCCCAATCGGGCGCCGTCGAGAATAGGTGCGGTGGTCAATCTCTCCTTCAACAAATTAAATGCCACTAGACAATTATTGTTAAAGTTAAAGTCTTCATCTTTGACCAACAACTGACTAAGTGGTTTGGCTATCTTGGAAAAATCCTTGATAAACCTCCGATAAAAACCTGCGTGACCAAGAAAACTGCGAACGCTACGCACATTGGTGGGAGGAGGCAAGTCTTTGATGATTATAATCTTGGCTCTATCCACTTCTATCCCCTTTTCAGATATTTTATGACCCAAGACTATCCCATCTGTCACCATAAAGTGGCACTTTTCCCAATTAAGCACCAAGTTACTCTCTTGACATCTTTTGAGCACACAAGACAAATTAGCCAAGCAAGTATCATACGAAGTGCCAAAAACAGAGAAATCATCCATAAATACCTCCATAAATCTCTCAGTCATGTTAGAGAAGATAGACAACATGCACCTCTGAAAAGTAGCTAGGGCATTGCAAAGACCGAAGGGCATCCGTCTATAAGCAAAAATCCCAAAGGGACAAGTGAAAGCTGTATTCTCTTGATTCTCTGGAGCCACTGCTATTTGATTGTAACCGGAATAGCCATCTAAGAAACAATAATAAGAGTGACCTGCAAGCCTCTCAAGCATCTGATCCATGAATGGCAAAGGAAAATGGTCCTTGTGAGTGGCATCATTCAACCTCATATAATCCACACACATTCTCCAGCCCGTAACAGTTCTAGTGGGTATCAATTCATTATTCTCATTCTGCACTACAGTGATTCCACCCTTCTTCGGTACTACCTGTACTGGACTAACCCACTTTGAGTCAGAGATAGGATAAATCATACCTGCATCTAACAGTTTCACCACCTCTTTTCTCACCACTTCCTTCATAGTCGGGTTAAGTCTCCTCTGGGGCTGCCTTACTGGTTTCACCTGGTCCTCCATAAGAATTTTATGAGTACAAAATGAAGGACTAATCCCCTTTAAATCAGATATAGACCACCCTATGACAGTCTTGTGGGTAGTCAAAACTTTCAGCAACTTCTCTTCGTCGGTAGGTGACAACTCAGCACTAATAATAATGGGATAAGTGTCATCTTTCCCTAGAAAAGCATACTTTAGATTATAAGGGAGCTCCTTTAGTTCCACCTTAGGAGTAACAGGTGGCACATCATAATCTTTCTTCTTCAGCTCCTCAACCTGTAAATCAAAATTCTCCTCCGCAGAAACCTCTTCTTTCACTTGTAACAATTGAGCAAGATCATCCTCCATAGACTCATCTGAACCTTCTTGAAAAAAAACTTCTTGAATGGCCTCATCAACTACATCAATTACAAGCAGTCACTATTATCAGCTGGGTATTTCATGGATTGAAACACATTATAAGTGACTTTCTCATCATTCATTTGGAACTCCATTTTTCCTGCAGCTACATCAATTACCGCTCTAGCAGTAGCCAAGAAGGGTCTTCCCAAAAGTAAAGAAATTTCAGCATCTTCCTCCATGTTAAGAACCACAAAATCCACCAGGAAGATGAATTTGTCCACTTTCACAAGCACATCCTCAATGACACCTTCTGGCTTCTTAATGGACCTATCCGCCAACTGTAACGACATCATAGTAGGCTTAATCTCTTTAATGCCGAGAGCTTTCGAAACAGATAAAGGCATTAAATTTATACTAGCTCCCGGATCACAAAGTGCTCGCCCATATTGACATTCCCTATTGCACAAGGAATGCTAAAGCGCCCGGATCTTTAAGCTTTGGTGGCAACTTTGTTTGAATAATGGCACTACACTTCTTGAGTCAATGCCACTGTTTCGACCTCTTGCAACTTATGCTTCTTGGAAAGCAAATCTTTCATGAACTTTGCATAATTAGGCATATTTTCAAGAGCTTCTGCAGAAGGAATGTTAATCTGTAGTTTCTTAAAAATATTCAAGAACCTGGCATATTGTTGCTTCTGAATCTGCTGCTTCAACCTTTGGGGGTACGGAGGTTTTGCATAAGAAGGAGTGGGAGACTTCTTTGTAGCTATCTCCTTTGGAACCTGCTGCACATCATCATTCTCAGCCTTTTCCTCCTCTTTTTCTAAAGCCTTTTCATGTTCTTCCACCCCTTTTTCAGATTTTTCGTTCTCCGGAACAGATTTCTCAACTGGCTGAATCACTATACCACTCCTTGTAGATATGGCCTTACAATGCTCTTTTGGATTGACCACAGTATCACTAGGTAAGGACCCTTGGCTCCTCTCTGCTATGTGCTTTGTTAAGCGGACCAATCGATTCTCCAAGTTCCGGATTGAAGCCTCCCGATTTTGAGAGAAGACTTTGTTTCATTAGGAAAGCTTCGAACTCTGTATGTATTCGGTCTTGAGTACGGGTCAACTGTGTCAAAAGCCTTTTCCAGATCAGTAATGGTGGTGGTGGATTGGTGGAACTGTTGAGGTGCTTCTTGGGGTTTATAGGAAAAGTTTGGGTGAGATTTCCAGCCAGGATTGTACGTGTTGCTATATGGATTAAAATGATTCCTAGGAGGATTACTCATGTAATTAACCTCAGTTGTTTCTCCAGTACTACCAGCTTCACAATCTCCATTAGCGTGTTCCCCTTTGCAAAAATCACAATGCAAAGGAGGCTGAGAAGTGATGGATGATATCTGAGAAGAGGCAAGCTGTTTAGTGAGGGTAGCTAACTGCTGTTGGATCATCTTGTTTTGTTAAGAAATGGTCTCATTGTGGGCCAAAATTGTATTGTAAGAATCTAGATGAAGAACTCCCCTCTTTGGTTGTGGAGTAACAGTTTCATTCTCAAGGGACCCCATAGCCTCAAACAACTCCAATGCTTCTTCTGGAGTTTTGCTTTTCAGCTTACCACCTGCTGCAGCCTTAATCATCATCCTAGAAGACGGAAGCATCCCATTGAAGAATATTCTCGCCTGATCATAGTCTTGCAGCTCATGTTGTAGACACTTCCTAAGCAACTCCTTAAACCTTTCCCAAGCTTCACAGAATGATTCCCCATTGCCTTGAGCAAAGCAACTAATATCTGACATCAGCTTTGTATACTTAGAAGAAGGGAAATATTTTTCAAGGAACTTTGTGGTAATAATGTCCCAACTGGAGAGACTTCCAGTAGGACAAGAACGAAGCCAAGCTCTTGCTTTCCCCGTCAGAGAGAAAGGAAACAGTCTCACACGAAGAGCATCTTCAGGAACCCCATTCATCTTGATGGTATCACAAATCTGCAGAAAAATCTCAATATGCTGATTAGGATCCTCTAAATTGCTCCCACTAAAAGAAATTTTTTGAACCAAGCTTATGAGGGATGTCTTGATTTCAAAATTATTCACATTTACAGCAGGATTGACAATGCTAGTTGCAGTCCTGGCAGGATTAAGTGTCATATAGTCGCCCATGGTCCTTTTTGGAGGAGGAGGAGGAGGATCTGTAACATTTTCTGCCATTATAACCGGTTCAGTCCCAGTACTAGAGCTAACAACCTTTCATTTTCTCTGTTTAGCAAGTTTTCGGTTTCTCTTTGCTGTCTTTTCAATTTCAGGATCAAACTCCAGCGAGTCAGTGGTACCTTGCATAGACAGAGTGAAATAACAAAAGAAAAAGAAAAATCCAATCTAGAGTTTCAATAACTACTCTTAGTGTTGAAATAAAACTATTCCCCGGCAACGGCGCCAAAAACTTGATAGCAACTTCGGCAAGTGCACCGGTCGTTATAAGTAATAAAGTAGTGAGAAAAAGATCGTCCCACGAGGAATAGTACTCCAATCACTAATTCGCTATTTTAGATTTAGTTGAATAAATAGAGTGATATGGGGTGAGTTGTAACCAAACAGAATTTAAAGAATTAAATAAAGAATAAGAATTAAGAATCAAGAATTTCAAGAACAACGTTTTGGAAAAGATACTCTAATCAAGAAAAACGCAGCTAGGGCTGATAATCCCCCTATGTTCCTCTAAGTATTTGAATTGAATCCCTAACAAATTATTATTCTCATGATTGACGATCAACTCTCTAAAGTTAGACTAAGTCTCAATGTCTTGATGCTACCTTAGTCCGTTATATTTGAAAACAACCTAATGTCTTAGTATTGTTTGAAAAGATCAATTTATATACCAGAATTATGAGATCGCATAAACTCGTAAGCCTATGTCTAGGTCATACAACTCTACGATGAATTAACGATTCTAGTTAAATGCACCAACATCTCTATTGTCATACACCAACCTATGAACAATCTAAAAGGTGATCAATTTTTAAGAAAGCTTTAAACAAAGATAATTCATTCAATCAGAAAAATAATGATCAACAAAGAATCCATTAAATACTCTAAATTCGCATAGGGTTCATCCTCGCCCTAACTACAAAGGAAACTAGCCAAGCATGGCTAGATTAACAAAATAAAAGAGATGAAAATCACAACTTCTCTCGCGCTGTCTGTGTCTCCGAATTCGTTCCTGTTTCTGTCCGCGTTCGTGGCGTCTCTATTCTTTTCGTCTGTCCGTCTTTTCCGTTCTTTAATTTCCCTCTTTTCTCCTGTGCGTCGTCCTTTCTCTTTAATATATACATTGCTTGCGCCATTCCGTTCATTTCAATCTTCACAATTGAATTAAATATAATATATCCATATATTATATTATAATATAATATAATAATATATTATATTATAATATTATATATAATAATATATTATATCTCCGCTTTATGTCTGCTTCTTTTAAATCTCCAGTGGCATGTTTTCTTCCATTAATCCCATATGATATATGGTATATAATATAATAATATATTATATTATATCCTTTTCAATTTAATTTGTTACTTCTCTAGATCATATAATATCTCCTGTGCAACAACATAGGATATCAATAGATTTTCTGTTATAATATTCTTTTATCCTATATTTAATTAAAAGATAGATAAGTACATAAAGATAATTAAATAAGTACAAAATATTAATAAATTCAATTCATTATATCCCAGAATCTACCATTATTTAATTATAAAATATATCCTTATCAAGCAGCATGCTTAGAGACCGGCTGAAGACTTCCTGTTGTTGTTCTTACTTTTGAAAACTCTCAGTTACTGTAGCCAGTGGGCATTTTGAATATATATATCGGTTACTCTTCCGCTCCGATGCTCTACTCTGATGAATTTTTTTTTTTTTTTTACTGCTTTTGAAAAATGGGATGTTACAATAAGCACATTTAAGCATTTCACTAATTTAATCTAACATACAATTCCAAATTTTATCTTTTATATTTATAATTATCTTTTATTCTAAACAGTATTTATAATTTTTTTTTTTTCAAATTATCCATTTTAATTGTATAACTTGTTAATGATAGTTTTAAATCAAAAATTTAAATGAAATAATTTTTTTAAAAAAATTAAAAGTCATTTTTATAAAAGACTAAATCAACTAGGTAATTTAATTAATTTTTTAATCATACATGAAAATTTCATTATTCCTCAAAGTCACACATTCTTCTTACTTCTTATTAATTAATTAATTGTCTTATATCTAAACATCACTTCACTTTTCCCATTTTAATACCATCCTATTTATAAATTTATGTATCATTATCAACTAATACAATATCATAATTTTACAAGATCACACAATTTCTTCACTAGACAATATAAACCATAAATTAAAAAACAATGCAAGATTAATATTCTAACTAATCACATTCAAAGTAAATGATTCAATTGACCAATGGAATACTTATTATCATAAAAAAACAATAACACATCCACCATTAGCTTTCAGATTTTCCAACAAGACAGTTTTTCCATTTCAACATGTAAATCGAAAATGGAAAAATAAGAGAGAAGAGAGGAAGCTTACCGGAAATGGAAGGGGGAGCCGATGACCGGAAAAGGAAGGGGAGGAACTGACTGGAGTAAGGGAAGAAGGAGACCACCGCACCGGAAGAAGAACTCAACAAAAATGGACGAAAGTAACGATGAGGAGGCGGAAGAGTAGTAGTAAAACTGACGTGGAAGAGGATGGACGGAGGGGCGATGGCGAGGAGGAGCGCCTGAGGTTCATGGAGGAGGAGAGGAAATCATGGAGGAGGAGAGGGGTTTCAAAATGAATCAAGCGCGGGGGAGGGGTGAAGGGCGGACTCTTTAGTCCACCCAATTTTGCGACGGACTCATAGTCCGTCGCAAAATTGCGACAAACTAAAGAGTCCGTCGCAAGACCCCTCTAGGGCTTGCGAATGGACGCCTTGTCCGTCACATGGGATTGCGACGAAAAAGCCTTCCGTCGCAAAAGGTGGTCGCCTACCATTTGCAGTGGAAATTGCTAAATTGCGACGGATTTGAAAATCCGTCACAAAAAACATAAAATTTGCGACGTTTGATGATTTTCTAGTAGTGAAAATACTACTTTAATTTGCTGTCCTAAATCATATTTAGGACGCCAAAAAAAACCCTAACGCCAAAATATTTCCCTTTTAGGCATCTTGAAAGTGTTTTGGGATGTCTAAATTATAAATATAGGCGTCCCTAAAATAATTTAGAAGCCAAAAATTTCCCTTGGCGCAAAAAAAATTCTCAAAATGCGCCAAACAGTTAATTTTAAGTGTCCTGAAAGTTTTTTAGAACGCGTAAATGAATTTTAGGCGTCCTAAAATATATTTTAGGGCGTCGAAATATTAAATCTCAAAGTTCAAGTAAATAATTACGAGAATACCACCGCATTCACTTTTTACTTTCTATTTTTTAATAAGGACATTTTTTAGTGAAATAATATCCCAATTTTGTAATAGTGCTTCCACCATATTCAATTTACTAAGATCGAGTTCTCCCTGCATAGTTTGACTCGCGGAGGGATGCTGAAGCAGGCACATAATCACGTGAAAATCACATGCCTTCATTTCTTCTAGACTATTCTCTATTCTGAACGTGGCACATTATGATTGAAAGAAGAATGTTATATATACAAGGAAATCACTGTACACAATGCATCAAGCAATGAATTACCCATTTCATATTTTATTGGCTTGTCTTTATTGCCTTTTGTGTTTATCTTCTTGCCCTTACTGTAGAAGGAAGGACTGCTGGTATTATATATATTTTTAGTTTTAAACATTAATATTTGAGATCTTTCTGGTTCAACGCTGTTATTTATTTTATATACGTACGTTTTCTAATGGTTTCTAGGATTTAGCGAATTCAAAAAGATTAAAACTTCGAGGTTGCCTTAAGTTTAGATGACTGACGAAGTACTTGATTTTCTACAATTAAGAGATTTCGGGCCTGGAAATGTTGTCCTACGTTCTAATCCAAAAGCATCTGAATGGATAGTGGGGTGAATCGAAGGCATCAGACGATATCATGAGGCCACCACTTATAACCCTAGTCTCTTTATAAGAATTCATGATGACCTCCCTTTTCGTCCCACCAGACCGTTTGGAGTGTACCCGATATATGCCTCAGGATATTCGGAGTTGAACTCTAACACCAGAAAACGCAAGACCATAATCAATTAATTAATAGGTACTATCTCCTTCTCTCAATATTAGCACATTAAGAACATATATTCATACTTCACTATGATATGCTCTCTTAGCTGCATTCACAATGATTACATGCTACCACAATCATTGTGTACAATGCATAGATTCCAGAAAATATATTTGTTTGTTTGCTGTCCTTTTATGTAATATTAATCGCTCATGGTTGATTTTTGACTTGTTTATATATATACATACAGCGCCACATCTTTCAACCAAGGAACTCTAATGGCAGTTACGGTCTTGCTGGTACGTTTCTTTGAAGCAGCTCGTGTGGCTCTGTAATTTCAACTTTTGAATTTTTTTCAGTGTTGGTGTAAAGGATTATCTTCAAGACGTTATTAATTTTATTTGCAGATTTTGGAAAGAAGTTGATTGTGTGGGAATTTCATCTCCTTGCATGGGCCATTTTCTGTGGAAGAGGATATCTTGAGTGAGATGCCAAGTGAAATAGTTTATATAACAAAGTATTAAAAATATAATTCACAATCTTCCATATCACAATTTCATATCATAAATTTTATATCAGGAATTCCATATCACAAATTATGTATTATAATTTCTATACCACAATTTCCATATTACAATTTCAAATCAAAAATTCTTTATCACAATTTCATATTACAAATTCCATATCAAAATTTTGTATCACAATTCCCAAGTTTCCTCTCATCAATCCAACCAAACTGTCATACTTCCACCGACTAGACCTATGGGCTAATTAATTAAGTTACTATCCATGTTACTGGCCACTCAAAATCTCACTGGTCATGTGATGAGGACCAACTAAAATCCACAGAGCACATGCCCAGACTATAGGTTTTTTCCCTCATTAAACCAGTGAGGTGTCACAGCCCCTTATTGAACCAATGGGGGGTGGGGTGGTCCCTCATTGAACTAGTGAAATAGTCCCTCATTAAACTAGTGGGAAAATAGAAAGGTAATCATCGTGCACCCATGGAGGTTACACCATACGGTGGAACAAACTACTTCATCTCTTCCCAAACCAATCATTACAATAATTGTCAATAAATAGTTGGATTGGAATTTCTCAAGATTTTCACATTTATATCATGGTACTCAAATCATTTTCATATGCATCATAACATCTAAATTCTCAACTCATATGTGTGTTTGTGTACAATTCAAATAATAAGGTTCCACAAAGCAATTTCTATCAAAATACTCATAAAATCATAGTAACTTTCGACAGTGATTTCAATTTTGCTCTCGCTGACATTCTTCGGCCATTCAAGGGCCTACTGGAGTTATCACTTCCATACTGTTAATCTGTGGTAAAAGTTTTTTACTCAAACCTTAAAATGTCTAGAGCTGGTTTTGTGTCTACATGCGTTAGAGGGCAGACCATTGAGATCAAAGAGCAACAGATCCTTCAATGGTTAAATATAACGACATCACAAGCTAAGGACACACGGTATACGGGAGAACAAATGGACGACATATTGCTTGAGGGTCACTCAACTGAGGATGGCTCCACTCTGTACAGACCAAAACAGCTCTCTGATAGGTACAGAGTACTGCATTACTTGTACAGTCACAACTTTGTGAATAAGGGCAAACACTATGCAACCATGAGCAGTGATGACAAATTGATCCTCACATGTCTGATAAAGGCCAAGCCCTTTAAGTTGGGGAGAGGATAGTTGACACCATGCTAAAGGCAGCCACATTGACCAGGAAAAACTCTGAATTGCCTTACCCGTCGCTTGTGTCAATGATATTGGACAAGAACAAGGTCTGGTATCTTGAAGAAGATAAAGCTCCTATGTGGACGCCAGATTTTGATGACGAGGCCTTGAACCGAATGCGCATTCGCGTTCCTGCCAGGCAGGCTTCCACATCATGCAGTGAGGGTGAGAAGGTGCCTCCATCTACCACTGAACCAGAAGGAGCTCATACCGGCGCACCTGAAACAGAACCATTTCCTGCCCAACCTTATGGTGACATAGCAACAATGTTGGGTCAAATTGTGGAGGAGAAAGTGGCGCCATTGAAGACAACGCTTGCTGATGTGGTTGGTCAAATGGCAAAGATGGAGACTCGAATGAACAACATTGCTCTTGACTTCGATGTGATAAGGCAATTCATACATCTATATGCCACTGACTTCAAGGATTTTGCTGCCTTCTTGTCATCACAGAAGCAACCTCAGGACCTTCAAACCGGCTGCAAATGGAAACCAATCCCCTAACCATGCACCTCCACTTAGTTCCAAATCATGTGACCCTGATGGAGGAGGAGCAAAGCAGTTTGCTCATGGCAGTCCTGAAGCCTCTCAACTGTCATGCCACAACTCACCACAAACCACTGAGCGTCAGGAGGAACATGTGCCTCATTGCAAGGATGGTGAAGAACATCCGGAGCTTTATGACAGTAGAGCACCATCCCCACTGTGCTCCAATCCATCCCCTACACATCACAGTCAACACCAGGACCCTTTGCCTCAGTCAACGGCCCCTAAACAGAGTCACCCTGATGAAAAGACAGCTAATCCTAAACCATCTTCCCACAATGAATCCCCAACTACTAATGCCACTCCTACAGACGATGTGCCTCAATCCCCCCATATTGATGCCCGTCATGAAGACAATGTGCCTCAAGCCAACTCCCCTACTAAGAGTGATGAGCTTGACCCAATCACACCTCTGTCCATTGTGCCTCTCCCTCAGCCTATAAACCCTCCTCATGCGCCTTTAAGGACAATAGCTGTGCCTGTCTCTTTAAGATTCATACCAGCATCCTCATTCAGAACAGGGCTTGCAGTTGAGAATTTGCCCCATATATTCTCTGCTCCCACACCGAATCCTCCTCCTCCTCCAAGGTCTTCAACCCCATTATTCATCCCTGTCAACCTCCCTAGTTCACGCTCAACACCACCAAGGCGGTCCGCTCCTAGGAGGTCGGCAACCAAGAGGAAGAAGACTTAAGAGACTTTATTTTCTACTTTATGTTGCATGTTTTTTGGAAGCAGTGGATAGAGTACTTTGCATTTTCCCTACTGTTTTAGTTGTGGTTTAACTATTGCTGATATAGTGTGGTTTAACTGTTGCTGATATAGTGTAGCTTCTGACATGTTGCGTTCAAACGTGGTTGTTTCGTTCGAACGTGACATTCTATGTTTTTGTGCAGTTGTTGTTAACATATTGCTGTTATGTGTGGCAATTTTAAGTATGCTTGACCTTATTTGTTATTTTAGCATGGCATGTGTTAATGCCTATCCATGGTCTTCAAACTTGTGTAGTGGAGCAATTGTTTACATGTCTTTTATTTTTTGGTTATTATTGGATATGTTTTCCCCCTACATTGCAGCAAACCAATTGACTGATATACCATTTTATTTTGTATTGTCAAAGAACATTGCTTGTTCATTGTCCAGAATAATAATTTCCATCCCTGAGCATGTAGTAGACCATTTGTGGGGTACCTTTTGCTTCTTCAATCGAACTTTTCATGCCTTGCTTTTAAGCATTCGAAAAAGCCAAATAGGATTATTTTAATTGCTTTCACCCACCTTGCATTGACTGACAATGAACTTCACATTGCTTCGCTTTGTGTTAATTACCCATTTGATAAATCATGCACATACAACCTTCCTTGTTTACAAGCATTTGAGATGGCCAAAGTTCATTATCTTGTTTCATTCAATCTGTGTCAATCTGTCTCAATTACCCATCTCAATTGTTTTCCACCACTGCCTTCTTGTTTTTAAGTATTTGAAAAAGCCAAATAGGATTATTTTAATTGCTTTCACCCACCTTTCATTGACTGAAAATGAAAATCATATTGCTTCAATTTGTATGAATTAGTCATTTGATGCATCATGCAGACATTGCCTTCCTTGTTTACAGGCATTTGAGCTGCCCAAAGTTCATTATGTTCCTTCATTGAATGTGTCATACTCTGTCTCAATTAGCCATCTGACTTGTATTCCACCACTGCCTTCCTTGTTTTTTAGGCATTTGAGAATGGAAAATTTCATTATGTGGTTTCATTCAATCTGTCTCAGTTAGCCATTTCGCTTTTAATCCATGCGTTCCTTGTTTTTGGGCATTTGAGAATACCAAATTCTGTAATGTTCATTGCATCAATCAATCTCAATTAGCATTTTCAGTTTTTATCCAATTTTGCTTCAATCTATCTAAATTTCACTCATTACGTCTTCTCCTTTATGCTGATATATGTCTAACCTATATGCTCATGTGCATCTTTCATCACTCATTCTGTGCCCAATTAACGCAACACCTATCACTCTCCTTGTTCTGATGTGGACTTATTAATTGTGCTCATGAATTATCTAAATTAAGCAATCATATGTTTTCCTGGTTTTATCAGACTTCACCTCTATTTTCCCAAACGGTCGATGTCCTTTTTTCTCATGGCCTTGACACTTGGAACGGGTTTTTCTCGGTCCTAATTTCATTTGTGCGACATTCTCTACAAATGCATCAACTGGGTTCAAAGTTTACTCATTTTTTGCCCTGTTCATCTGTTCATATTTTTTCGCTGCCGGTTTCATCGTTTGGTGTTCTCACCTTCTAATCCATCTGCCTCCTCCTTCTCGCATCCCGAATCCACTCGTCCTCGCAATTTCATCTACCATCAACGTCTACTTCTGATTTACATATGCTAATTCACACAATCTGGGATTAGGATTCATTCTTCTCCGTTTGTAAACACGAAAGTCTTCATGCCAGGATTGTTTTTTTTAATTAGGGGCCATTTTGGAATTTCACATCACATTTCCACTTAACCAATACCCAATTCTTCATACCAAACAATTCTTTTTCCATCAAGTTAGGTTCCATTCCCTGGTTTACCAAACAATTCACATTTTAAACATCCCTCTTAATTTTACCTTCCTTTCCTTTCACTTCCATTCCTTTCCTTTCCCTCCTCAAATCTTCCCCGTACCAAACAGGCCCTTAGTTGACGGTTCTTTAAGAGAAACCATTATATCTTTTTTTCTGATATTAAGTTGGAAGACAAATCGTTTGTATGTTCATCTAACAGTTCATGACGATTTTACCATAAGAACCGTCAGACAATATACAGTTATTAAGTACAATCGTTATGTATTTGCATGGTATTCTAATAAGTGAAGGTTGTTGCTTAATAATCGTAATGTATATACTATTTAAAAAAAAATTAAATTTGGTGCTTTCCAACCATTATTTTACAAAAAAAAGAAGACAAAGTAAATCAACAAACTAAAACTAAAAAGTTACGGAGATGTTTTAAGAATCTGATGTATCATCATATTCTTAATTCTCCAATAATTTTTCCACCTTCCAGTTCAAAAAGTGAACAAGAGAAGTAAGTTTCTTCAAGCACTAGTCCATGCGTCCTTGCTCCCATAAGTAAACCTGGACCATATGATTAAGCTTGTAGGTTGCTTGGATGAGACCTTCAATGCTTGTTGGTGGAGGGAGTTCATCTTTTAGTTTTTTGTCAAATGATAAATTAGATTATCTCTTGCATCTGTCCATGATGTTTTATTGAATCAGAAGTTGGCTTAGAGAAGTGGAGTTCAATTTTTGGACACTTATATAGAGAGGGTTTTTTGTGAATTATCGTACCGTCACATCTTTTAGAGTTTTAGATCATTATATTTTATACATTGTGATGGTTAATTCTTAACAACCGTTAAGTTAGAACCATCATGGCGTTTGTTGTTTCATGACAGTTTTAGCTTAACAACCGTAATTATTGTGAGACAAAATATAATGGTTACTAATTGACACAATTATTTATTTGCTTAGACTTCTACTAAGTGACGGGTTTTACTTAATAACCAATATGCATCACAATTCGGTGCCTCTGCCCCCTTCGCCAATCCATCTACTACGCCGAATGACGAGATGGCACAAGAGAAAAGAGCACTAGGGAAGAGTCTTGTTGCATGAAAGAGGTCCAAAGAAAATTACGTGAGAGGGGAGGAAACTTAACATCAAATGGAACAAGAAAGGACAAGTCGTGAAATCTAACAAGTTAGTTAGCTACCTCGAACCACCTAGGACCTACTTTCTTGTTCCGAGGTAGCTAATGAACTTGTTAGATTTCACAATTTATCATTTCTTATTCCATCTCACAGTAAGTTTCCTCCCATCTCTCATGATTTTCTTTGAACCTCATTTATGCAACAAGACCCTTCCCAGTGCTCTTTTCTCTTGTGCCATCTCATTATTCAGTGCAATAGATGGATTGGTGGAAAAGGCAGAGGCATCGACTATGGAAGAGGGGATGACGTGGTTAGGATCCTCAATATTTGAGCCATTTGGAGAGGAGGAGGTGGGGACAGCGGTGGCAAAGAAGTTCCCTAGGATCTTAACATGATGAAGGAGAGAAGGAAGATCATAGGCCAATAAAGAAAAGTAGTAATAATCATAAGGAATAGTAGAGTTTACATAGAGGTCTGACGGATTGCTTAAGGTTATGAGTTATGACATTGAAGGTTCGATTTATGAAGGGTTATAAAAGAGTTAGATGATGATTGTTTCTAAAGATCATTATGTTTTGTCTTCATTGATATAAGATGTTGGAAGTCTAATCGTTTGTAAGTGTTATATGACGGTTGTTTTTTTTAAGGATTTTCACTTTTTTTTCTAAATAAATGTTGGGTATTAACTTCAACCATTATTTTTCTTGTTTTAGCGAATTCTGCCTCACAATACATAATGGTGTGCATAACTAATTGTTACATTTAACCATTATATATCTTGAATTACCTTTGCCTCGACATACATGATGTTTATTAGTTGAAACCGTTATGTATTAGGCATTATAAAAGTCCAAATATGTACTAGTGAAGAAAGCACGCTTAGTGATCATGTGATTATTATTGAAAAATCATACAAAAATCATATTAGAGACTATATAAGTTTCTGGGTTAATACAATATTTGATCTCACAAGTTTAGCCTCATTTTGGTTTTGGTCCCTCAACTTTCAAATCATAGGTTTTGGTTCCTCAAATTTCACTATGTTTACTACATTAGCCCCTATAACTTAATTAAAACTTGGGTCATTTTGCCCTTATTAGAGGTACCAAAACCCATAGTTTTTTTTTCACACTCCTAGGAAATTTCATTACTGAGAAATTAGATTCAGGTACAAAGACACATCGACGTAAACGAAACTTGAGGAATTAAGACCGAAATGAGACCAAACTTAAAGATCAAATATTATATTAACCCTAAGTTTTATATATGTACTAGCGTAGTTAAGAGAAGTTAGTCAATCATCCACGCATTTGAGCACATATTCGTAGATGATGTATGTTCAAGTCTTATTTTGGCTAAGGCATTGGCCTTTACCCCAAAAGGGAGAAGATTCGATACCCACTGGCCGATGTGAGGGCCTCATTGGCGGCCGATCTATAAGTACCTCTATAAACGCTCTTTGAGCCTGAAGGCATGTCTTGGCCCTAGTGAGGTACTGATTAATTTACCCCCACCTAAACTTTTTTCTTAAAAAAAAAAATCTTATTTTGCTATTTGTGAGCTTGTTTTCAGATACATGCAGAGTTAAATGATAACAAAAAAAAGAGTGCATGCATGAGAAAAGCTATGCTAGCAACCGAATGAATCAATGTCAACTCTGGATCTGAAACGAATCTGAAATTATGAAAAGATTAAGAAAACGTTCTGGTAAAATACGAAGCATATAATGCTTCTGTATGGTCTTCTTCTGCTTTGTGTCATTGACAATTCTTTGTCGCGGTTGGAGAATTCAAGAAATCAATACAGCAGCAGCAGCATCATCTTTGCACAAACCACCCTAACCTGTTTCATGACACCAGCAAATTAAAAGCCAGCGAATCATATTAAAAAAAAATTGATGTACCAGCTGCTTTTTTTCATAATATGTTTTACATATAAATAAGTAAATAAAACCCTGAAATACTAGTTTAAACAGGTAAAAAAAATCATGGTAAACTTCATTTTTAGTGCTTGTGTAAATCTTAAGAGTTTGACTGGTGATGGTTGTATTCTTTAAGTACGAATGAGTGGTTTTGGAATTAAAGAAAACTAAACCTTCCAGTCAAGTAACTTGAAAAGGAAATAGCATGCAAAAGGGTTTTCTTACCCTCATCTTGTGAACAAGGAATCAAATAAATCTAAATTGATCTGATTTTTTACTCTCTGGAACTGAAGAAACATTAACCCACTTGAGCAAAATCTAATGAAATCAAATGTTCATGAAAATGTAAATACCTGCACGCATCCTTCTCCAACTGCCTCAACGTGGATGCTTATATTTCCCTGGCACAATCAAAATCAAACAAATAGAATATGATGATGAAATTATTAGGTGAAAGGTAATCCCTCCATTTCTGATATGACTTGGCTCATCAAGCTAATAGGAAAGATGAAAATTGAACAGTAAATTTGAGAGAAAATACAATATAAGAAAGTCAGCATGCAAGTAATTAATGGCTCTGGATTGAGCTTTTGGACTCAAAAAGCCCAATGACGTTGGCATTGACAAAAAAAAAAAAAAGAGCCCATAAGAGGTGTTTGGGATAGCGTTTTGGATACTGGGCTTCTTTCAATAACGCCCAATAAACAGAAAGCTATTAGACCAAGTTTTTTTGCCACTGGACACAAACGTGGATAAAGTCATGTGGGGCTCATTTTTCCTTACTTTTTTATTTATTTGTGGGCCCTACCCATGTTGTGCTGAAAGAAGAATTTATTTTGTTTTTTCATGAGGAGGTGCGTTTTGTTCTACGTCAGATAAAGGAAATGATCATTAAACCTAATTATATAATAATAATAATAATTGATTATTTATTTATTATTCTTTTACTTCCTAAACTTAATTAAAAACTTATATTTTAAGTTGAAATCCCATAAATGATGCATACCCCTTTTTATCTATTAATTTAATTTTTTACATAAATTTAAATTTTTATCTTCAATTATCACAATATATCCAAATTTTGAATGGAAAATAAGGGAAATCCCTAAAAAATAAATAAATAAATTTAATTAATGAATTTATTGTTTATTAATTATTTTAATAATCGTTTAACTTTTTTTTCAAATTAAAATTTTTATTATCTCAATATATACAACTAATATGTATATATAATATTGAATATAATTCATACAATAACTAATATGTATATATAGTATTGAATATAATTCATACAATTTTCAGTCATTTTTTATCTCAACTGACTTTTCAAATAATAATTCAAATACTCATTAATTTAGAAAAAAAAAACCACTTTTGCAAAAGTCAAACTGGCAATGCAAGCACAAATCATATTTACAACATGATTTTTTTCCTACTGAGCTTTTACAAAATTATGATACCTTTTAAGTCACCGCTAACCCAAATTGGCCCAATATAAAATCAAAAGATTAAGTGTTGAATCCCGGTCCATGTTTCCTTGAAACGCAACATAAATTTCGCTACAATTTCAGAGAATCAAGTCCTTAGGAAGTTAGATACCGATTTCATATATCATCAACAGAATTATTTTATCATTTATTCGTGGATGAGTGTAGTAGTTAGCACTACTTTTTAGGAGAAGGAACTAAATAAAGGAAAATTTTCTCAGACTAACATGGTTTTGTTAATCTTACTATGTATATCTAACTTTAATGATTAGATGAAAACTCATTGAAATCATATTTATTCTCTATTCAGTATCTTCCATTACCTTTGGTTTTCCTTAATCAACGCAAATAAGAAATTTCTTTGGTATAGTTGCTACGAGGAATCAACTTTTTTAGAGATCGTGTATCTAGTGAATCAACTGGAAGAAAATTCTTTAAATGCATGGCTTCAGAAATGTCGTGAGGGATGTTCAGTAGATAACTGCCGCTATCACCGTCGGAATCATCTGGAGCCAGAGGTTTTCCTCTGATTTTAGCGATTTGTTGGCTCAAGAATCTACACAAACCCTCTTCCCACATTTTCTCCTTGTGTTTAAAAAAATTCAAATTGGAGAGAAGAAGGAAAGAAACGGACTAATACGTGATTAATATCATAATTATATATATATTATGTATAATTTTCGCCGGGGATCCAGGATCTCATCAACGCTGCTCCTTGGATTCAGGATCTTCTGATACTAGATGAATGTGAATAACATAGCATAAATTATAACTTCAGAAATTTAAATTAATTAACAGATTAATATTGCTTGGTATATCACATAGCAAATTTATGTACTCATCTATATATTACTAGCCATATGCCCCATATATATATATGTACTCGTCTACATATTACTTTTAATATGTTCACTCACGCAAACTTTTTTTAACACACACTTTCTATGATCTCTACACACATCAATCATAACACATTTGCACACAACCTTACATAGCACAAATTATAACACTTGTACCACCCGTAACCACTCAGCGTCGATTTCAAAAATTTGATGATAATTTTTCTTTTTCTTTTTTTAGTCGGATTACAAAAATTGGCTAATGATATTTTATTAATGCTAGTATGAACTATGAAGTAGAGTTACGATTGATATATATTTCCATCTATATGTGATATTGTTTTGATATTATATATATATATATAGCAGGTATTGCTCCATTTCTCTCCAAGTTTATTCCACAAACATTCAATTTAAAATTTTTTATTTCATGCAATATTTTCTGTTGGGAGAGAGAGGGTATGGATTTAGAGCAGGGGAGGGAGGAGGAGAGGTACAAACAGCGCCGGAAAATGGTTTTTTAATTTTCTCTTGTTTTTTTTTTGGAAAACTTCAAATCCGCCATGTTTTGCTGATCGAAACCGTACTCGATTTTTTTTGGATACTATTACGGACCTAGTCTAGGCCCATTATCTCACTGGCTAGTACAGGGGGCAACCCACTATCCGTGGGACCCAGCCATGACCTTGGACATGCACACACGATCCCGGACACGCACAGCACGATCCCAGGACATGTACGGTGTGGCAGCCAAGGGACTAACTAACCAGGTAGACTCTATATATACAGAGGAGGGAGACGGGCACCAGGTACACAATCTCTTAGCCTTGACTAATCTACATTCAGTCACACGGCACACACAACACCCCTTAGGCGAAACGCCTGCTTGTGTACCGTGATCATACCTTCTCTGAACGCTTGTCCTATAAGCATACGGGAGGAGTACACAGATCCTATATCAAATCACCGGACCTTCAATAGGCCGGACATCTGAGTTCTGAACCAGAACAGTGGCGCCGACCGTGGGGATCAATAAACTTCAATTCTCGTGACCATGAGGATAAGCACTCGTGCTTCAGGCCAAAGACAATCGGAGGCGGATCAAGCGGGGGACAACCGTCAACCACGACGTCAACCACCCCGTAACGAGCAGCCGATTAACCAATACGATGGAGACCATCAGGAAGGAGAAGATCGACTATCTCAGCCAGAAGACCCTTTGATTCCCAACAATGAACGACATCAAGAGGACAACCAGAAAAGACGGACCCACACCCTTTCCAGGCGAGGGCTGGGAAGATAAAACTTGGAGAGAGGACGACGATGACGAGAGCTCGGCTCGTCGCACCGGCAGGCGAAGGCAGAAACCGTCAACAGCAGGAGGGCCAATAGGAGGAACCTAAACCGAGATGAAGAAGGTCGACCTCAGGCGAGGAACCATCGAGGTGACAGGACGATTCCTCCAAGTGGGTTCCAGCGACGGAGATATGTCAGCCAAATGCACAATAGCTTTTTCTCAAAGGAAATCCAGAACGCCCGATTCCCCGAAAAGCTGAATTTGGGCGAGTTGACAAAGTACGACGGCACACAAGACCCGACGACTCATTTAGAAGACTTTGACGTTCACATGTCGGTTAGAGGTCTCAAGGAACCAATCGTGCCGCGAATCTTCGCCGCGACGTTAAAAGGGCCGGCGTTGAAGTGGCTCCACACTCTTCCTTTTGGGTCGATCCACAATTTTGAAGACCTGGCCGAGGCCTTTGAGTTGCACTTCGCAACTAGCAAACGGCAACCAAAATCCCAGTATTCTTTGTCCAAAATCAGGCAGCGGCCGGGAGAGCTGCTCCAAAGTTACCTTGACCGCTTCAATCATGCGGTACTACAGGTGCGCGGACTCAACGAGGACGTACACGTTCACTTATTGGTGGACGGCCTTGATAAAGAGTCCCGCCTGGCAGAATCTTTCTTAAAGGAGCGGGCAAAAAATCTCAACGACTTCATAACCCGTTCAAAGAAATACTTGGACGTCGAGCAGATGCGAATGGCAAACAATCCCATTTCGAGGCGGGACCAAGATAGAACCTCCCCTCCCAGGGGTCGAGACTTCTCTGATAACAGAAATAGGGATTCCCGTAGGAGGGGGAACGAAAACAAGAGCCGGGGTGGCAAGTCTGATCAGCGGAGCAAGTACGAGAAATATTCAGCCTTGACGGTGCCTCGGTCTCAAGTATGGAAGGAGGTGTCAACAACCGAGATGAAGAAGGTCGATCGACCTCGTCTGTCAAGAAGATCCGGGGTAGACCAATCTAAATATTGCTCGTTCCATGATGGTCGAGGTCATACAACTGATGAATGTTACGAGCTCAGTGATGCAATCGAACGATTTGTTCGTGAAGGCAAACTTCAACGAGTATGTCATAGAGCATCAAGGAAAAGGTGGTAAACGAAAGACCAAGAACCGCAGCGGGACTCCCCGAAAGTTCAAAAGCGGGAAGATAAGCGCAAGGCCCCCGAAGTCGATGACGAATTTCCAAGCTAAATTCGGCGCCAACGTAATCAGCGGAGCAATGGGCGGAGGCGGAGATACTATGAGCCAGCGAAGGAAATACCTTCGAGAAGTCCTATCCGTCAGAGACCGACCAAAATTCAAGGAACATCACACTGAGGTAGCACGATCGCCTTTGTTTTTCACAAGCGACGACCTCAGGGACGTTGTCCCCGGCCATCAAGATGGGCTAGTGATAACAGGACAATCGTCAGCTGCCGAGTCGAGCGGATATTTGTGGATGCCGGTAGCTCGGCCGACATACTAAGATGGGAAGCGTTCAAAAGAATGATCTGGACCGGGACGACTTAAAGCCTTGCAAGACAACCCTCATCGGGTTTAACGGAGAACAATCGCGTCCGAAGGGGTTTATCGACCTCGGTTCACCCTCGGAGTCAAAACGCCTTCAAGTCCGAAAGAGTGCGGTTCATAGTGGCCGACTTCGTTTCACCCTACAACATAATCTTGGGAAGGCCAACCATTCACAAGTGGGACATCTTGGTATCTACTAAGCATCAAAAACTCAAGGTGATAGGCAACCAAGGAACCGTGGTCACGGTAACGGGTGATCAAAAAGAGTCTCGGCAGGTGCTACTTTGAAACCGTCGAGGTGGGGAGGCGGATCTTCGTCTCGGCCCCAAGTATACAACCTGGTTATCAAATGTGGTGATGGTAAAAAAGCCAAACGGGAAGTGGAGAGTTTGTACAGATTACAAGAACTTGAACAAAGCGTGCCAGAAGGACTCCTACCCAATGCCAAACATCGACCAACTGGTGGACAACGCCTCAGGATTCCAGCTCCTATCCTTTATGGACGCATATTCCGGATATAATCAGATAGCGATGTACCCAGAGGATCAGGAAAAGACGGCCTTCATTGCGAAAGAGCTAATTATTGCTACAATGTCATGCCCTTCGGATTGAAGAATGATGGAGCTACATATCAAAGGATGATGAATAAGGTCTTTGCGGACAGATCGGTCGCAATGTGGAAGTGTATATAGATGACATGATCGTCAAAACTTTGGACCAGCAACGTCATATACAAGACCTGGAGCAGACATTTGCCAAACTCAGAACCTACAGAATCCGACTGAACCCGGCCAAGTGTGCTTTTGGCGTCCCCGCTGGAAAGTTCCTGGGTTTCATGCTGACTAACCGAGGCATTGAGGCCAACCCGGACAAATGTAGGGCGGTGATGGAGATGAAGGCTCTGAGTAATAAAAAAGAAGTCCAGCAGTTTGGCCGCCCTAACCAGAGTTTTTGCCAAAGTCGGCGAGAGAAGGCTTTGCCCATGTTCAAGCTCTTAAAGAAGGAGGCATCGGTGGAGTGGAATTCAAAGTGCGATGACGCATTTGAAGAGATAAAGCAATGTCTGGCCAATCCTCCAGTCCTCTCAAAACCTCAACCTGGCGAGAGTCTTTTCCTTTACTTATCCGTCGGCGAGGAGGCCGTCAGCGCGGCCTTAGTAAGAGAGGCGGAACATGGACAAATTCTGTATATTTTGTCGGCGAGAATCCTGCGAGAATGCGAGGTCCGATACCAAAAGCTGGAGAAAGTGGCATTCGCTACGCTTATTGCGGCCCGTCGATTAAGACCTTATTTCCGGGGTCACCATATCGTTGTTAGAACAAGCCGACCAATTCGACAAGTCCTACATAAGCCGGACTTAGCGGGAGGATGACTAATTGGGCGATAGAACTTTAGAGTTCGACATCACCTATGAAGCTCGCCATGCAATCAAGTCACGGGCGTTGGCCGACTTCATCGAGAGCTCACCCCGCAACTAGGGCGAGATGATACGATGGCGGCGAATGGAAGGTGTATGTCGACGGATCGTCGAACACGAAAGGAAGTGGAGCGAGTCATCATTGAGAGTCCGAGAGGGGTTACAATTGAGCATTCGTTGCATCTTAATTTCCCAACTTCGAACAATCAAGCGAGAATACGAGGCCTTGATAGCGGGCTTTTTCAAGCCAAGGAAAATGGGGCCACAAGAGTTAAGGTTTTCACCGACTCCCAACTTGTGGCAGCTCAGATCGAGGTACGTATCAGGCTAAAGGCCCACTAATGGCCAAGTATCTCCTAAAAGCCAAGGACTTAATGTCAGACTTCGATGAAGCAACCGTTACCCATATTCCTCGAGGAGAAAACGCAAGAGCCGACATTTTGTCAAAATTGGCAAGCACTAAGCGAGTGGTTGTCACCGCACGGTTGTTCAGCAAAATCTCGAAGATCCCCCGGGCAACTACGGTGGCTAATCGTGGCAGTAGACTATTTCACCAAGTGGATTGAGGCCGAACCTCTCACAACGATCTCCTCGGCACGTGTGCAACGATTTGTTGAAGTGAATATAATTACGCGGTTCGGAGCACCAGCCGAGATAGTAACAGAACAATGGAACTCGGTTCACTGGAGTCGGATTTCGTGATTTGATTTATGAATACGAATACAGCATCACTTTGCTTCCGTGGAACATCCATGATCCAACGGGCAAGCTGAAGCCGCCAATAAGGTAATCCTTGAGGGTTTGAAGAAACGTATGCTGGAGGCTGACACCTCTTGGGCTGATCAACTACCCTTTGTTCTTTGGGAAACCGAACAACTGCTCAGACATCCACTCAAGAAACTCCTTATAGGTGGCCTACGGGCGTGAGTCTATGATTCTGTCGAAATAGGGATGATGTCTTGGCGCAGGAAGAGCATTTTATCACAAGGAGAAACAGCCAATAATGAGGCGTTAGCAGTCGAGATGCATCTGGCCGATGAAGCCCGGGTTACCGCCCATTGTCAGGATATTGCAATGAAGCGGTGATCGCGGCTCGTTATAACAAGAAGGTTAGACCACGGACATTCCGGCCGGTTGCTTGGTCCTTAGAAGGGCCGACATTGGAAACAAGAATTCCAAAGACGGCAAGCTTGCGGCTAATTGGGACGGACCTTATCGCGTTCGGGAAACTCTTGAGAGATGAGCTTACATTACGGAGAATTTGGACGGAGCCCCAATCAAGCGAACATGGAATGCGGACAAGTTAAAGGCGTATTTGATTAGGCTTATCTTTTGTTTGTCTTAAAGCATCTTTTTCCATTATGTTATTTGTTCGATGTTGGCCTGCTGACTCTTCCTTTCGTAACAGTTGCTTTGTCGAATATGAATGAAACTCTCGTTGGAGAGTATTTGTTGAATTCCAAACATTGTCGTTTTCAAGATTAAATTGTTACTAGCTTTTCAGCTGAAGAAAATAGGTCTGGATAGCTATCGCAGCCCAGACACGCTTATTTACTCCGGGGTATCAATAGAAAATTTCATGCAGACCCTGATCAGGTCAAAATGCTCGGACGCTATCGGGACAAAACCGAACCCGGGCAGGTGGCAATTTTCGTTTGCCTTTGGATGACCCGGTTACAATACCAGGAATCTTATAAGACAGTGCAAACACTAGCACTTTAAAACATTATGGTCTTATGACCAAGAAGCGCGTTCGCAGATTCTGCTTACTTTCATATGACCTTGGCCCGGTCGACCGCAATAACTGGTAAAGTTATATTCTTATATGATGCATATGATTGCTAGATTACCATCTACTATTAATCGTAGGCAAAAATGGCCAGATTGGCCAATCTGTTCAATAAGAGTCAACGCCGGTAACACAACCGGACAGAATATACAAAGTACAAATAAAGGAAATCAACCCACGAGCTTGGGGCGGTTGAAGACGCCTCCCCTTCGGATTTGACCCTGTCCCTCTCAGCTGTTATGGCTTTCAATTGCTCTTCGCTGCTAGCTTGAGCCGCTTTAAAGCCCTCAATTATTACGTTGGAGTCGGCCAAGAGACCCTGGGTCTCTTTCAGTGCAAACTCCACTTTCCCCAGCTGAACCTCACGAGCCTGGAACTCGTTCGAAGCGATTTGCCATTGTTTTAGAGCTTCATCGCGTTCTGATCGGGCACGCTTCAGCTCCGCGGCAGTCTTCGCATATTTGTGGTGGAGGGTTAGAAAAGATTGGGTCAAACCAGCACCTCTCAGGAAAGCATTTCCCAATTCCTGGACGTCTCGTACATCGACTTCCCGCAAAGTGCGGCTCTTGATAGCGGGTAGGAGGCGGGAGTGCGATGCTTGAGTTCTTCGGTAATTCCCTTACTCCACAAATGGGAACGGGAATGACAGGTTGGAGGACGAGGGGGAACCGGGGTATCAGGCGATGAGGAGGGCTCGACGTTGGTCGACTTGGGAGGCGGCGAGGCCGCGGTAGGGGAGGCTCGGATAGGATAGACTGTCCTGGCATCAGTTGCGGGCTTCGATGACTTTCCGGCCTTGAGCTTCTTTGGCTCGGCCTGCTTCGATGACTCTCCGACCTTCGACTTGCCCGAGTCCTGGGCCGACCTCTTTCTCCCCTTAGTTGTTGGCTCTGGGATCCCAGAAAGATATTGCGGCTCTTTCATTTTGAGACCTGCACGAAACACAGACACCGTGTTAGCTACTAGGAAGGCAAAAACGATGAATACTTTACTAAGACGCGGAACAACGCCGATATTTAAACAGCAGAAATATCATACTCGGCCTTGACACCATCTCATCTCGACGCTGAGCCTCGGCCCGATATTGGGCCACCAAGGAGCCGGCCCCAACAGTACCGTTCGCCCTCACATGGTCTATTATAGCGTCGATGGCTTTCCTTTCAGGCTTCACAGATTGGACCGCTCTACCTTATAGGCGCTAGGGGACACGTTGTGGTGATCTTGACACCAATACAAATTAAATTCCCGATCGACTTTTGCGAGTCCGGCCCTTTGAGGAACCAAGGAGTTGTGCCGTTTTAGCGACAACTTTAAAAATTTGCTCTTGAAGCGTTTGAAAGAGTCGAGAGGCCAGGGTAAACAAACGCCGGTTGGCTATTCCCGAATGGACGTCCAGCCCTTGAGCTCCGGCGGCTCTTTCCCGAGCGAGAGGTATGGGGGTGAAGAAGTAGAAGAACATAGAGGTGGTGCAAGGCAGACCAAGGCTCATGCAAAACCACTCGAAGGCAATTAGGTAACCCCATCCATTGGGGTGTAATTGCGAGGAGCTACACTAAGGAATTGGAGGGTGGCCATTTGAAATTCGGAAAAGGGAAAGCGAATACCAAGTCTGGTGATGTAGTCAGCATAGAAAAAGAAAAAGGAGTTGTGGCTCCCCTCCCTCACGGAGCACACAGGCTCTTCCTCTTCCGGGAGACAGAGAGAGTAGGTGTTAGTATCTTGAACTGGGAGACCTTCCAAGTCTTCTATGGTCAGCTTCGACCGATAGGACAACACTTCGCGGGTAACCCAAGGAATTGTTCAATTAAATCTGTGGGGGCTAGCGCGGTTTGCATTTCAGGACTCGACTCGGCCGCGTGGGAAGAAGAAGACGACGCCATTATACCTAACACAAATAAAAATATAAACAAGATCAGAATCTTCCTAGCATACCCGATGTCAAAAATTGAAGGCGAGATTCCACGGTTGTGGTAAGATTAAAATCCAAGTCAACGGGACTCGGCGATGAAGCTTGAGGAGCCGGGACAAGATTGTGTCGGCAGGAGCCTAAAATCAAGTCGGCTGTGGAGGAATCCCCGCAAGAAATAAGTCGTGAGCATTCGTACAAGCAGTCGTAGCAAGGCCCGATGTAGGAATCAACCTCGGCCCTAGGGCCCGAACTGGCCACTTCGTTATACTGGCTATTCGGAAGACCCGGAGAAGCGGACACGTCGAAGCTCGGGTTAAACACCCTTGGATTGGGAAGAAGCGGGAAGGAAACATTGGGACTTCCCCTAACCGATGATGTACCATCTCGAGTTTTCGCCTGTCCGCCACCAGAAGTTTTTCCCGTGCCTCCACGGTGATGATCGATTAAAGCAACGGTTTGCGACGTCGGACGAGAAGATTCATCGCCCCAAAGCCACCAACGGCTTCTTCCCCTGACGGTTCGGCGTAGTTCATCCAGTTCTTCGGGGGTCATATCCTTTATGTCCTTCGACATTTGGAACCACTCTCTCAAAGGAATTAACGATCAATGAAGTGAAAAGGAAACGGCTCACTCGAAAAACAGGGGGATTTTTGCACAAATGTGGGAACTGAAAACAGGACTACGCGAAAATTCACTCAAGGAAGAAATCTACCCAGAACTTCAACTAGTACAGACGCAATTTTATAGTGAAACAGCAGATCAGAGCAGAACAAAAGAAAGAGGCAGGAAAGCAATAATACCTGCCTAAGATATGGAGATGCTCGAAGAAAGTTGTGGAATGAGGATGGCTCACGAGACGGATTACCTTCTGGAAAGCGAAAATCGTCAGGAGAGAATTTCTTCAGAACAACTTGGGTAAAATGGCACTGAAGGAGGCCTGGCGGGTATAAACCTTTCGAAAACCCAATCGACGGGGGCAAAAGCGCCTTTTCATTCATTAGTAAGGCTGACGTGACCTGTTCATTTAATGCGCATCCGTCAGGCATTAATTACGCCAAGGGCTGTATAGGCTAGCACCCCCTCAGTTCGGCTTCACGACAGTCGAGGGACGCCAGCTGGCAGAGGCTAATGATGACTTAGAAGAGGAATCGGGGGCAATTCAACCAGAAGACTTGTAACTCCGAGGTTGTTTGAAATTATGATAGACACCCTATCAAAGTAAAGGGGGTGATACCAGCTCCGATACAAAATCAGGATTCAGCAACATGTCCACCCTGGTTGACCAGAGACCTGGACAACCCGGCTGGGGGGCAAGGATATCATGTTACTTCGCGATCAACAAAGACTCGGACTTCCGTACTTCAGTCAAACGAACATCTAAACTCGGTAGCTCAGAGACCTGAGCAACCGAGCTTGGGGGCAACTGTTACGGACCTAGTCTAGGCCCATTATCTCACTGGCTAGTACAGGGAGCAACCCACTATCCGTGGGACCCAGCCATGACCTTGGACATGCACACACGATCCCGGACACGCACAGCACGATCCCAGGACACGTACGGTGTGGCGGCCAAGGGACTAACTAACCGGGTAGACTCTATATATACGAGAGGAGGAGACGGGCGCCGGGTACACAATCTCTTAGCCTTGACTAATCTACATTCGGTCACACACGGCACACACAGCACCCCTTAGGCGAAACGTCTGCTTGTGTACCGTGATCATACCTTCTCCTGAACGCTTGTCCTATAAGCATACAGGAGGAGCACACAGATCCTATATCAAATCACCGGACCTTCAATAGGCCGGACATCTGAGTTCTGAACCAAAACAGATACATAGAACTCTTGTATATTACTGAAGTCCATCTTTTTATTTACTTATTTTTATTTATTAACGCGGTATATAAATATAAATACATACACACATAATAACTATTAACTACCTACGGAACAAATTATTTACTAACTAATATAACAATTAACTAACTTCCAAAACTCTCTTATATAATTTACGTAAAAACTCCAGCTATAAATATAATTTGAAATTAGAATATAAGAATGAAAAATAATAAATATTATGTTATTTATATAATATAAATATATTTATATTTATTTAATGTGTAAACAGGCTAGGCTTATAGGACCGGCCTTAAAAAAATAGGCATGACCTATTTACACATTTAGGCCTTTAAATAGGCATTGACCTGACCTTTTTAACAAACAAGTCAAGTTAGACCAGGCCATAAACAAGCCAGGCTGTAGGCTGCCGGGTCTGGCCTATTTCCACCCCTAATTCTCCTACATTGAATGACAATGAGGTTTACATAGAGAAGAATTTCCCTGGTTAAAGTCCAGTGAATTTAAAGTTCAACCCAAACACCTTCCATTGAGTGTTTTTTTCACTGAGCTTTTTTTCTACCGCCAGCCATATATTTTTGCAAAAGTTCTCATGAAGCAGAATCCAAACAGTGTTAGGCTACCGCCTGTTATTATGTCAGAATTGCTGGTAATAAACAACATTTGCATGCCAAAATTATATCCACAGACCACAGTAATAAAAGGAGCCTGAAATGATGACGGATTCATACACCGGCTATATACTTTAAGTACAATTTGTTATTTATTTATTTTTTGTTTAAAAAAGTAAGTACAATTTTTTTTTTTATCATTGCCCAAAATTATTTATTTTTAACTTTCTTTCTCGGTGAAAAATTGGAAAACTATTTACTTTTAATTCTCATTAAATATATCTAATTAAATGTACTTTTAGTATCTACAACTTTTTTCAATAATACACTAACTCCTTTTTGTTTTTGTATAATTATTTAAAACTTTTTTTATCCAATTGATTTTAATAAAAAATTTATCTAAATATAAATCTTATTACATTAAAACCAATATACAGAGTGACTTCTACTGCTACTGCTGTCCTAAACGAGTCTTTATTCAATAAAACCAATATGTTTTTTAATAAAAGCTGACATTTATGGTGGGGTAAATTTGTAATTTCCTTTCAGGTAATACGTACACATGAGAGGCAAAAGTCGAAATCAAGGTAGATTTGATATCAGAAATTCCTTTTCCTTGATCGTTGCATCTGCTCCAGCGTGCTTTAATCGATGATGGTCCGGTTTCTCTCCCCTCCTTTTTTTTTCTACCATCCCAGGGATGGGCAGAAAAAAGACAATGAGAGGATCTTTTCCATGAAGACGGTGGGTGGGGAGAGAGAATGAACTGAGGTTGGGGATGAATGAATTCGAGGGGAAAAAGATATTGTACGTTCCCACCCCTATGTTGTGCTTATTGTCAGGGGCAGGGGCAAGGGCGGAGCCACGTTGGTGTCTATGTGGGCAAGTGCACCCACAAAAATTTTTACAGTATATATATATTTTGAAGGAGCTTTGCCACAACTGTTGGGCAGCATAGTTGGTTATTACACAGGCTACTTACACATTGGGTCCCTGGTTCAAGCCCGCGCATGACAAGTTTCTTAATTTTTTCTTTTCATTCACCCCCCCCCCCCCCAAACACCCCAGCCTCTCTTTCTCCTTATCTTTTTTTATTCAACACCCCCGCCTCTCTCAATATCTCTTTATTTTCCCCCCCAAACACTCCCAGCAACCTCTCTCACTCTTTCTTTTGGGCAAGCCTTTCATTCTATGACCTTGTTAATAAAATGCTTTCAGGAGATGAAGTGGAACCAAATACTCGCTTTGTTTGGGAGTTTGGAAGGAAGGGGAAGGAAAGGAATGCAAAGAGAATGGAGGGGAGGGGATGGAAGGGAAATGAAGGATATTTCCTTCCCTTGTTTGGGAGTCAAAAAAATAGTAAGGGAGAAAGATGGGGGATTAATGAGATTTTTTATCATTTTGTACTTTTCTTTAATAATTATTATAATTATTATATTTTTCAAATAAATTTAAATTTTCTAAAAAATTTATTTATGTAATTTTTATATTCAAAAAATTATTTATGTGGTGACGGTTGTTGTTTAATGTCTTTATGTGCATTGACGCTGCCTCCGAACTCCCAAATCCCACTACTAATTGTAGAAAATCCTAGCTCCGCCACTTGTCAGGATCACAACGAATCCTGAGGTATCGACTGACCCCAAAGGAACGAATCCAGTATAAGCTGGCGGCCATGCTAAGTTTATCGTAACCCGAAGGGATGAACCTATCCGCACGCTTCTTCTATATAAAGGTTAGAGGCGGTCGAAGTTTGCCCGATATGGGACTTGTAGTGAAGCAATGTCTTTTTTTTTTTTTTTCAAAAATGAGTGAACGTTTGACTGATTTTAATATCAAACTTAAGACTCAAAGTCGGTTATGGATATTTTGATGACGAAAGGCCCTTGTCCTCTCAATTTACATGTAGACCTGCGAAGTTGGTTGTTGCAGAATCTCAGGAGTCAGAGTCAGTGTGGCGCTAGCCGAGTCCGATGGGCCACTGTGTTTGGCGTGACATGCTGGAAGCTTTGGGAGGCTCAGAACCTAGCTTTGTTTCAGAATAAGCATACCCAACCTGGTGGTCTTGTAAGGGAGGTGATCCGCTACGCTGGATTTAATGAGGATGCGAGGCCGCGAACCGCTATTGCAAGAGGAAGCAGGCAACCAATGTATGAGCGGCTTATTAGTTGGCAACCACCGGAGAACAATGTAGTCTCGTTGAACTGTGATGGGGCGCGAAAGGTGGACTCTATGAGAGCTGGGGCGGGGTGTTTGATCAGGGATCATGATGGGCGTTGGCTAATGGGCTGTTGTCGAAACATTGGTGCATGTACCTCTCTCCAAGCAGAACTACGGGCCTTGATGGACGGTCTGGAGCTGGCTTGGAAGTCGGGTTTTAGAGATGTTGCGATACAGGTGGATTGCCTGGTTGCACTGAGTCTTGTGCGCAGCGAGGAAGGGGCCCTTCACGGGAATGGGAGTCTTATTAGGAGGATCCAACGACTCATGCATAGGAACTGGAGGGTATCGATTTCACATGTTTATCGCGAGGGGAACCGCTGTGCGGACTGGCTTGCAACTTTTGCTCTAAGTATGGGGAATGGACTGCACCTTCTGCAAGAACCACCTGATGGAATAAAAGATTGTCTCTGAGAGGACGTTGTAGGCATGGGACGACTTCGTCGGTGCTGCAGGCCTACTGGTCTGGGATGATTTGTTCTGATCTCTTTGCTGATCTATTAGGATCAGTCCCCTGTTAAAAAAAAAAAAAAGTCGAAATCAAGGTTTTTGGAGGGGTTAACTCACAAAAAGAGCCAACATATCTTTGTTAGGGAACGCACAAACAAAAGAACCAAACTTCGTCTTCCTTTCCTTGATCTGCAAAGAACACAGTGGGAGGAATGGAGGGAATGATGCAGAACCAACTTCAACAGCCGCAGCAGCAGCCACAACCGCAGCAGCCTCAGCCAGCGGCGGAGAAGCTAAACCAGGCGGTGCAGCAGCTGCTCAATCTGGAGCAAGTTAAGACACGCACCATCAGCCTCTTCAAAGCAATCTCTGGGATTCTTGAAGATTTCGATGCCTACGCTCGCACCAATACCAATCCCAATGGTCTTATTCTTTTTCACTCCTATATACTTTTTTCACTGCGTTTTCGTGTTCGAACTTTGTATTTTGCATCGGGAAATTATAATTTCGTGATGTTTGTTTATGCTAAAATGTGAATATGACATTGTAAATTGATTGTGCGTAAAGGGCCTGTTGGAGCTCGTTCTCCCTTTTTGTGTTTATTTGTTGTTAATGGAAGGAGTGCAGCACTGAGATAAAATTGTTATTATTATTATTTTATTTTTTTTGGTGGAAGAAAATTGTTATTTACACCATTTCTGGTTAGTTTCTGAAGGTTTTTTCAGTTTCGGACATTTAAATTTTATGAAACGGTTTGCTTTCTTATTATTATGTTGGTGATCTCTTGTTCACCAGGCAAGATATTTTGGGGCAATATTCCATGGTGAACGAAGAAGGTATCTAAGGCATTTGTTGTACATCCGAAGAATGTTAATGCTGAGAATGCTACAAGTATTCTGTCTATCCCTTGAAATTTTTTATGCCCATACAAGAATGTTGTTCATTAAGAGAGATAGGCACATCTCCATTATTTTAGATCAAACATGTTGATTTCGTTATTGTATATGGCTGGTGCTGAAATAATGTAAAATATTTTACTCCTCTCGTAGGCATAGATTTTGGGGTTCTTCACCCATGTTTCCTGCTTGGGTGTGGGAAAGGGAAGAGGATCATATTCGATAAATTGCTTGAAGTTTCTCCACATTATACGCAGTTGTGCTTGACAGACAAATGAAATTTGGACCTGTAGAATATTAGTTGTGTTAAGAAAACTTGATTACATAAAGATATTAAAATATGCTTTGTTCAGTGAAACACGATAAATAACCATTGCAAACACTCTTATAATGTGGATATTTTGGACATTGACACTTTGGATTAAACGGGCAGGATTGCGTCTATCTGGAGATCAGAGGCATATTACTCCTGCACTTCCAATGCATTTGGCAGATGTCCTTACTGTTCATGAGGCTCCACAACCTTTTGCTGATGCATCTGGTAAAATTTGATGACTCGTGCCTGTCTATATTGAAATGTGGCATTTATTCATGTTACTTACAGGTATGTATATGAAGAATACCCCGCTTACATCAAACAATATGGTTGGCCACTTGGCCCCAATTCATTATTACAGGTTTGGAATTGATGTTGCTTTTGAAGTGTCATTTCTGATATCTGAATATACGATAGCTTATTTTATTTTATTATCTTCTCTTTTGTTTTTCCCATTACTCTTGATGTTGGAGGACTTGTTACTGTAGATTTTAGCATCATCAATGCCATATGCCAACTCAGCTAGGTCTTCTACGAATATGATGAATACACCATCTCCTCAGCAGCAGCAGCCGCAACCACTGACTCAGCAGCAACAGCGGCAGAAACTGATGCAGTTACCTCAACATCAACAACAGCAACTCCTTGCTCAGCAACAGTTAAGGCAATCTGCAATGCAAGGAATGGGACAGGTAAAGCTTGCAATTCATGTATTGATTCGCTATTTTCCTATCTTTAAGTAGGCTCTGTTGTGGAGAAACTTTTTTTACAATCACTATAACTGTAAGTCGTATCGGTTCTCTCTGAGTAATTGACTTATTTGAAGGGAAGGTCTATAGTTACCATAAGGAAGAAAGGAAATTCTTTGAAGGCATATAGTGATTGTAAATCCATATCACGTTCAATTCAGCGATTTAGTGACCTTAATATTCTAGTCATATTTTTCTTGTATCTTTCTTTGTTATAATAAAGATCAAATGTCACCCTCTTCTGTGTTTGTTGATTGTTTCTTTTCTTAAATATTTCTAGCTTTTTTCTTTCGGGTTGGAAGCATTATTCTTTTAAGGTGGGTGTGGGCTTATTTCCTAATTTCTGCTGTCAGCTTTGTAGGATGTATGTTTTACAATGAAGTTAACTGTATCCCTTCTTTTTCGTAGTCTGATTTATATATTTATTTTTTTAATCAAAGGATTGGGCACAAGCACTAACAGCTTGAGGTTACAAGTGGGATCGAACCTGCAACCTCCCACTTATAGGAGAACTTTCATGTCATTGTGTTACAAGGCCATTGACTACTGTATAAATTTTTGTTGTCATATACCGTGCTTGATTTTATGTTGGATCACCAAAACCATAAAATCATATTTTTTGTGGTTTCTAACGTAAAGCCAAACATGCAAATATTTGGCTAGGGTATTGCTTAATTTGAGGTATTTGATGGCCTTTATGGCAAGGACCAAGGAATCGTTCTACTCAAACCTAGAATATTTCCCCTTTTCATTCACAGGGGAGTGACAAATTTTTTTATGTTTTTGAATGATAGATAAAACAGCAAAGTTGAAGAGAAAAAATATATAAAAAAGCACAAAAACCCAATCTGTACAGTTTAACAACAGTACTGGGGATTCTAATTTTATATTAGTAATATATATTGGTGTTCCCAGGTTTGGTTATTCTGATGCTAAAGCTGGAAAATTACTCAAAATTTATGGGTAAAGAGTATTCTTTATTTGAATGGATAATGAGTTTTTTTTTTTTTCCTCTGTGTAGATGCAGAGTCTTTCTACCCAAACGTTGAGTGATCAAAGTATGATTTGTATACCTTTAACTTCCTTAACTTATATTTTATGCATGGGTTAATATTATTGTTGGCCCCTACAGTTTGATCGAATTTTGAACTTGGTCCCTATAGTTTCAAATCATTGGTTTTGGTCTCTATAATTTTATAAAGACTTCGTTTGACTTTAAATATTAGGGACCAAAATCAAAACCTGCTAAAAGTATAGGGACCGGTCGTTAAAATCAGACAAAAAATTTATGAAACTATAGGGACTAAAAAACAATTATTTGAAACTATAGGGACCAAAATCAAAATTCAATTAAACTATAAGGATTAAAAATGGTATTAACACTTTATTCATTAATTATGGAGCTCTGGTTGACTTGCAATTCTAAAGACGATTGTGGCTTGTGATGCAATCAAGAATGTCATCTATTCTGTGTTCTCAATGTATAAGCTGAGTCACTCCTTGGGAATCTCATTGCAGTCTTTAATATGGGAGGCGGTAATCCAGGTGGCGGCATGATGCCCTTACAGCAGCAACAGCAGCAGCAACATAGTTCACAAGGTGCGTTTGGTAGCATGGCATCAAATAGTCAGAATCTACAACCTGGTATGGTGGCACTTCCAAACACGTCACAGACTCATCCTAATTTCTCTCAACAGAGACAGCAAAATCCAGTGATGCACTGTGCTTATCTGTACAAATGTTGTTCACATGCATTAGAATTTAGAAACTGGTTGCTATGAGCCACATAAAATGACTGCCTGTTTCAGTTCTAAATATTATATTTTCATGGAGGCCATATCAATTATCGAATATATTTTCATGAGAAAAAGTTATGGTTTAATATTTCTGTTCATGGAATTCTGTTATAACTCCATCTCAGGCATTTTTTATTTGTGGTTCCTTCTCTCCCTTTTCTTAATTGGATGCTAAGATTTGAGAATTACTATAAATATTAATTGCATTGTTGCTTGACATTTACTAGACCATCCATACTGCCATGTCACAGAAATTTCTAATTAAGTGTTGTATGGTACGTAATGTTGTTTGAGGAGCAGGTGCTAGGTAATAGAAATTGTGGTGGTGTATTTAGAATATACAGATATTTTTTAGGGTTAAGGTGTAAAAATATACATATGGTTTTTTCAAAAGTCCGTTCAACACCAAGTGTTTTTTTAAGTGCAAAAGTGACTGTGGTTACAAAATTGGAGTAAAAGTCACATTCTTTACTTTATGTTGATGGGGCCCACATTTACTTTAACGGAATATTTGATACTTGTAGTTTATCATTATTTTAAATTTAGTCTCTGTAGTTTTAAACAATGGGTTTTGGTCCCTCAAGTTTCTTTTGGTCTAAAACATTAGTCGTTATAATTTAATAAGGACTTTAATGGTATTAAGTATGATCATGTAACCCTACAAGGACAAGGACGAAAGATGATATTGAACCGAAAGTTAAATGATGAAAAAAGAGTCCATGGATGAGAAAATTTGTATTAGCAACCGAATGAATCAATGTCAGCTCAGAATTTCAAACGAATCTGAAATTATGGAAAGAGAACATTCTGGTAAAATGCGAAACCATAATGCTTTGGTGTTGTCTTCTACTTGTGTTATTGAGAATTTATTATGTTGCGGTTGGAAAATTCAAAAACTCTGATACAGCAGCAGCATATTTGCACAAACCATTCTAACCTTTTTCATTACACCAAAACATTAAGACCCAACGATTCATATAAAATTACTGTAGCAGCTGCTTTTCTTTCTCATAATATGTTCACGTATAAATACTACCTCCGGTCTCTGATATAAGAACTACTTGAGGGTTAAATTTGGCCTTAAATCCACTTTGTGCTCATATTTATTATTTTTCTCTAAACTATTCTTTTTTGTTACACATGTTAAGGGAGTTTGCATCAAGAGGTAGTTTCAATACAAATGACTCGAGAGTATTTCAAACTTAAGAGGGTATTTCAGGAAAACCAATAAATAACTAATTTAACAAACTTCCTTAATGTATTCAAATTAATTAAGTAGATATTATATTAAGGATTGAAGGTATAAAATAAACAAATAAAACCCAGTAATGCTAGTTTAAAAAGAAAATAAAACATGGTAAACTTTTTTGTTAGTGCTTGTGTAAATCCTCTGCGTTTGACTGGTGATTATTAGGCTGGTTTTAAAAATAAAGAAAACTAAACCTACCATGAAAATGAAATAACATGAAAAAGAGTTTACTCTCTCCAGTCTACTAAACAAGGAATCAAATAAATCTGAATTGATCTGATTATTCACTCTCAGGAACCGAATAAACATTAATCCACTTGACTAAAATCCAATTGGTATACTTTTTATGCTAATGAAAGCAAAATGTTCATAGAAAGTTCCTGATGCCAAACCAGAACATTCTTTTTGTCTCTGTTAAATACTTAAATTCTGATTAATGAAAAGTGGCATACTGTGAAAAGAGAAAGAGCTTACAATTCTTGAAGGCATGTATTCTTAGGTTCCAATTCTTGAGATTTCTGGCTGTCCAATGAAAAGACTGATGGCAAATTAGTAGTAGTAGTTGGTTGGTCTTGTTGCAGAAGAGGAACCTTGTCCTGCTCAAGAGAAGTTTTGCTGGAAGGTGCCGGCGAGAAGGGAGGCGAAGGAGTTGATGACGCCAAGATGGAGTATCTCCGGTTGCCGGGTCCGAAACTAACCGGAAGGGGAGAGGGAGGAGTCGGTGGTGATGATGGTGGAGAGTCATAGTTAGGATTCATAGTATTATTAAGCAATAACAACATTGATGATGACAAACTCTCTATTGTTTCAATCTCACCTTCCTCCTCCTTCCCATAAAAAAATAATAAGCCATTAACTTGTTCTGTTTCTAACTTGTCTCTCCTTTATGTCAAAGTTTCCTTCTCTGTTTTTTTTTTTTTTTTTTTTTTTTTAAAAACATGGGTTTGATTACTGAAAATGCAAAATAAATTTGACTTCGTATGTGCAAAATGCTTCTGGCTTTTTACAACACAAGCTAAGCTACACATTTGTCATCCAGTGGTTAAGTTTCTGGAATTTCTCAGTCACCTAGCGGTGTCCTTCCATCATTTGCCCCATCATGCACTTGAATCACCCTGCCATAATCCAAATCACATTCATTTGCATATAATCAAAATTAAAAGCAAAGCATCAAAATCAAACAGAAAGAACAAGATGAAGATGCAAAAACCTATGGTACATGTACTGAAATATACCCCTACAGTCCTTACTATAAGACATATTCGGGGAGATGATCTTGGTCCTAATATAAGATTTAGTTTTTATATTTGTCAATCTTTTCTTTATTTACCTCTATTGATACTCTCCCAACAACAATCCATTAGGAGAGAAAATGAGAGAATTGAGGAAGATGACTATGGTGTTTTAAAAAATACATGTTATATTAGCTAATTTAACTAACATCGTTAATCTTATCAAATTAAGTAAATATGTCTTATATTAAGGATCAAAGGAAGTAACTAGGTACAAATCACACACAAAAGCATTATATATAGCTTTTTTCCTTATATTTTATCAAAGCTTTGACGTGTCAATATGAATTCATCAAAAACATTATTTTCTTAAATATAATTAATTGGCTATGACAAATTCCATATGAATTCAAAAGCATTAGTTTCACTTGACAGCATGCATTACCTGCAAGCACTAGGGGCATCCTTCTCCATTCGTGGATGTCTATTTTCCCCTGCCATAAGCAAAATCAAACAGAAAATAGAATATGATAAAGATGCCGGGAAGATTTAAGATTGAAGCCAAAATGGGGAAAAAAACGGGAAGAATTTCAGTCGGCCTCAAAGCATCTAACATAATTTCAATCAACCTAAAACTTTCCGAAACTTCCATGTTGAATTTAGAGGGATAAAGCATACTCTATTCATCTGTAAATAAAAGAGAGTACATAGGGGCCTTTATATAGGCAAACCTAGGGCTAACCCTAGAATCTAATCTTATCTAAATGAATTAAATCAAATCTAGATGATTAAGATATATTATCATAAGATATAATATATCCATATCTTTATCCTAATAAATATCAAATAATAATAACATAATGACTAATCAAGATAATGATTAATCTAAATAATCCTTAATATTCTAACACTCCCCCTCAAGCTGGAGAGTATATGTTGATCTTTGACAGCTTGCCTCGAAATCCTTCAAACTTTGTTTTGCCTGCTTCAATCTTCAAAATCTTTAGGCTTGTACTTCTTGAGTCTCAGTGGCCCATTTATTTTTTGTCTGGGCTTGTACTCTTCTTTAGTCTCAGAGGTCCCATTTATTTTGTTTGGGCTTGTACTCCTTTTTGAGTCTCAGAGGTCCCACATTTTGTTTGGGCTTGTACTCATTTTTGGAGTCTCAGAGGTCCCATATTGAGTAGCAGAACTTGCACAGAAGAATCTCGAGTCTCATTATTATTTTTTTTTATTTTTTTTAAATGCAATCAGGGCTTATTCAGGAAGACACGTGGCGGCAGATTAGAATAGGATTCAGCATAGCACATGCGGATTAGCTCAACGAGATTTGGCTGCCCGAGTCACGATGAGGATGATTATCACGTTGCTGGTGGGGGACTTGTTCTTGACGTCATCCGGCAACCGCGGATTCGTGAGAATCACAGCCTCGTGTTTTGAATCTGCAACCGACTTTCTTTCTCCAGCCAGCGGCCTCGCCTTGGTGATGCTGAGGGCTTGATGTATCGATCTTCTTGATCACTCAACCAGCATTGGCGGCGGCGCTGGGACTCGTCTCTCGGTACGTGTTGAGTCGGCGACACTTTTTTGCGTTACAAACTCGAGCAGTCTCTCCTCTCTTTGGTTCAAGTTTCGGTTTGTATTTGAAGTAGAAATTCTGCAGCACACTTCTGCGACTGCTTTGCTTGTTGATTTCGGATTTCCTTCTCCATTCTGAAGATGGAGTTCTGATGGAATCAGTAATGAAGTTTTGTAGCAGTTGTGTGAAGCTACAGGTTGCGGTAGTTTAAGCTCTCTAATTTGCTACAAGTCGTGTCTCCCGGCTTCGTCATTGTGTACAGTGGGATGGTAACTGTTTTGACGATCACAACGAGTGTTTTGATGATCACAGTGAGTGATTGGACTCACTGTGTCGGACAAAAGAGAGAGTTGATGAACCTGGCTCTGATACCATGTTGAATTTAGAGGGATAAAGCATACTCTATTCATCTGTAAATAAAAGAGAGTACATAGGGGCCTTTATATAGGCAAACCTAGGGCTAACCCTAGAATCTAATCTTATCTAAATGAATTAAATCAAATCTAGATGATTAAGATATATTATCATAAGATATAATATATCCATATCTTTATCCTAATAAATATCAAATAATAATAACATAATGACTAATCTAAGATAATGATTAATCTAAATAATCCTTAATATTCTAACAAAAATAAAACTTAATTTCATTTTGACTCATAGGATGCAATGAAGTTTCAAAAAGTTTCAACCGTTAACTGAAGCTCAAGGAAAAAAAGCATATATATAAGCCTCAATCTCTATTTCGCAACAACAACAAAAATTTCAAGGAAGAAAGTCTGAATTTGCGTTTGAATAAGTATCTGGAATTCACTTACAAAATTTGTGGGAAGTGCCTTGGACATCCTTGTTGAAATAATTAGGATCTATAGTATCAGCAGATTCTTTAAATGCACCACCGGAAACCGCCATAGCTGACTGATAATCCCTCAACTCATCCATGCCTTGAAAAACTTTGACGCCTTCAACAACGTAGTATGGCATATAGCTTACCGGTAATTCTGGTTCATCATCATCATCATCTCCTCCAGTCCTCACTGTCTCAATGCAAGAACCACCACCACCATCATCTCCTCGAGTCCTCACTGTCTCAATGCAAGAACCACCACCATCATCACCTTCACCTACAGTAACCGGCATAAGGTGATCATGAACCCTAACAGAATTAATTAGTTACTTGCCAACCTAGTCCACTCACATCACACCACACTTGTAGCTATATATATGTCTGTGTGTGTGAACCTATATATACGTTGATAATGAATTATTATATATAGGTCTATATATATATATATATAGTGAGACTCCTTACCACCTCAACCAAAACAACCAAAACAACTTGTTGGTTATAGGTCAACATACATACATACGTATCTAATATAAGTACCCTAACAGATATGGAAGAATTTGGCCAAAGAACCAAAACTTACACACTGCACTTGGCTGCTTTGAAGAGAGGAGGAGGAAGAATTTGTCCAGAGAAGTTTTGATTGTTGAAAGAAGACTCATCGAAACAATCCAAGACGCAAATGTGATAGAAGAATCAATGAAGGCTACTGAAAAATCATGAAGCTCTACACCACAAGTCCAAACGAGAATATATTTTATATATATATAAATTTTACGAAAGTGGTTAGGCTTACCCACAATTCAAGGATAGGGCGAAATCTCCCTTCCTCTTAAGTGATACCAAGGTCTATTACACTCAAATATTTACCTAGGCATGCAGGAGCTAAGATGTCTCCCCCAACGCCTTGACTAACTCTAGGATCGAAACCCCCTCCCTTTAGTGAGAATATCCGACCCCTTTGAGTTGAACCCAAAAACAAAGGGTGTACAAACGAGAATATGATTTCAAAATTTTCCAAACTTTCCCCGCTCTGTTATAAACGGTGATTCAGATGCCCACGAAGAATGAGGATAATCAGAATAGTTTTTGTTGGGTATTTGAGGATTGACGTTGGCGGAGAAAAAATGCCATATAATTTTTGTTAATACATGTAAAGTTTTTGTTTTTGTTTTTTAAGTATATCATAGGCCTAGAATCACTGCATATCCATGAAATTTGTTAGCATATTTTTATAACAGATTAAGTATTTTAATTTATAGCGGTTTAGATATTTGTTAGGTTTAGGTTTTAAAAATGATCCTTTACATTGAGTTTTTTTTTTAACGAGGAATTAAAAAATTTATAATAATTAATTAATATAATAACTGATAATTATCAAAATTCTTCCTCTGAATAGCATGGATCGAGGAAGATATCAATCTAAACATTATAAATTCCTCGGTTTATCAAAAGATAATTGATGTGTACGTGGAACATATTTTAGAAAATACAAAGGTTTGATATTCTTAGTTTAGATAATTCCCAACAAAATAGAGAGGTATGGGTAGATTCTCGATTGATTTAAAAATAATTTATAAAAATTGTTAAATTTCAAATGGTAAGTAAAACTAGCAAAGAAAAGAGGGAATTCCAAATTAAAAATATATAAACATTTTTTAACCATAAAATCTGAAATAGAGTCATTTATGAAATATAAAGATTTAATAATATTTCTAAATTGGATAACTCCTAAATTTAAGCAAAATTTGAAACCATCAAATCTCAAATAAAATCTTTTAAGAGTTCCGGGATATTTTGCTTTGCAATGCCGCACAGTAGTACTAATACACCGCAACGATATCCCGAGGATCATGCAAAAAGTTATGATGATATAAAAGGGGAGATGATAGTTGATATTCTCATTATCATTTTTCTCTCAAAATCATATCTCCACCTTTGAATTAAAAAGAGAATTGTTGGGATTTAAATTTCTTAGAGAGAGAGAAGGGGGGAGAGAGAGAGAGGGGGAGAGAGAGAGAGGGAGAGGGAGAGGGAGAGAATCCTAATTACCCACACTTCTCAATAGCAAATCCATCCTCGTCTGATGGGTTCGTTTTTTTTGGTGTTTGATAATAATGGCGTTGGGTATCATGCATAATCATTAGAGAAGGCAACTAGCGGTGCCAGTGGATTTAATGTGTGCTGGTCTGAGAAAAATAATTAACATGCAAGTGCTCTTCTCTCTTCTTTCTTAACTACAATATGATTCTCATATGTTTCTTACGTGGATAAGAACAGATCAGATGTTGAATGTACGTAATTTTATAAGAAAATGAAAAAAAACGAAATCAAATGAAACAAGGGAGAGAAGATGGGGATGATGGAGGTGCTAATGAACGGCTTCTGATTTTGTCAAGACTCCTCATTGTTTGCTTTTATGGGGGAAGGAATAGGGAGCTCCAAGAGAAGGAGGAGGAGGGAGAGAGAAAAAGTAGGGGATCCCGTTTCCATGCTTGGCGCAACAATAGGTAGGGGGTGCTCGTCTATTCGTCCAATCAATCACAATACTACTTTAATATCTCTCTCATCTTTCCAATCAATGACCTAAATAGGCTGATGAAAGAAAATGAGAAAAATGATGAGGATGAGGAGAAGATCATCTTCACTCGTCTACGCACTCTTTCATTAAAAAGAGTGATCTTCAACGTTCATCCGATTTTACTCTCATCCATTCATTTATTTACTTTTCCAATCAATGCCCCCGCCAATAATTTCTCATCATTCAATCTTCAGACTCGCTTTTCTTTTAATCTTTGCACTCGACTGGGTTGAACGCATAAACCTCACGGCGTGGATGTCCTTGGACGAAGTTGAGGGCAGAGCCCAGTACTTAAACACATTGAGGTAGAAGGCAACACATGGTTGAATGGCCCAAGGTTTTGATGTCAATCTATTGCCAGCTGAGATGTTTGGAATTAGTTGTGTGTTATTGAGAGCACATGGGATCCTCCTAAATAGTCACATATTCATAATTTTATCATGATGATGCAGTGTCTTTTAATTTCAAACCTGGAATTTTCAATCCCTATATGCTCTTCCTGGTTTAATTTTCGACTTTGTATCCGATAGTTGCTTGGTGAATGGCATATTCATTATTATTTCCAAAATCAAAACAAGTCATTGGATGATGTTGATGTTACGCTAAATTATATAATTTGAAATACATTTTTAAAGTTCATAAATAAAGGACATTTTGATTTTACATCACTTCCTCGAAATTCACCACGGAACCACTAGCTTAATTGGTTAAAAAAGTTTACCACAAATGATAAAAATTTCATTTAAGAATGAATTATTTATGTTATATTATTTTCAGTGCCATTACATAAGATGTTGGAACGTAACTCTAATCGTTTGTAAGTGTTATACAGCCGTTGTTTCTATCAAATATGTCTCTTTTGTTTGTAAATAAATGGTGCGTATTAACTTTAACAGTTATTCTTTTTGTTTTCATGAATTCAGTCACACAATACAGGCGGTGCGTATAACTAACTGTCACGTTTAAGCGTTATGCATCCTTGCGCGACCTCCGCTTTGACATACATGAAATTTATTAGTTGTAGCCTTTATGTATTAGATGTTATAAAAGCCTAATTATGTTGTAGTGAATAAAGCATGCATGCTTTGTGAGCATTTGATTATTATTGAAAAACCATTAAAAAAAGCATATTAGAGACTATGTAAGTTTTGGGTTATCATCACACGCATTTGAGCACATGTTCGTAGATGATGTATGTTCAAGACTTATTTTGCTATTTGTGAGTTTGTTTTCAGATACATGAAGAGTTAAATGATAACGAAAAAAGAGTGCAGGCATGAGAGAAGTTGTGTTAGCAACCGAATGAATCAGTGTCAACTCTGATCTGAAACGAATCTGAAATTATGAAAAGATTAAGAGAAGTTCTAGTAAAATACGAAACATAATGCTTTTGTATGGTCTTCTTCTGCTTTGTGTCATTGAGAATTGTTTGCCGCGGTTGGAGAATTCAAGAAATCAATACAGCAGCAGCTTCATCTTTGCACAAACCACTTCAACCTGTTTCATGACACCAACAAATTAAAAAGCAGCGAATCGTATTTTAAAAAAAAAAATTTGTTGTACCAGCTATTTTTTCCTCATAATATGTTTTACATATAAATAAGTAAATGAAAGCCTGAAATACTAGTTTCAATAGGTAAAAAATGTCATGGTAAACTTCATTATTGTTAGTACTTGTGTAAATCCTCTACGTTTGACTGGTGGTGGTTGTATTCTTTTGTTTTTTTGTAAAATCGGGGCATTAGCCCATCAGCATTGCTATATCAGAACCAATCTTGGGTATGAAACACCCATTACATCACGTACCAGCAGATTAACGACGTAAGTCGGGGACTATCTAAAACAGTAAGCAAATCAATCTGTACATAAGCTAAGTTTGCAAGGGCATCAACACATACATTGCCCTCCCTATATACATGAGAGAAAATTAACCTGGGTATCTTCAACATCTCCCGGCCAATAGAAGTCAGCAGAAAAGTCTCTGTATCAGTTACACCGTCAGTCTGCAGCCTTTTTAGCAGCTGCACAACAACAAAGGAATCACATTCCACCATCACATTCTGCATGTTTTTCATTATAGCCAATTTCGTGCCGCTTAGAATGCCCAAAACTCGGCCTTGATAACCGAGCAAGCACCTAATTTTCGTGCAAAGCCGTAATCCAACGACCACTCTCATCCCTAATCAATCCCCACAACCAGCAATGTTGTCCAAGCCTTTGGAAGCTCCATCTACATTCAATTTATACCAGCCTGATATAGGAGGTACCCAACTGATGTTGACTTTTTGCTTCACTCCTGTCACTACACTGAATTCCTTCCTCACCCTTATTACTTCCTGCACATACCACAGCATAGTTCTGCCTCGGTTCTCAGGCACCACAAACTGCTTATAAAACATACTCTTATTCCGCCAAGTCCATAGCAGCCAGCAAGCTATGCCGAAAGTCAATTTCCACACTTCATCAGATTTAGCTAAGTTCCATCTGAACCAATTCAGCCCCTGCAAACTGAGAAAATCAGACTCAAAGCGACCTCTTTTTAGATCATACCAAAGGGATCGTGCAACCTCGCAATCACGCAATACATGCATGACATTCTCATGTATACCTGCACACCTATAACAGTCAGGACATCCTCCCAAAACTCTACTTTTACTTACACTAGTGAACAAACGATCATGCATTGCTATCCACATGAATGTTTGCACTCTCTTCGGCCCCTTCCATTTCCACAACTTAGTCCACACATCCTCCTCCCTATCTTGCTCTCCTCTCAAGAAATGATACATGTCAGATACAACATACTTATTTTGCATCTTCACCCCCCATCTAAGAGCATCCCTCTCATTTAACTCACATGGAGGGGGTATTGCCATGATGAGCCTCTTCCCATCTTCATTCACCCACCTATTAATTTTTCCAAAGTCCCATTCACCCTCAGCATTAACAAAGTCTATAACCTTTTCTCTTTCCTCCTCCTCCGTTAATTGACCAATACATTTCTCCATTAATGCCTTTCCATCACCAACCACTTATCCTTCCAGAAATTCACCCTTTCACCATTTCCTACTTCCCAACTCAAGTTACTTAACACTTTCGGCCAGATTCTGCACAAGTTCCTCCAAACCTCCGAATCTGTTTTTAACATTCTGCAACCCTTCTCTAAATCCTCATTCCTCATATACTTTCCTGTCAAGACCAAGGAACACAAACTTTTAGGCTTAGCAATTATGTTCCAAGCCAATCTTCCCAAGCAAGCATCATTCATAGCTTCTAGGTTCCTCAACCCAAAACCACCATGCTTCTTCTCCTTACATATTGTTTCCCAACTCAGAGCATGTATTTTCCGCTTTCCTACTTCACTTTTCCATATAAAATCTCTTTGAATTCTCTCCAATTGATGTCTAACACCAGCTGGTATCACTGAATGTTGCATATAGAATACTGCCATTTAATTAGATATAGATTGCACAAGGGTTAGTCTACCAGCTAGAGACAAAGTCTTCTTTTTCCAGCTGCTTAGCTTCCCTTGCATTTTATCAACCAAGTGCTGGAATTTCCCCTTATTGTCTCTCCCTTTATACAAATAAGCACCCAAATACCTCCCCAAGTCATCCATTCTCCTAAAACCGGTGTAGGTACAAATATCATTCTGCATTCTTCGATCAACATTTCTTGAGAAGAAGATACTGATTTTTTGGATATTCACTCGCTGCCCAGAAATTTCACCAAATCTATCTAATACATTCATCACCAAACAAATCTGATCTAGGTTGGCTTCACATACAAGAAGCAAGTCATCCACAAACATTAAGTGAGAGATTTTCGTTCCATTTCTACCAATTTTCATTGGTTTCCACCTCTTATCATTTACACAATCAGCTATTAGGTGGGTTAGCTTCTCCATTCCTAACACAAACAAGTATGGGGATAGAGGATCCCTTTGCCTCAATCCCCTAGTAGGCCGAAAGCCCTCACACTTCCCCCATTCCACATTAAGGATAGTCTGGCCGAATTAACACAGCACATAATTACCTTCCTCAAATGGTCATCCACCCCAACTTCCTGTAGGACACTATTAATGAAGCACCAAGACATCCTATGATATGCTTTCTCCAGATCTATTTTGATCACCATATAACCCTTCTTCCCTTGTAACCTTCCCATAGAATGCACTAATTCCTTTGCAATTATAATATTGTCATGCAAACTCCTCCTAGGGATAAAACTAGATTGATATGGCGAGATCGGCTTATCCATAAGAGGTTTGAGTCTATTAACAATCAATTTAGACAAAGCTTTGTAAATAACATTACACAAAGAGATAGGTCTAAATTGACTAACTGTTTCCGGCTGCTCCACCTTCGGAATGAGCACCACAAGAGTATCATTCACTGATTCAATACGTTCTGGGTTATGCCACAGATCCTTGATACATTCAATGACCGACCGACCAACCACTTTCCAGTTGTGTTGAAAAAATACAGCAGGGTATCCGTCGCTTCCTGGGGCTTTGAAACCCCCCATTTGGAAGATAGCCTTCTTAATTTCCTCCACATTGATGCTCTGCCCCATTCTGTTCAACTGATCAGCAGAAACACCCCCCAACCTTGCCTTGTTTGTACCCAATCTCGTCTTTCTTTTTCCTCAGAAAACAGGTTTCTATAGAAATCCTGAACCATATTAATTATCATTTCCTCATCCTCAACCCATAGACCTTCATAGCTTTTTAGCATCGTTATTTTATTTCTCCTTATTCTCACCAAGGTCTTTGTGTGATAAAACATCATGTTACGGTCACCATTCACCAACCATTGCCCTCTTGACTTTTGGTACCAGAGAACTTCCTCTTGCCTCAGCACTTGCATCAACTTATTTTCTAGCTCTTCTTCCAAACTAACCAAGAAAGGATTGCTTTTTCTATCTATACACCTTTGAACCCCGCTTAATCTGTTTAGAATCCTCCTCTTTCTACTCTCAATTCTACCAAAAAATCCTTATTCCAGCACATTAGTTTTTGTTGCAAAGATGAAAGCTTCATATTCAGTTCCTCATCCCTTGTCCAATGCCTCTTCACTAAATCTTCAAATTGCCCGTGCATCTGCCACACTGCTTCAAATCTGAAGTTTCGAGCCTTAAATTCTTTATTCTCCACATTCAGGTTTACCACTAAAGGGTGGTGGTCAGAACAGACACGCGAAATAACCTTGATCACAGCATTAAGAAACTCCTCTTGCCACTGAACATTACACAGACATCTGTCCAGTCTTTTATATACCCTCTCCAAACCTTCCCATTTAGGATCCTTCCATGTAAAGAAAGGCCCTTGAGCCTCTAAATCGAGCAGACAAGAATCTTGAATCCATTCTTTGAATTTTTTTGCAGCGAGATTCCCTTACACTCCCACCTCCCTTTTGCTCCAAAGGAGTTTTGATTTCGTTGAAATCTCCTACCAACAACCATGGCTCATTAATTTCACCAGCCAGACTTTGCAGCATATCCCAGATCCTATCCCTCTTGGATACATTTGGACTTGCATACACTGCTGTAAATAACATCTTTTTGCCATGTAGACTCAAATGACAATGTATAAACTGCTCATCCAAGACTCTAACATCTATCCGTAACTCATTTAGGTTCCAGAGAATCCAAATACCACCTGAAAATCCCTCAGCCTCTTTCCTCACCGAGTGATTAAACCCCCAGCCTTTTATAATTTTGTCAACGGACTTGCCACTGACTCTTGGTTCAAGGATAACTACCACATCCAATCTATGTCTATATTTCAGGTCTCTAAGTACAGCCGCAACACCTTTGCTAGCTGCACCCCTACAGTTCCATACTAGTAAATTTAACATCATAACAAAGACTGAAAACAGAAACCGCTACCTTATTTGACTAGGCCAGGGGACATACACCCCTTCTCCATGCTCAAGCCACAGCATTCAAGCAGCTCCTCATCCTTATCGATATACAGATCCGTTGTTTCCATATCCACATTGCCATCCGTTAAGCCACCACACTCACCAGTATGTAAATTTTCCTTATCAACCGTTTTTACCCCCTGGTCTTCATATAATTCCAGGTTGCTTTCTAGCACAAGTTCGTCGCTAAGCATAACATTCTGACTTTCTTTTAAACAGTGCGTTTCCCTTCTACTCTTACTTGCTCCTGCCATACTCCTTACCTTCCCCAACCTGTCCTTCAGTCCATCTCTATCCGGAGTAGCCTGCTTTTTTTACGTTAACACTTCTGCGCCTCTATTTTGGTCTCCAGTGTTCCCAACTACTCCTTTTTCCTCTGTTGTTTAAGAGGACTGTCCCTCTGCTTCTTGACCAGACCTTCATCACTCGTGGCATGCATCTGGACCCTACCATCATCCCTTGGAACGTCCTCTACCCCTACTTCTGCATCTAGAACAGTAAAACGAGCCTGATTGCATGCTCTGAGGGTTCACAGGAAACTTCCTCGGCCTCCTGGGTCGCTGAACAGTCTTCCATAGCTCTTTCTCCTCTACCATACTATTTTCCTCCATCTGGTTTTTCCCCAACACCTCCTCATCCACTCTCATTCCGTTCTTCTTTTTATGAAATTTAGTACAAGCTTCCTTAGTATGCCCAACCCATCCACATTTCTTACACAACATTCCTAGGCTCTCATACACCACACTCAGAGTCTGTCCCTCCACATGAATTCATGTATAAGCGGTTTTGTTAAATCCAGTTCCACACACATACGAGCAAACTTTCCTCTTGCTCGTTGTGCCGTATGCACATCCATTCTAATTGCTTTACCTAAAGCATTACCCAAATTCAATAAGAATTTCTTATCAAATAGGAGCGCAGGCAGACCAGGCAACCTAACCCATGCAACCACCGACTCAATTCTCTCATTCTTTGGGTAGAAATCAGGGCGCCATCGCGCCATATTCAAATAAGCATCCAATATAACCCAAGGTCCTCCAGTTAAGGCCCCCATATAATCCTCCATATGTTGAAAATTAACAAGGAAAAATTCATTCTGAAGATCAAACACGTCTATCTTACCTTTCCTTTCCCATAGCTGTCTTAATTTCTTTACCATAAAACCGTAAGATAGCTGCCTTCCCATGAGCTTCATGATCAAAGTCCTCCTAAAAGGCCTCATCAGTCGTTCTCTTTCCTTTTCCTCAAACGAGAAATTTGGACATAACGGATTGGATAGATCCACAGATATACCATCAAATGGATTGAGCACCTTGGCGAAGTCTGTTCCTGCTCCATAATCGTCAACTTCTTCTTCCTCCTCATGTTTCGACCATTCCCACCAGCAGACTCCCGAATTGACATTATTCAGTAAGGATTCCCTATAGGACATTAGCGCAACAGTCTTTCCGTCAGTGCACATCCAAGTTTCATCGCGATTCTTCAGGGCCTCATCACATGTGAACTCCTCTGTCGCGAATCGCACCTTTCACTTTCTCCGATTAGAATCCTCTCCTTCGTCCTCCATCGTACTCTCGCACTCCCCTCCCGCAGTAAACGGCCGGAGGAGACACTCGTTTACCTCCGTCACAGTGGGTGGCGGAGCCCTCTTTTTTCCGATAGCGAAAGCCCTAATAGCAAGGGCCTGGTGGTTGTATTCTTTAAGTACAAATGAGTAGCTTTGGAATTAAAGAAAGAGTTAAGGGTTCATGCAACACGGTTTACTTGCCCTTGTCTTGTGAATAAGGAATCAAATAAATCTAAATTGATCTAATTATCCAGTCTCTAGAACTGAAAAAGCATTAACCTACTTGAGTAAAATCTAATGAAATCAAATGTTCATGAAAATGTAAATACCTGCACGCATCCTTCTCCAACTGCCTCAACGTCGTGGGTGCTTAGATTTCCCTGGCACGATCAAAATCAAACAAATAGAATATGATTATGAAATTTTTAGGTGAAAGGTAATCCCTCCATTTCTGATATGACTTTGCTCATCAAGCTAATAGGAAGAAAGACGAAAATTGAACAGTAAATTTGAGAGAAAATACAACCTAAGAAAGTCAGCATGCAAGTATTTAATGAAGTCAACAGATTAAGTATTGAATCCCGGCCCATATTTCCTTGAAACGCAACATATATTTCACTACAATTTCAGATGATCACTGTAGTAGTTAGCACTACTACAATGAATTATCTTATCAACAGTATTATTTTATCATATATGTGGATCACTGTAGTAGTTAACTCTACTTTTAGAAGGAACTGAATAGAGAAAAATTTTCTCAGACTAACATGGTTTTGTTAATCTCTGTGTGACGTATATCTAACTTTAATTCACATGAAATGAGGCCTAAAATCATTGAAATTACATCTATTATCTACTCAGTATCTTCCATTACCTTTGGTTTTCCCTTACTCAACGCAAACAGGAAGTTCCTTTGGTATAGTTGCTATGGAATCAACTTTTACAGAGAAGTGTATGAACTTTTAGCAGAATCTATGCATCTATTGAATCAATTGGAAGAAAGGTCGCTCTATATGGAGTTAGTGTCGAAGCAAAGATCCAGCATAGATATGGCTGTGACTGATAGGATACCAAACCGTCCTCTAAAGAGGCGTTTGGATAAGATCAATTAAGGGAAGTTTGGAAGTTAGGTTTACTAGGGGAAGTTTAGAATTCTGTTCTGTTTTATGTGTGTTTCATTAGGGGTTAGTTATTTAGGAAGTTTGTAGTAGTTAGTCAATTGATTTATTAGTCAGTGGTTATGTTTCTTTATTTATATCCCCTTTAGATTGTAAACTGACTTATGAATGAATATATGAATGTTTGAGTATTTTGGTCAAGGACTTAGATTCTTTGTTCTTGAATATATTGGTGACTGATTTGGATCACGGATCCATCAGTGACCTATATTGAGTTAGTGTCGAAGCAAAAGATCCAGCATAGAAATGGCTGTGACCATCTGCTCGCTCTATATGGAGTTAGTGTCGAAGCAAAAGATCCAGCATAGAAATGGTTGTGACCATCTGCTCGCTCTATATAGAGTTAGTGTTGAAGCAAAAGATCCAGCACAGAAATGGTTGTAACCGGCCATCTGCTCGCTCTATATGGAGTTTGTGTCTAAGCAAAAGATCCAGCATAGAAATGGTTGTGACCGGCCATTTGCTCGCTCTATATGGAGTTAGTGTCTAAGCAAAAGATCCAACATAGAAATGGTTGTGACCATCTGCTCGCTCTATATAGAGTTAGTGTTGAAGCAAAAGATCCAGCACTGAAACGGCTGTGACCAGCCATCTGCTCGCTCTATATGGAGTTAATGTTGAAGCAAAAGATCCAGCATAGAAATGGTCGTGACCAACTGCTCGCTCTATATGGAGTTAGTGTCGAAGCAAAAGATTCAGCATAGAAATGGCTGTGACCATCTGCTCGCTCTATATGGAGTTAGTGTTGAAGCAAAAGATCCTGCACAGAAATGGCTGTGACCGGCCATCTGCTCGCTCTATATGGAGTTAGTGTCTAAGCAAAAGACCCAGCATAGAAATGGCTATGACCGGCCATCTGCTTGCTCTATATGGAGTTAGTGTCGAAGCAAAAGATTCAACATAGAAATGGATGTGACCATCTGCTTGCTCTATATAGAGTTAATGTTGAAGCAAAAGATCCAGCACAGAAATGGCTGTGACCGGCCATCTGCTCGCTCTATATGGAGTTAGTGTCTAAGCAAAAGATCCAGCATAGAAATGGCTGTGACCAGCCATCTGCTCGCTCTATATGGAGTTGGTGTCTAAGCAAAAGATTAAGCATAGAAATGGTTGTGAGCATCTGCTCGCTCTATATAGAGTTAGTGTCGAAGCAAAAGATCCAGCATAGAAATGGTTGTGACCATCTGCTCGCTCTATATGGAGTTAGTGTCGAAGCAAAAGATCCAGCATAGAAATGGCTGTGTTTATCTGCTCGCTCTATATAGAGTTAAGATCTCCTCTGATTTTAGCGATCTGTTTTCTCAAGAAGCTACACAGAGTTCTCAAGAAGTTACACAAACACTTTCCGCACATTTTTTCCCGCGATCAAGAAAATTCAAAGGAGGGAAGAATGAAAGAAATGGGGTGCATAATACGTGATTAATATTGGAATATAACAACCTTTAACAGAATCAAAACCAAACCGAGACAGCGCTACTGTATTTTTTTTCCGTTACATAGCACTCTTGTATATTATATTACTTGAGTCCATCTTTTTATCTACTTATTTTTATTTATTAACGCGGTATATATATATAAATATACACACACATAATAACTACGGAACAAATTAGTTACTAGCTAATATAACTAAAAGTAACTTACAAAACCCTCTTATTTAATTTACTTAAAAACTCCGGCTATTTATTCTCTTTTGATTAATTGTTTATTTTAATTAGTCATAGTATAAAAAGGAGACACTCCTAGAGTATGTAAGTATTTATCATATCCCTTTTAATCTATACTATTCAAATTCACATTATTTTACCAACAAGTTGTAGGTTGAGATGTTAAGCGGTCTCACCTCATAAGGACTAAGGAGGAGAACACACGTTTGAATCCCCTGAAGAAGCATACTTGTTAGGAGAGTCAAAAATCATTTGTGCTCCAAGCTTCTTAAGGGGAAACCTTCATTAAATTAAAATAAATCACATTATTTTTATTTTTTGTTTAGATTATATTATTTTAAACAATAATTTTATAAAATAAATTTTTTATAAGCTTCTATAAAAATACATTATTTTTGAGTAGTTATGTTTGAATTGTATTTAGTCCAAAAAAAGTTTGAATTGTATTTTAAAACATTTTTGAAAATCCCAACAGCAAGTTATGTTGAGAAGAGTCTAAAAAGTTGGAGAAACACTACTACAGAAAATGACAGTTGTTGCACTTCTTTTTACAATAACTATGGTCACATATCCTATCGCTACTAAAAGAAGCTGTGACACTTCCCTAAGCACCACAACATGTGTGTGTGTGTTTTTTTTATAAAAAAACTTCCTGTGGTGCTTTCTCAGGTAAGTGCTATGGGAGTGTATATATATTTTAAATAAATTTTTGCTTCCTTTGGCACTTTTCTAAGTAAGCACCAGAAGTATTTTTAAAAAAATAATAATAATTGTTTCGTATTTTTCTTTTAGAACCCTTTAATTACAGTCGACAATACACTTTTAACCCAAATTTTCATATCCATAGCAAAATGAAGAAAAGCAAACCACAATCAAATAACTTCAAAATGATATGAACAAATAACTAATTAACAAAGTCACTACTAAATATATTTGCAACAATTGTAAATGAAATACAACTAATTTTAGTTAAATAAACTACACAACAATAGGCAAGAAATAATAGTAGCTAGCTAGAGCATATCCTAAGCATATATTCACACCATTCCTCAATAACTTCATTCACTTGATGGTTAAACTGTCACAACGTTGATCTTCACAATACTATATATATACAATCATGCACACAACGGATTAAAATCACTAAAAATTAATTATCAAACACTATGTAAGCAAAATGAATAGACCCTAAAACTGAATTAGGTCATTAATCAGAATGAATATATTGTTCATGCACTATATTGTTCCTTAGGTCCCTATTTAGATCATTAGGGCTTTAAAGAGAAGTAAGGCCCATAACTACCTTATACATATATATACACTGTACAAATCTAAACAATATTTTTATACATTATTTTCTACACTTCCCTTTAAATTAGGGGCAGGAAACACATTAACTGTGCCTAATTAATTTGCTAAGCAACCTATTGTGAGCTTCCTTGCCTAAAGCCTTAGTAAATATATTCACTTCTTGATTCTGCGAACTAACATGATGTAATCCAATCAAACCTCATTGAAGTTTCTCTCATATAAAGTGAAGATCTATCTCGATATGTTTAGTTCGTTCATGAAATACAAGATTCGAGGCAATATGAATTGTTGTCTTGCTATCACAATACACACTAATTGGACCTGTAGCTGGAATTGCAAAGTCTTTAAGCACTCAGTGGCCCAAACCACTTCTACAACTCCTGAATGTAAAGCACGATATTCCACTTCATCCGATGATTGTGACACAATCTCTTGCTTCTTACTCTTCCATTTGATAAGAGAGTTCCCAAGTTTGAGCAAGTAACCTGTGATTGATCACCTTGTGGTCTCACAAGCTCCCCAATCTGCATCACTGAAACATGACAAATTGAGATCCTGGTTTGAACTGAGTAGCACGCAACACCAACACTTTGTTTCAGGTATCTAACAATGCTCCGTGCAACTGCCATATATGCTTTGGTAGGTGTTTGCATAAATTGGCTTACAACCTGCACAAAGAAATGAAATATCAAGACAAGTATTGGTGAGATAAATTAGCCTCCCAACCAACCTTTTGTAATGTTTAGGATTTCTTAATAAATCTTCTTTTTGATCTCGCCCCTCTTCATAAGCTAAAAGCTTCAAGAAGAGGAAAGTGGTTAGTTACCTCTCGCCAAACCAATTATTACCACACGACTCCTAATCCAAGAGCTCAAACAACGTGAAAATCAATCTAACACAATTAATTTACTAACCATTAATAGCTCTTCAAAACTCCTCATAATCAAAATTATAGCTTATAATTTCATATAATTCAAAATATACAAATTTTAATAATAATATATTATTATCATAAACGCTGAAAATGACAGTTTGGACTTATGAATTTCAGAAATCATAGTTTAGGCCTACGAATTTCATAAATAACAGTTTAGTCCTTCAATTTCATAACCAAACCGATTAAAATTTCAATAATATCTTTATTATACTAATTAAATTATTTAACACACAATAAAACGGTAAAAACATCTCCTATGACATAAATCCTAAATTTCTTAAATGGAAAAAGTAATTTTAAATTCCTGCAACAACCAAACAACAAATATAAACCGATTAAAATTAATTACTAATTATTCTCTACATATATATAGTCTTCTACTGTCAAAAATCAAAACTCTCCAAAATCTAAATCCCAAATTTTTTTACTAATCAACACAATATTACCCTCATTAGAAAGATAAAAATACATGGAGCAACTTTTATGAATGAAGTTTGTTTAAAATAAGTTAGTTTAGCTACCAAAATAATTTTATAAGATAAATAACTTATTTTTTTTCTTTTTTGTGACAGGAAAAATTACAACGAAAGACCCAACATTTTTTTTTATCTTCTCTTCTCTCTCTTGTTTTTTTAGATTAACAACAACAAGAATAATAATAAAAGATTATTATTCCCACTAATTTCTTTCTAAGAAATCATATTTTAAATAAAAACTTTTATCTTGATAATTACATGACAAATTCATATATCATGATTAATTATTTCTTAATTGTATTTAAATCCTAATAAAAATTGGAATGTTACAACGGAGGCCCCGGCTATGGCGGAAAGGGTGACGTGGTTAGAATCCCAGTACTTGAGCCATTTGTGGAGGGGGAGTTGGTGGAGGAGGGGGCATCAGCGCTGGATGAGAAGTTCCCTGGGATCTTAACATGATGTAGGAGAGAAGGAAGATTAGAGGCCAATTAAAAAAGTAGTAAGAATTATAAGAAATAGTTGAGTTTAAATAGTGGTCTGATAGATTGCTTAGGGTTATGAGTTATGATATTGAATGTCTGATTAACGAAGGATTATAACAGAGTTAATTAGATGACGATTGTTTCTAAAGATATTCATCTTTACTGATATAAGATGTCGGAAGTCTAATCGTTTGTAAGTGTTATCTAACGGTTATTTCTTAAGAACTGTCACTTTTGTTTCTAAATAAATGGCAGGTACTAACTTCAACTGTTATTTTTTTGTTTTCCCGAATTTAGCCAGACAATACATGGCAGTGCGTATAACTAACTGTTACTATGAATCCTTGTGCGACATCGTCTTCGATATACATTACATTTATTAATTGTAGACGTTATGTATTAGGGTTATAAAAACCTAAATATGTTGTAATGAGAAAATCATGCTTTGTGAGCATTTGATTATTATTGAAAAACCATACGAAAAGCATATTATATTAGAGACTATATAAGTTTTAGGGTTAATACAATATTTGGTCTTGCAAATTTCCCGACATTTTGGTTTTGGTCCCTCAACTTTCAAATCATAGGTTTTTGTTCCTAGAATTTCATTATGTTTAATACATTTAGCCCCTATAATTTAATTAAAACTTGGGCTATTTTGTCCTTAAGGTACCAAAACCCATAATTTGAAACTTGAAGGATTAAAACCAACCTTGAGGATCAAATATTATATTAACCCTAAGTTTTTTATATGCACCAGTGTCGTTAAGAAAAGTTAGTCAGTCATCACATGCATTTGAGCACATGTTCGTAGATGATGTATGTTCAAAGTCTTATTTTGCTATTTGAGTTTGTTTTCAGATACATGAAGAGTTAAATGATAATGAAAAAAGAGCGCATGCAGGAGACAAGCTGTGTTAGCACTTAGCAACCGAATGAATCAATGTCAACTCTGGATCTGAAACGAATCTGAAATTATGAAAAGATTAAGAGAACGTTCTGGTAAAATACGAAACATAATGCTTTTGTATGGTCTTCTGCTTTGTATCATTGACAATTCTTTGTGGCGGTTGGAGAATTCAAGAAATCAATACAGCAGCAGCATTGCACAAACCACTCCAACCTGTTTCATGACACCAACAAATTAAAAACCCGCGAATCGTACTAAAAAATTGTTGTATCAGCTGTTTTTTTCTCATAATATGTTTTACATATAAATAAGTAAATAAAAGCCTGAAATACTAGTTTCAACAGGTAAAAAAAGGTCCTCTGCGTTTGACTGGTGGTGGTTGTATTCTTTAAGTACAAATGACTGGCTTTGGAATTAAAGAAAACTAAACCTTCCAGTCAAGTAACTTGAAAAGGAAATTCTATCATGCAAAAGGGTTTACTTGCCTTCGTCTTGTGAATAAGGAATCAAATCGATCTAAATTGATCTGATTATTCAGTCTCTGGGAGCTACTTGAGTAAAATCTAATGAAATCAAATGTTCATGAAAATGTAAATACATGCACACATATTCCTTCTCCAACTGCCTCAGTGTCGTGGGTGCTTAGATTTCCCTGGCACGATCAAAATCAAACAAATAGAATATGATTATGAAATTTTTAGGTGAAAGGTAATCCCTCCATTTCTGACATGGCTCATAAGCTAATGGGAAAGATTAAAATTGAACAGTAAATTTGAGAGAAAATACAACATAAAAAAGTCAGCATGCAAGTAATTAATGAAGTCAAAAGATTAAGTGTTAAATCCCGGCCCGTATTTCCTTGAAATGCAACATATATTTCACTACAATTTCATAGAATCGAGTCATCAAGAAGCTAGATGCCGATTTCACATATCAAATGAATTATCTCATCAACAGTATTATTTTATCATATCTGTGGATCAGTGTGGTAGTTAGCACTACTCCCTCTGATCCTTATTATAAGGCATCAACCAACTTTTTTCACAAGCCAATAAAAGTAGTTTAAGTCAATAAAGTTGTCCTAAAATTTAAGTAATTTCCAATATTACCCCTACTAATTCCACTAAACTCTAATATCATATTAATTATTAAAAATAATCAATGCTCATTTGGAACAAGTGCCTTATAAAAAGGACCAAATAAACTTGCTAATTGGTGCCTAAGGACCAGAGGGAGTACTTTTTAGAAGGACGGAATAGAGGAAAATTTTCTTTGTTAATCCTGTATGATGTATATCTAACTTTAATTCATATGAAATGAGGCCCAAACTCATTGAAATTACATCTATTCTCTACTCAGTATCTTCCATTACCTCCCTTAATCAACGCAAACAGGAAGTTTCTTTGGTATAGTAGCTACGAAATCAACTTTTACAGAAAAGTTTATAAACTTTTAGCAAAATCTATGCATCTATTGAATCAACCGGAAAAAAGGTCGTTCTATATGAAATTAGCAGACATCCAGCGTAGAAATCATTGGCAGTGAGTTCACGACTAATAGATAAAAAAAAAAAACATTGCCGATTTGAAATTTTCCACAAAAACAGAGAAAATTAAAAAATCATTTTCCCGCGCCTTCTCCTCCTCCCCTCCCCTCCCCTCGCTCCAAATCTATACGATTCTCCCGCCTAACAGAAAATATTGCATGCAATTAGAAAGTTTGAATTGAATGTATGTAGAATAAACTTACCGAGTCTGCTGAATGGGCCTTGCACATGCTTCTGATGAGTTAGGAGTATCGGTAGATTCTTCAAATACATCCCGAAACGGACGCTTCAGCTTCAGAAATGTCGAAAGGCATATGGATAATTTGAAGCTTCTGTTCATCGTCAGTGGATAAACCATCACTATCAGTCTATCACCGCCGGAATCGTCTGGAGCGGTGATTTTAAAGATCTGGTTCATCAAGAAGCTCAATAAACCATTGGCGCAATTTTCTCCGGCGACTAAGAAAATTCAAGCAGAAGAAAAGAATGAAAGAAATGGAGTAAGACGTGATTAATATCATGACTGTATGTATACAGCTCGAATATATAACGACCTGTAACAGAACCAAAACCTATCCGAGACTCTTCTGGTATATTACTTAAGACCATCTTTTTACTTACTTATTTTTATTATGAAAAACACGTTCTACCCATTTTGGTCCCTGAGTAAAAAAATGTCATTTCGGTCCTTTTTAGGGACTAAAAATGATTTTTTGGGAATTTGTGAGGGATTAAAATGCTCATAAAAAATGACTAAATGGACTAAAATGGACCTTTTTTTACTGTTTAAGGACTAAAAATGACATTTTTTTTACTCAGGGACCAAAATGGGTAGCGCGTGTTATTTCAGGGACCAAAAAGGGTATTTACTCTATTTTTATTTATTAACGCGATATATAAATAAGAATATATATAAATATAAATATACACACACATAATAACTGTCTACGGAACAAATTAGTGACTAACTAATATAACTATTAACTAAGTTAAACAACTCTCGTATTTAATTTACTTAAGAACTCCCCTATTCTCTTTTGAGAGACACTAAGATACTTCAGGAGAGTCACTTCATATGTATTCCAATTAATTAAAATATTGGCATATGAGTCATCCAAAGAAATTTAAGTTTTATGATTTTAGGGATGATGGGAGGCAATTGCGTTTTTTGTTTTTCTAAATTAAGAAGTTTATGTTTTTCAAAATCATAAAATTTAAATTTCTCCCGATGACTCATCTACTATGTAAGATTAAAATAAGATGGTTTTTTTATTTTAATTAGTCAGAATATAGAAGATGTGGCACTCATGGAATATGTAAGTATTTCTCTTTTAATCTATTCTATTCAAAATCGCATTATTTTACTAACAAGCAGTTGATTAAGATGACAAGCGGTCTCATCCTATAAGAACTAAGGAGGAGAATACAAGTTTGAATCTCTAGAAATGTACTTATTGAGAGAGGCGAAACCCCTTTACGCTCCAAGCCTCCAAAGGGCAAACCCTTCATTACATTTTTTTTATTTAAAAATCTTATTATTTTTATTTTTTATTTAGATTCTATTATTTTAAACAATAATTTTATCAAATATATTTTTTTAGGGAGAATTAGATAGGAGGACCTATATTAAATAATATTTATTGGGAAGGAGCGTAAAAATTATAATTATTTAGAAGAACCAATTACCAAAATATAAATTTAGAAGTACTAAATTGCCCTTGAAATTGATTTAATTGTTTTTCCACCAAAATAACTACTGCCAAAATGATCATTTTTTAACCTTTTCTAATATCTACATAATCATATCATTTTATCATTTAATTATTGCTCGTAAGGTAGATATTGGCCCTGTAACCCTTTTATATCATTAAGTTTTTTTTTTCTTGATTTACATAATTTTATATAAATCAGGAAAAAAAATCTCTAAATTTATCAATCAAAATAAAAATTAAATGCATTTCATATCTTATCATTATATAATTTAATTATTACTGGTAACATAGATCCCTTTAACCCTTTTATATCATTAAGTTTTTTTCTTGATTTATATGTAAATTAAAAAAAAAAAGGCTCTATCTAAGGACCCGTTTGTTAGGGAGAAAGTGGGCAATGGAAAGGGAAGATAAGAGAGTTCCCAGGCAAAAAATGTGTTTGGTTGGCGAATCTTCCTTAGTGTAACATTCCCACGACTGCAAATCTTCCATCAACCATTGGAAAGTGCTTTCCATCCAAAAGAGGCTGGAATGTTGAAATCTTCCGGGAGAGGCAACTAATGGGACGAAAAAACCCCTATAAACACCTACGATGCGAGAACGAAGATCTACGAGAATGAGGATCTGCGACAAGGTCGAGCTAAAGGCTGCTTAAACGACAATCGAAGGGCAAGTTTAAGGAATGGGAGACGATTCTCGAATCCAAGTAAGTCGAAATGGGTGTTGATTTTGTGTGAAATTTTGCCCGATGGTTTATGTTACTGTACCTGTTTCTTCCAAATTTTCGAAAACCTGGTCTATGTTATCAGACCTGCTTCTTGCAAATTCTCGAAAATTTGGTTTATGTTACTGTACTTGCTTCTTGTAACAAACAAACATAGCACAAGCTTGGTTGTTGTCAAGTATTGAATTTTGGACTTACTTTCGTTCTGCTGTTCTGAGATATGAAATTATGCAGAAGTTTGGTCACTGTCAAAATTGGTTTGATCACGTTTGTTTTTTAGTTACTTACGTTCGAACGTATTTCTAAAGTTCGAACGTCTTAGGGGCAATCTCGGAATTTCACCTAATCTTCCCACTTAACCAACACCCAATTCTTCATACCAAACATTACATTTTCCCTCAACTAACTTTCTTTCCCTAGTATACCAAACAACTCACATTTTTAAAGTTCCCTTCTAATCTTCATTTCCTTTCCTTTCCCTTCTTTTCCTTTCTTTTCCTTTCCTTTCCCTTCCTCAAATCTTCCGCGTAGCAAACAGGGCCTAAGAAACTTTATCAACCAAAATAGAAAATTAAATGCATTTTTTATCTTATTAGAACTAGTTGTGTAGACTCAAATAACAAAAATAAAACATTACTATATTGTATCAAAAATTGAAATATAATAAATTAATAACGGGTTAATGTTTGTTGACACTAGAAGGCATGCTAGTATTGAACATGGCCCTATTAATTTTATTTTATATATATATAACATTTCTTTAATGTTTATAATAAATTATAAAAAAAAAAAAAAAATCAGTTTTTCCTAAAATTATATATTTTTTTCAATCGAAGTTTGTTTCAATTTTAAAAATAAAATTATAATTTTGATAAAATTGAAAGATGTTTGTGTTATTTTTTCTATAAATTGAGAGAAATTTTGTTTAATTTAATTAAATTTAGAAATTTATAGAAGATGTGGCATTCATGAAGTATTGTAAGTATTTCTCTTTTCTCTTTTAATCTATTCTATTCAAATTCGCATTATTTTACTAACAAGCGGTTGATTAAGATGACAAGCGGTCTCACCTTATAAGAATTAAGGAGGAAAATACAAGTTTGAATCTCTGGAAGCGTACTTATTGAAAGGGGTTTTTGAAAGAGGTGAAACCCCTTTGCGCTCCAAGCCTCCAAAGGGCAAACCCTTCATTAAATTTTAAAAAAAAAAAATCTTATTATTTTTATTTTTATTTAGATTCTATTATTTTAAACAATAATTTTATCAAATATATTTTTTAGGGAGAATTAGATAGGAGGACCTATATAGAATAATATTTATTGGGAAAGATCGTAAAAATTATAATTATTTAAAAGAACCAATTACCAAAATATAAATTTAGAAGTACTAAATTGCCCTTGAAATTGATTTAATTTTTTTCCCACCAAAATAACTACTACCAAAATGATCATTTTTTAACATTAACTAATATCTACATAATCATATCATTTCATCATTTAATTATTATTCGTAAGGTAGATATTGGCCTTGTAACCATTTTATATCATTACTTTTTTTTCTTGATTTACATATTTTTATATAAATCAGGAAAAAAAAAGCTCTATCAAAGGAATTTATCAACCAAAATAAAAATTAAAATGCATTTCATATCTTATCATTATATAATTTAATTATTACTGGTAACATAGATCCCTTTAACCCTTTTTCATCATTAAGTTTTTTTCTTGGTTTATATGTAAATCAAAAAAAAAAGGCTCTATCTAAGAAACTTTATCAACCAAAATAGAAAATTAAACGCATTTTTTATTTTATTAGAACTAGTTGTGTAGACTCAAATAACAATAAAACATTACTGTATTGTATCAAAAATTGAAATATAATAAATTAATAATGGGTTAATGTCGGTTGACACGGGAAGGCACGCTCGTGTTGAACATAACCCTATTAATTTTATTAATTATATATGTGTGTATATGTATGTATGTATAATGTTTATAATAAATTATAAAAAAAATTCAGTTTTTCCTAAAATTATATTTTTTTTTCAATCGAAGTTTTTTTCAACTCTAAAAATAAAATTATAATTTTGACAAAATTGAAAGATGTTTGTGTTATTTTTTCTATAAATATCTATGATGAGAGAAATTGTGTTTAATTTAATTAAAATTAGAAATTTATATTGGTTTTAAACATGGAATGTGAGAAAAAAATGTAGAATGTTTGATTAGGGAAACTTTAGTATTTTTAAATTTTTATTTTGTTAATTGGTCATTCTAAATAATTACAACTTTTACAGTTCTTCTCAATAAATATTATCTGCTATAGGTCATTGATTTTAATTTTCCCTATTTTTTATAAGCTTCTATAAAAATACATTAAATTTGAGTAGTTATTTTTTAATTGTATTTGGTCCAAAAAAGTTTGAACTGTATTTTAAAACATTTTTTAAAATCCCAACAGCAAGTTATGTTGAGAAGAGTCTAGAAAGTTCGATGAAAAAAAAAAAGAGAAGAGTCTAAAAGAATAGTAAACCGGAAACAGATTTGAAACATGGTTAAATTTTGTTGTATTCAATAAGCTTTGTCATTAAGTGTTCAAAAACAAGCTTTGTCATTCGATTATTAATAAGATAAATAAGAAACATGTGATATTGTATTTAATTCAGGTAAAAAAATTTAAAAAAAAAAAAATGCATCCAATTTTTAAACAAACACATTTTTTTTATATGTATGTAAAGTACCAATAAGAGTATGTATAGATCCAAAGGAGTATATTTTAAGGGAAAATTAAAATAAAGGACCAAGAGAAAATAATATTTATTATAAAGGACCATAAAAATTGGAATTACTTAGAAGGACCAAACATCATAATACAAATTTAAAATTACTAAATTGCCCCTAATCAATCCTCATGTATTATCTTTTGTATTCTAAATAAAAAAAATAACTAAAATTAAAACTAAAATTTTCCATCATGATATGATTATATCTTTTTTTTTCCAAATATATTATTTAATTACAATTGTTAAACTCATATTTTTCTTAATTTTTATTTTTCACCAATTAATATCATCAATTTGTCTGATTTTATTATCAACATCGATGTCAATTAAGTTCTTTTTATAAAAATAAAAAATAAACTTATTTCATATTTTTGAGGATATAATTGGTTAATTAGATTTTTTTGATTTTATTAACATTACATGAATTTTTTTAACCCACATAAAGTTCTTCTAAAACAAAAATAAGTCATACAAAATTTCTTGGTTTAATATATATGATAAATTATAAAAGACCTTGACTTTTATTAAAACTACATAATTCTATTTTTAATTAAAATTTTGTTAATTTTAAAAAAATTGAAGAATGCCTACTTTTTTTTTCATAGATTATATTTAAGTTGTGAAAATTGAGAAAACCATTGTTTAATTTAGTGAAACTTAGAATTGTGTATTACTCCTCCGGTCCTAATTATAAGACAACATTTGAGAATTGGTTTTGGTCCTAATTATAAGACAACATTCTAATAATTGTCAATTTTTTCCTAAAATACCCCTATTTTATTCTCTCAAGTGTGTTTGATTTTTTGTGAGTATATGTATGTGGACGCGTATACTCTTCCAGCCAATGAAACTTTTAGATATGTGTGTGTGTATCTATGTATGTATATATGTGTGTCTACACACAAATATCTATAGACACTATAGACACACACACATATATGTGTGTGTCTACATATATGTATGTATGTATATATGTGTGTGTCTACACACATATATTTTGTGTGTACATACAAATATATGTGTGTGTGTGTCTACACATATATATTTTATGTGTGTGTGTGTGCACACAAATATATATAGTCACACACACACATATTATATATGTGTGTGTATCTATATACACACACACATATATATATGTATATATAGTAAGACCATTATTTTAATTAGATAGCATGTAGAAGAAAAAAATTTAGGTTGGAGAGGCATGTGGTAGGATCTATTGATTTACTTTCACTTAGGTCATTTTAAATTTATATAAGGACATTTTAGGAAAATAAGTAAAATTAACTAATTTAACTTCTTTCCTTAATCTCCCCAAAATCGGTTAAATATGTCTTATAATTAGGACCGGAGGGAGTATTTTAAAAAAATAAAATGGGGAAGAGAATGTAAGAGGTCATGAAGAAGATTTTGTTAGGTGCATTTTAGTACTTTTAATTTAATATTTTTATATTTGGTCCTTCTAAATAATTACAATTTTTATGGTCCTTCTCCATAAATATCTTTTTCTTTAAGTGCTTCATTCTAATTTTCCCATATTTTAACCTTCATTTATTAATTGCAATGTAAGCTTTATACTCTGTATAATAAATAGGAATCAAATTATAAAGTTATTAAATTTTAAGTTAGAGTTAATAAAATTCATGATCTTTCTTACTCCCTTTATTGTGAAACATATCCAAGGTCACTGGGTGTGCATGGTAATCATTATGTCCCCCAGCACTGTTTCTAAGATGAAACAGTTTTTTTAAATTTTATGCTTTTGAAGGATTCTAAGAATCAGAATTACGTTTGTTAACTCAGTTTATTTTTACTCCGAAAATCAGAATTACCTTTGTTAACACTTTTTTTTTACTCCGAGAATCAGAAATATGTCGTATGATTTCGATGCCCCCTTCCCCAATTCGTCATCTTCCACTCCGTTGCAACTAGAGCCAATAATGATTCACGAGAAAGAAATTCTTTAGTTCAGCTAAAACACCCAATTTCCCCAAAATAAAGGCTAGGATAAGGATTAAATGATAATCAACGACAAAAACAAAACATAATACCATCTCAGAATTATACAGTACTATTTACTAAGTAAGATTCCAGTTTACTAGAAGCAAAACGCAACTATAGTTAATGGTTTAAAAGATACATCGTAGTTACAAATACTCGAAATAATCAATAACTCTAACTTCAGCAACGCATTCGTTGACAAAAATTTCATAATTTAACAATGATCTAAATGGTAAACCCTAGAGCAGTCACGATCATGGACTAGGTCCATTTCAAAATTGCGTAATGTGCCAGATTTATGAAATTCAGACTCAAAAACAAGAATTGAACAAAAGAAAACGGGCAGGCCAAATAAATCCATGCTGATCCAACACTAAATTCTCATATAAATATCCTAATAATAAGAAAAAAATATTTTTTTGACTAATCAGAACAGGACTTACGATTTCGTCTTCCTCCTCCTTTTCCTCGACATTATGTGAACTGAATTATCCGGCGAAGCTATCCTCGGGACAAGAGAGGGGGAGAGAATGAACACGCAGAGAGAGGGTAAAAAACATTAAGACTCGTGGATGATGGAAGAGGCATAACCATAAGGCATGAAAAAATGATTTTGATTTTGTGCTCTGGAACAGCACAAATATTTTTAGCTTCTTTGTTTTATTCCCCCACACACAAAAAAACACCGGTTCATCTCGGGGTAAAAAAACATTTACCAAACACAATTTCTATTCATTTTTGTTCCTAAGAATAGAAATTGGAAAAAAAAAACTCATTCTGGGAGCGTTACCATGCACATACATAAATAAATTGGGAAGATAGTCTTTAAGGCTGACACACGCTGTAGTTTTTTTTTTAAAAAAAAATTGAGAAATACCTACAAACAAAAGTGTCACGCCAGTTAAAATATGTCTAACAAACCAATAGGTGGTTGGTCCAGCAGAATATGGTGCTGAATTCCCTTAAGAGGTCTAGGGTTCGAGTTGCGGTAACGCACTTGTAATCCGTCTTATATGGAGCTACCACTGTTGGGAGGGTCGTCCTTACCACTGCAGAACCCGAATCCGGATTAGTCAGAACCGAAGGCTTTAATGAACCGAGTAAAATACCAAAAAGAAAAATATATGTCTAACGAAAATACAATAACTCATTATTTTAATTTGATGGCTGATTTAAATATTTTACATTTTATTTTGTTTTTAAAAAATTTATTGGCTCATAATCTTTTTGTTTTATTTCTTAAAATTAAAATTTTTATTTTTATTAAAAAATAAAAATTTTATTTAAAAAAAGATAAAATATGTATTATTTCTTATATATTAACCAAATAAAAATAAAATGATGTGAATTATTATATTTTAATTGAAAAGAGGCGTGGAAGGATTTTTCCTTTGTTTTTATAAAAACCGCGGCCCAGCTCGCAGATTCGGCACATGTGGAAGTGCGGTGGGGCGACCCTCGTGTGCTATGTATAAAGCTTATTCCGTACCGTACTCTCTTCTTACACCTGTATTATCCACACTCGTGAAATTTCTAGCCTTCGTCTTCCTCAGTTCACACCTACTTCCTCTCTCTGTTCTGTTGAATGGCCAGATCGATTGCTCGAACCCTAACCCTCTCTACCAAGTCTATCTCTCCTCTTTCTCGTCTCCTTTCTCACCGGAACCAATCCAATAAACCATCCTCCTCCTCCTCTGATCTAATCGACGTCGATGCTTCTTCTTGCAACGCCGATCCTCTCATTCGCAAGCTCGAAGACGCAATCCACTGCATCATCGTTCGCCGATCCGCCCCCGATTGGCTCCCCTTTTGTCCCGGCGCTTCTTACTGGGTCCCTCCACCTTCCACGCCTTCCAGTGGTCTCGCTCATTTGCTCCATAACCTGACCGATCCCCTTGCTCGGCAGGATTCTTCGTCCCTCACTTCCCCTGGGGTCTGGCCTTCTCCTTCATATTTCATCCAGGGTATGTTCTTTTTTCCCTCTGAATCATGTTCTTGTAATTGCTTGTGATTCATGATTGTGTGACTAGGATGATATTGAATTAAGAAGCTAGGGATAGATGTTGGTACGTACACTCAATTGGACGATACGAAACTGTAGAGGTCTTCTTCGTCTTGGATGTCACTCTTTGTTGTTAATATCGGTTTAGTTGCTGATTCTTGACATGTGTTGAAGATGGTTTTAAGGGATTAATTGGATAGATGCTCTGTCACTTACCTGTCCTTTGTAATATATGGTTTAGGTTCTGCTCCACACCTACCGGAGATTGAGGCAACATCTAATTGTAATTCTCGGAGCTCCGAGGATGAGGAAGGATGAAGATGTTCACTCCTTCACAAATTGCATCTGAGATACGATATACGTGCGACTGCCATTTCTTATGTCAATAGCTGAACTTGTAGAAAACCCGTGTGTTAAACGTGAAGTATAACTTTTAGAAGTTAGGTACAAGGCCTTAAAAATGTCATGTGAAGATTTAAAAAAATAAAACAGAAATCACCTTGAGATTGAATGTTTCAATATTTTGATCGAGAAAACTGGCATCTAATTCAAGTATTTTCCTTTTGTCCATATCTATTTTGCCATAGCTAATATTCTGGGTTACTCTTGTTGATGAAATTAATAGGCATCAAGTTTGCTAGATCTGTATCATATTGGAATTCGTAGATTGTTATACTTTATAATTGCGTTGCAGCTCTGTTGCTTTGTATCAGAGTAGAAATGGTTTCCATTTGACAACGGTGAACTAATGCCAGTTCTACAAAGCCGCATGTTCGTGGCTTTTCTGTTACAAAAGAAATTACCACTTGACTGTAAAATATATGAAGTGAACAGAAAACAAACTTATTATTTCAGTGTTACTCATGTCTTGGTGTTTAGAATTTGAACATCCTCTTGATTGGCAATAGCTGGACTGTGCTGAATATGATGTAATATTGCAAGCAACTAATGTGGGTCTAGTTGGACTTAGATTCCCTTCTGGTGTGCTCAAGTTTTAGAGTTGTTATACTTATGTATGAATTTGATGCATCTTTATATGATACAGATTGCCTACTGTATTTTGCAGGCTCATTCAGGAATGGAAGTTCTTTATGATGTCCTGACAGTATCAGATTTCGCTCAACGGGAGCTGTACAGATGCAGCCTTGAGATGTTTTAGTTGTTGGTTGCTAAGGTTTATGGGAATTAACCAATCAGATTCCATTTATGTAAATATTTTCTGTAGAGATGTTTACTTGAAATGCTAATTCGCAATGTATGTTATAAGTATAATGTCATCTTTCTTGTTCTGTATCATGACTGATGTCCCTTCCTATTTTGATTTTTTGTCTAATTCGTTTTTGTCTATTGTGCAAATGTGTGCAATTAAGGAGGTTCATAAAATAATTTAAAATATCTTGAGAATGACTCTTATATTGTCTACATTAAATAACATAAATAAAGTGAAGAAATGAGTAATTTCATTTTAAATTCAGTTCTCCTACATTGAATGACCATGAGGTTTACATAGATAAGAATTTCCCTGGCTAATCAATTTAAAGAAATTCTTAATTTTAAATACCGCCTGTTATTATGTCAGAATTGCTGGTAATAAACAACATTTGCATGCCAAAATTATATCCACGGTAATAAAAGGAGCCTGACATGATGACGGATACATACACCGGCTATATACTTTAAGTACAATTTTTTATTTATTTTTAACGCTCTTTCTCGGTGAAAAATTGAAAAACTATTTACTTTCAATTCTCATTAAATATATCTAATTAAATGTATTTTTAGTATCTACAACATTTTTCACTAATACACTAACTCCTTTTTGTTTTTGTAAAATTATTTAAAACCTTTTTTTTATCCAATTGATTTTAATAAAAATTTATCTAAATATAAATCACATTACATTAAAACCAATATGCAAAGTAACTTCTACTACCATTGTCCCAAACGAGTCCTAACTCAATCAAGGGTTAAGTATCGATTTTGCCCTAGAAGTACACGTCCAAGAGCAATTTTGCCTTAGAAGTTTTTTTGAGAGTAATGTCGCCTCGAAAGTAGGAAAACGTAGCAATGTTGCCTTCCGCTAACTTTGAGACCAACATCTATCTACCAGTAGGATTAGTTCACACGTAGATGCCAAGTTGGACATCCACGTAGGATTTCAAATGTGGGTCAAATGAGCTCTGACTATGTTAGGTTAGAGTGCTCAGCCGGTGTTTAAATGGTGAAGGCTGTCGACTCTTTGTGCCGTCGAACATGTTGCAATGGAGCAGAGAAGAGGGATGAGTGAGTCGACAATGTCTGCAACATCGACAAGGAGGAGGAGGACGACAATGCCACCTTATGTTCACGAAGACGTTGGAGAACCTCGTGCGTTGACGATGTGTTATTGTGGCATTTTTGCAAGGCTGTATACGTCATGGACTGCGCAAAATCCAGGGAAGAGATTCTTTGGATGCAGAAACTATCAACATGTAAGTGTAAATCATCGAAATTTATTGTTGTGATTGCATTTCGGGGGCGTATTGTCTAGTTGAATGATTTGGGAGGCGTTTGTTTAACTAATTTCAATGTACAGGGAAGGGGGTGTGGTTTTTTCAAATGGCATGACGATGAAATGGGAGAGAGGGCAAAAGAGGTGATAAACGAGCTCTTGGGACAGATGGAGAATTTGAATGACGAAAATGTAGGGCTAAGGAGAAGGGATGAGGGAGGAGTTGCAGGATACATTGAAGATGACATAGCCACCATTTATGCTAACATGAAGAAGAACGAAAGGAAACTGAAGCAAGCTTTCTATGCATTGTTCATGACTTGGTTGTTATGTTTAGTTTTATTGTTGCGTTAATTTGTGAGGATTTGGGGATGTAATCCAAGATTAAATGTAAGTGGTATGGTGGGGAAAAGCTTTTGGTTTGGAAACTTGAAAACTATTGAGACAGTAAGTGATATGGAATTGGGGATGTGATCGAATGTTGTATTTGTCTTGGTTTGTTTAGTTTGTTAGCATTGTCTGAATTGTTAAAGTTATTTGTATGGAGTGGAAAATTTTGCATTTGCAAATATGTAAATGACTGATGCCACTGTAAGTAATGAAGGAAATAGTTGGAAGGAATTTATGTCATCCATCCCCAAGTTGGATATCGCTGGAAAAGGCCAAAGAGAGGATATGTTAAATACTAGGTGTAAGGCATATGGTCAAGAAAATGAATAAAAGTACTTGAATAAGTTGGATGTGTAAGCCATATGTATGTACCAAGTTTTAAGTTTGCATTAGAGAATATAGGCAAAAATATATTGACTGGAGTTAAGATCATCTTCTTCATAAAATTTGAATTCAGAACAATTTTCTTCGAAACATTGACTGGAGAAAGTTAACTTGCAACATTGACTGGAGGCAATTATTTCCATCGAGAGTTAAACACGCAAGTTGCAAATAAGAAGACTTAACTTGAGTCAAGAAAAAGATGTCTGGACTCATTGACTGGAGGCATTTATTAATTGACTCGGGGCAAGCTTATCTGGTTAAAAAACAAATGATCTTGAACGAAGATAACTCGAGGTAATAACGATTGACTTCAAGTTATTACCTTGAGTCAAAATAATATTAACTTGAGGTAAGATTGAGCGCAAAACAAAGATTTGAAAACTTTCAAGCCAGTTAACTCGAGGTACTTCATAACTAACTGGAGTTGGAAAATTTAATTTAAAAACTTTTCAAAAGATAACTCGAGGTAAATCGTTTTTAACTCGAGGCAAATATTTTTCAAATTTATATCTTCAAGTTAAACTTGATCTAACTCAAGGAAATTGAAGTCAAAACATTTTGCCTTAAAAGAATGAAGCATATAACTCGAGGCAATCAATTTTTAACTCGAGGCAACTGTTTGACAAAAACTCCAAATTGACAACAATGCCAGTATTAAATGCCACCAATGGCATGACCAAAAAGTAAATCATGATTATCTCTTTGCAACAAAAGAGGTTAATCTTTATCCAACAGTGCATATGTTACAAAATGCCTCTAAACACGCCAACATGAAGTGGCAATGAAGCAAAAAAACGATAAGAACTACAATTAGCCACCTCCCCTTCCTATTCCCCTTCCTCTTCTTGCAGCGGTCTTCTTTGTCGTTGGAGAAGTGTGACTAGTCGATTGCTTATGCTATAGAAGTTGTGATGTTGTTATAGCATGTTGCCCCCGCCACACTCGTCCTTGAGGCTTGAATGGCAAGTCACAAGGAATGGGCACTCTTGATCCATGACCATGATATTGGACGGCCCAAGTGCATATGCTCTGTGAAGATGAACTCATGCTCCATGTGGTCTGCATTGTGACCTCACTCAGGATTGGGAATCTTATTTCAGGGTCTTCATGTTCCTCCATGTACTCTACAGCAGTGCCCTCATGTAGGACAAGTTGTTGGTTCATATGAGGCTGTAACAAAAAGGAACATGTTAACTCTACAATTGAAAAATGACACAACTTAAGCAAAGAGTAATTGCTTACATAGTACACAGTACGTCTTAAGTCCTCATCAATTCGAACCCCCATGCCACTTTGAACTCGACTCTTATAGAAAGCATGTCCACCACGTGCTTTTGAGCTTGTTTGAGATTGTTGGGTACTAATATTAGATTCATCAATGTGTGTGGGGGTATCATTTTTCTGAAAGAAGTACCAATACACATTAATAATCAATAATTAACAAGGCAATGGACACATGAAAGTCAGAGGCCTTTCATAATAATTTACTGAACCAGAAAAATACATTCACAGGCCTTACAAACAAGTTTTAATTTTTATTTAACACATTTCAACCCCTATTGTTGCCTTCCATGTGTTTAACAATCTGATTCAGATGCAATATATGAAGTTGGAGGCAATGACAGGAACATAAAGGCAAAGGAACTATCTAAGTAATAAGGGCAATACATGTGGTGCAACAACAAATTTTTAGGTTATGAATGGACTTACATGCTTGCATGTTGCTCTGTTGTGGCCTTGTTGATGACAAATGCTACATTTACCAATCGATCCTTTTTTCTATATCTTCTTAGGAGGATGTGGAGGAAGATCAGTGTTTGTGACCACATTGGGGAAACTTATGTCTTTCTCACCACTTGCTCTTTTCTTTCTCCTCTCAGATTCATTGGTCTTCTTCCTCTTCTTGGTAGGTCTACCAGGTAGGACGCACAAGAGAGGTGGTTCCATGGGCTAGAACTGATCAAGTTTCCAAAAGCCTTTGCCTCTAACAAGTTGGAACTTGGTTCTATAACTAGATAAGTAGGTGTTCTTGTGGTAGAAAGTTGAAATTTTTGTGACTGGATCAACTTGAGCATGATATAATGCACAAATGGCATGCTGACATGGGATACCAGTTAGGTCCCATGCCCTACAAGTACATCGCTTCCTAGTTATGAATATATTATGTCTATCCTCCCCTGCACACACTTCATATGCATCGTCACCATTAAAAAATATGTTACACCTCATTGACATTTCCTTATTTGTCTCATATAAACCAACACATTTGAGACTATAGTTACCTCTCCACCTCAGGACATTACTTTCACTCTCTGCCCACTTAATCATCATTTTCACCCTAATGCCATCTATCATCCTTATAATAGGTAAATATCTATAGTTATCAACCCAGGAATTGAACATTTTACTTATGTTGTTGTCCACCATCCAACATAAATATTTACATCGAAAAAATGCCCTTACCCAACTATGTATAGGATATGTGAGAACTGACTATGCTGCTTCTTTTTTCATTTCCCCAAGAGCAGTCGAGTTGTCATTGAATTGTTCTAGTAATGTGCTCCATGAGCATGCAAAAAACTTCTTCTTCAACTCTCTGCCCCTCCAAACCTTGCTCCAATTGGCATATATATGTCTGGCACATAATCGATGCTCAGCCAGCGAAGAACATCGGATACAGCATTCATCAACCCCTGTGATTTAAAACCATAGAACACAAATCAGGTCCACTTATAAGGAAACTATGATGTAATAGTTTTATAAAGCCGTTGCTGAAAACACACATTAGCTTGTAGCATTTACTGCTAAAGTTTAAATAGAGTATGGGTGCGCTGTAGCTGACAATGTTTACTCAACTGCATACCATTTCATCATATTCACAATTCAATAGTTCACAACTTATAAACAAAACAAAAAATCTGAAACTTCATTGGTAATAATCTTTTATTAAAGACAAGAAATACAAAGAGTGTGGTACATTTTATAACACAAATACATTAAATCTACATGGAAATCTTTCCTTTTTCCCACTAAACAAATAAAAGAAAAGAATAACAACATAAATTAGCAGCTATATGTTCTGTGTATGACTCCTAAGTCCTACATTTCTGTTGAATGTTAAAATCCTTCTCCCCCTTATTATTTTTTCCCATGATTCTTTTGTTTCTATTCCTCTATAAATGCTTAACGTCGTATGTCTTATACAAAGGCATGCCTATGTTTATATGTTTCCTTCCTTTTGGTTCCTAACTCAAAAGAATTACGTTTAACCAATAAGCCTTATCCTACAGCATCAATAAGCCACTGCCAGCAAATCAAAATATCACCAAAACTCACCTTTTACATATCAGACATAATAGTGACATCATTACCATTGTCCAAGTCCAAAGATCTCCTAATCCACTCAAAGAACCACTTCCAATTATGAGTACTCTCCTTTTGTGTGATTGCAAATGCTATCGGGTACAAGGAACCATCTGCACCCAACCTAGTGGTTGTGAGCATCATACCTCTGGCATTTCCCTTCAAAAACATTCCATCAACTTCAATAATAGGCCTGCAGCCAGCCTTCCACCCAGTCTATCAAAATTTTAGGTGTATTAGAAGCAAGGTTTTGAAACCTGGACCGGACTGGCCCGTTCAGACCGAAAATCGGCGAACCGACCGAAAAACCGGTCCGAGTTAGGGGTAAACCGGGTCCCGAGTTGACCCGAAGTCAACTCGCTTGACTCGGCCTAAACCAGTTGAGTTGACCCGCAGATTGTCTGAGTTTTTTTTTAACAAAAAAGTCGCCTGAAACTGAAACTCAACATCAGATTGACGGTGAGAAAGAAAAATGAGAGGAGAAAGAGAGATATGAGCTAGGTATGGTGAAGGAGGGTGGTCGACTGGTCGTCATGCGGTTGCAGTGGTGGATAACACTGGCAAACGTGTGAGAGCAGAGTTGCTGCCAACGCCGAGAAGCGACGGAATAGAGAAGTAGGGGAAAACAATCGGAGGATAAGAGAAGTTTGTAACGCTGGAGAAAGGAAGAAGCACTACAAGAAGAACAAGAGGAAGAAGATGAAGAAGAGAGAGATTTGTCTTAGTGAGACTTGCAATGAAGAAAGATAGAGAGACTGATCGGAACATATGAGGGGGAGTTAGTGAGGAGAGAGAGATGAAGACACAGTTTAAGAGAAGTATTTGACACACTCATGTCATGTCCAAGGCAGTAAGACGCATGGCTCAAGAAGCCTATTTATTTATTGTTCTACTACTTACCCATGTGACCCAACCCCCGTGAACTTCTTTTATTTTTATCTTTTTTTGGTCAACATCTCCTCTTACTTTTTAGCCACACAAAATCTGATCTCTCTGTACATCTTCTCATATTTTCAAGGGAATATTATCACATCATATCCTTTCAGATCACTAAATATTTTTTTATTAAAATATAAATAATTTTACCTATTTAATTAAATTATATTTTTAATTAACACCAATCTAACTCTGGTTTGACTCCGGTCTGACCCACTAACCCTTAACCTAATACCCCCACCGGTTCAATGACCGGTCCGGGTTTCAGAACCTTGATTAGAAGTGGTCATAAATAACTAACTCATATAAATTACAGGTACTTACATATAATATACATAAAGTTGCACAACTAAAAATCTCATCTTTGCAGCATTAAAGCACACATACATGCGGATGAACACTCTCTTCCCACCTTCAAGTGCCTCCTTGCTAATTTCCACTGATATATTAGATCCAGGATTAGAAGTCCTCAACTAGTGACAATATGCCTCTAGCTTCTTGAACTCATCCACATAACTCCCTTCCATCTCTTCCATAATCTTTTTCTTTGCCCTTTTACATTTGTAAATACTCACATGCAGCATCAACTCATCACAACAATCCTTCCTCATGTCCTTCACCTTATATTGTGGCCTCTCTTGCAACTTATTCTTGAAGTACATAGCTAGCCACTTAACTGATGCCCTAGGATTCTTGAACACCCTGCTGCAACTATGCTCCAAATTTAAGGTCTTCACAACAAGACCCGGGTTGGATCCATCTTTGGAAGCGAAGAGGACAAAAGGGAAACCCTTCTCACATCGGGCCCTCACTCTTAATGGCTCACTTTTGGTTAGGTGTATATTAACTCCTGCCTTTATTGCATATTGATCCAGAGCTGCAAGCAATTGCTTTTTCTCAGCTAAAGTAGCCTCTGGAGTGAAAAAGAGTATCCCATTGGACCCAATGTTTGTTGGTGTCTCTCTAACTTCGGTTAAAGGCCCATCTTCCCCACATTGGCCCAATTCTTGCTCATTGTCCTCATTCTCAAAGTTATTGTCATCCTCACCATCATCAACTAACATATGGTCATCATCTCTGAGGACATATTCTTTATCATCACTCCCACTTTCACTCCTTTTACTCTTATCAACTTCATCTGAGTCGTCACCCTCTTCATGATCACCCTTTTCCTGACCTTCGCTTGTACTCACATTATCATTGTCCTATTGTCATGGTTTGCTTCCACCAGCTTATCAAATGCATCACCACCACCACCCTCCACGGCTTTGTCACCATAAAGAGCTTCATAGCATGATTCAATGTCAATGATGTCAACTGCTTCCTCTCGACCATCAACATTCACTGTCTCCTCAGATACAACAACTTTTATGTTCTTTGAGAACTCACAAAGGTTTTTAGTCAACAAATATAGATAATTTATCCTCTCTCCAATAAGACCAATGACCTTCATCCCCCTACCCAATTCAGCAACCCGTAGATTGTTTTTAGTGTCCCTAACCACATTTTCTGCATTATCAACCTCTTGGCAAAAAGATTCCACTACCCAAAACTTTTTTTGACTGCCCCTACCATCGGGACTACCAAAGGGTCCCCCACCGCCTTTCGAACCCATATCACCCAAACCTTACAGCATCTACCAAATAAACAAAACCCTTTTACCCACAAACAAATAAAGAAAGGGCCATATTGAGAAATCACTTTAAACAGTCCTAAGCTACATAACACACACACACACACTTCCCTAAAACTCACAGATTCCGTACCTGTTAAATCTGGACGAATCGCTGCTTTTCCTTCTTTTCCACTATGTCGTACTTGTCTGCCGATCACATGCGACCCACTTCCTCTCTTGTTGGTGTCGTCTTTTTTGAGCCCTAACTTCTTATCAAACCTCTCTTTCTCCGTCACTCTTCATTTCGAATTACTTCCTTTGCATTTCGATAATCTTTCCCATTCCTTCCTCTGTCGCCTTTTTCGACCCCTATGTTAGATTTTTCCTTTTCATCCATCAGTCCACTGGTTAAACACTAAGCCGTTGGTACATCAGACCATTGGTTAAAACACTGAGCCGTTGGTACAACGTTTTCATCTGACCATAACTCCTAGTCATCAATGCTTCTCCGCATGTCATCCAATGTATCTAACAGCGTGTCCTTTTTGCCACGCCACCCTGGCAATTTAACAGTCAACGGTTAGTCAACGTTAGCGGAGGGCAACATTGCTACGTTTTCCTACTTCTTGGGCGACATTGCTCTAAAAAAAAAATTCCAGGATAAAATTACTCATTGGCGTGTACTTTCAGAACAAAATTGATACTTAACCCTTCAATCAATTTCACTATGCAAAGCCAATATGTTTTTTTAATAAAAGCTGACATTTATAGTGGGGTAAATTTGTAATTTCGTTTCAGGTAATACGTACACATGAGGGGCAAAAGTCGAAATCAAGGTTTTTGGAGGGTTGACTCCCAAAAAGAGCCAACATTTCTTTGTTAGGGACACACAAACAAATGAACCAAACTTCGTCTTCCTCTCCATGATCTGCAAAGAACACAGTGGGAGGAATGGAGGGAATGATGCAGAACCAACTTCAACAGCCGCAGCAGCAGCAGCCACAAACGCAGCAGCCTCAGCCAGCGGCGGAGAAGCTAAACCAGGCGGTGCAGCAGCAGCTCAATCTGGAACAAGTTAAGACACGCGCCATCAGCCTCTTCAAAGCAATCTCTCGGATTCTTGAAGATTTCGATGCCTACGCTCGCACCAATACCAACCCTAAATGGTCTTCTTCTTTTTCACTCCTATATACTTTTTCACTGCGTTTTCGTGTTCGAACTTTGTATTTTGCATCGGGAAATTATAATTTCGTGATGTTTGTTTGTGCTAAAATTTGAATATGACATTGTAAATTGATTGTGCGTAATGGGCTTGTTAGAGCTCGTTCTCCCTTTTGGTGTTTATTTGTTGTTAATGGAAGGAGTGCAGCACTGATAGATAAAATTGTTATTATTATTATTTTTTTTTTTTTGTGGAAGAAAATTGTTATTTACACCATTTCTGGTTAGTTTCTGAAGGTTTTTCAGCTTCGGACATTTATATTTTATGAAATAGTTTGCTTTCTTATTATTATGTTGGTGATCTCTTGTTCACCAGGCAAGATATTTTGGGGCAATATTCCATGGTGAACCTTGAGCTTTTCAACATCGTTGACGAAGTGAAGAAGGTATCTAAGGCATTTGTTGTGCATCCGAAGAATGTTAATGCTGAGAATGCTACAAGTATGCTGTCTATCCCTTGAAATTTTTTTTGCCCATACAAGAATGCTGTTCATTAAGAGAGATAGGCACATCTCCATTATTTTAGATCAAACATGTTGATTTCATTATTGTATATGGCTGGTGCTGAAATAATGTAAAATATATTACTACTCTCGTAGGCATAGATTTTGGGGTTCTTCACCCATGTTTCCTGCTTGGGTGTGGGAAAGGGAAGAGGATCATATTTGATAAATTGCTTGAAGTTTCTCCACATTATACGCAGTTGTGCTTCACATTTTTAAAATCCTGCCATTCATATGGGATTTTTTTTCTTCAGTACTACCTGTTATGCTCTCCTCTAAACTTCTGCCTGAAATGGAGATTGATGACAACTCCAAAAGGGAGCAATTGCTTCAGGGGATGCAAAACCTGCCAGTGACAACTCAAATTGAGAAATTGAAGGTGATTTGGAGTTCATGGATTCTTCACATTCTATGTTCACTGACATCTTGGTCATTAATATGCTTATATGCAGGCCAGAATTGATATGATTGCAGCAGCCTGTGAAGGCGCTGAAAAAGCCTTGGCTGATACTCGTAAAGTCTATTATTTTGGAACTCGTCAAGGCCCAGCGATTGCCCCAACGTTGGACAAGGGACAAGCTGCAAAAATTCAAGAACAAGAAAATCTACTTCGAGCTGCTGTAAATGCTGGTGAAGGTAATTTTCATCTGCTTCTTGATACAAAAATGGATAAATATGTTGCGTGCTCTTGCTTTTATCCTTTTTCTCCTTTTCTTATAAAATCAATATCATGATTCATTGCTGAACGGCTAGGGAATTTGAGTAGGGGAAGATATAAGATAATAAAATGGCTATTAAAGGATTGGAGGAAATTATAACCTAATACATAAAAAAGCATCCCCAGTATCCGTATGGGAGATCAATAGTTGCGTTGTTACTGTGATTATAGTGGGCTGAGGCCCAGGTCCGTGATCTGTGGTGAATAGCTTAGTATCATATACTAAGGTGCATACATAGTTCTGTTATTAGAAGAATTAAACTAAAATCAGATTACTGATGTTAGAAGTTGATGGGAAATGGAATAGTGTTGTGTGGTATGGAAGAGGTATTGTGATTGTTATGGGTATGGAAAGAGAAGTGTTTAAGCTTGATTTTTCACTTAGAAAACATCTTCATTTCATTCCTTTTTTGTTGATACTTGTATGGACTTAGATTGTTATGGGCATCTGAAGTGTATACAAAATCCTCTAAGGTGACGGACAAATGAAATTGGGACCTGTAGAATATTAGTTGTGTTAGGCAAACTGGGTTGTTTGTCAAAATACTGGTTTCGATTCATTTTTTTATGAAGACAAGTCTACTATTTTTACACCGTGTACTTTGGGTTTAGCCTTTAATAAATAGACCTGACTACATAAATATATTAAAATATGCTTTGTTCAGTGAAACACAATAAATAACCATTGCAAACACTCTTATAATGTGGATATTTTGGACAATGATACTTTGGATTAAACGGGCAGGATTGCGTTTATCTGGAGATCAGAGGCATATTACTCCCGCACTTCCAATGCATTTGGCAGATGTCCTTACTGTTCATGAGGCTCCACAACCTTTTGCTGATGCATCTGGTAAAATTTGATAACTCGTGCCTGTCTATATTGAAATGTTGTGGATTGTAGCATGTTGAAATGTGGCATTTTTTCATGTTACTTACAGGTATGTATATGAAGAATACTCTGCATACATCAAACAATATGGTTGGCCCCAATTCATTATTACAGGTTTGGAATTGATTTTGCTTTTGAAGTGTCATTTCTGATATCTGAATATACAATAGCTTATTTTATTCTCTTCTCTTTTGTTTTTCCCATTACTCTTGATGTTGGAGGACTTGTTACTGTAGATTTTGCTTGCTTTTTACCAAAAGTGTAAATCCCTTGTTATGGCTTGTGATTTCTCTGCTTCAATTAGTGTCATGTGTTAGGTTTGATACCTCATGTAACCTTGTTTAGCCTCATTATTTTTAGTTTTCTTGCAATCTTCTTGTTGGTGATCTGTTATGCCTATGGGAAGAGGGTAGTGTCCTTATTCTGATTGTTTGAATAATATTTTGATTCTTGTAGTATAATTATTGTATTCTCTCACCTACTGGTGTTATTGAAGGCCGCAGGAGCACAACTTATGGGAAGATCAGCTGCTTCTCCTTCTGCTGCAATTAGCACCACTTCTTTTGACAATGCAACAGCATCACCAATGTCATATGCCAACTCACCTAGGTCTTCTACAAATATGATGAATACACCATCTCCTCAGCAACAAACCCCTCAGCAGCAGCAGCAGCCACTGACTCAGCAGCAACAGCGGCAGAAACTGATGCAGTTACCTCAACAGCAACTCCTTGCTCAGCAACAGTTAAGGCAATCTGCAATGCAAGGAATGGGACAGGTAAAGCTTGCAATTCATGTATTGATTCGCTATTTTCCCTATCTTTAAGTAGGCTTAACGAATTGTGTTGCAGTACATTATATGTGCCTCTTGATTTCATTAATTAAGATATGCATCATTTCGTGATTCTAATTTCTACCTTGTAGTTTGGATTTATTATTTCCATATTTATATCAGTTTGAGTTTCTAAGTACCACTATGTGTACTCGTTTCTGGGAATTAAAGGTTAGGAATAATTAGGGAATTAGGTTATTGGTAGCTCGGGAGATGAGGATATGGGCATTTAGGTAAATATGTGTACACCTCTATTGGTATAAATAGTGGAAGAAGCACGTGAAATCAGTAGGAAATGAATCAATATTTGGCTATTTCAATTTTGAGCTCTCTTGCACGTGCCATTTATATATTTTTCGTAGGCAATAAATGAATGTTAACACGACAATGATAACATGCATCTATATCAGTAACTGGCAATTTAAATAGTCTTATTTCTATGCTTGTTTCTCTTCTCTCTCGCTGTTAACAAGTTTTGATTCCTTCCTCAGATGCATGGGCAGCATCAGATGCAGTTTTCTCAATCACTTGGACATCAGCCGTTTCAGGGTAGGCAACTGTCTTCCGCTCATGTTCAGCATGGCATTGGTCAAAGCCAACTCAACCAAGGAAATCAGATGAATCGCTTGAGCCAGTTTTCAGGTTCTGCTAATAGTGCATTATTCAGTGCTGCTCAGGCAACACCCAATACCCAAATGGTATGACAATCATGTAACAAAATTTAATGGCAAGTTTTTTGTTAATCACAAGTTGTGTTTGATATCAGGAAGAGCAATTAATTTGTTATATAACTGTAAGTATTGGTTCTCTCTGAGTAATTGATTCATTTGAAGGGAAGGTCTATAGTTACCATAAGGAAGAAATGAAATTCTTTGAAGGCATTTAGTGATTGTAAATCCATATCATGTTCTGTTCAGCGATTTAGTGACCTTGATATTCTAGTCGTATTTTTCTTGTATCTTTCTCTGTTATAATAAAGATCAAATGTCAACCTCTTCTATGTTTGTTAATTAATTGTTTCTTTTCTTAAATATTTCTATGCTTTTTCTTTTGGGTTGATAGAATTATTTTTTTAAGGTGGGTGTGGGCTTATTTCCTAATTTCTTCTGTCAGCTTTGTAGGATGTATATTTTACAATGAAGTTAACTGTATGCCTTCTTTTTCATAGTCTGATTTATATATTTATTTTTTCAATCAAAGGATTGGGCACAAGCACTAACAGCTTGAGGTTACAAGTGGGATTGAACCTGCAACCTTCCACTTAGAGAACTTTCATGTCATTGGGTTACAAGGCCATTGGCTACTGTATAAATTTTTGTTGTCATATACCGTGCTTGATTTTATGTTGGATCACCAAAACCATAAAATCATATTTTTAGTGGTTTCTAACGTAAGGGTATTGCTTAATTTGAGGTATTTGATGGCCTTTTTGGCAAGGACCAAGGGATCTTTCTACTCAAACCTAGAATATTTCCCCTTTTCATTCACAGGGGAGTGACAAATTTTTTATGTTTTGAATGATAGATAAAACAGCAAAGTTGAAGATAAAAAATATATAAAAAAGCACAAAAACCCAATCTGTACAGTTTAACAAAAGTACTGGGGATCCTAATTGTATACTCAGTAATATATATTGGTGTTCCTAGGTTTGGTTATTCTGAATTACTCAAAATTTATGGGTAAAGAGTATTCTTTATTTGAATGGTGATATTTAAGGTGTAGAAAAAGAGTTAGGTGGTTAGTTAGGCATGGCTGTTGTTAGTTTGTTAAGAGGGTGTTACTGTTACTGTTCTGTTGGGAAGTTAATGACTCACGGCATACTATATATGCTATGCTATATCTGTATATGTCTAAGGCTATAAATAGGAGGCCTAGGCAATTGTAAATCAGTTTTTGACAGTGTGAATGAAACAACAGGACAGCAGTCTGTCTCTGTCTTCTCCCTCCTTCTATTCTCAACTCCTCTGATCTTCTTATTCCCAATTCCTCTATATTTCTACAACTATCCTAACAAATGGATGATCAGTTTTTTTTTTCTTTATCTGTGTAGATGCAGTTCTTTAAATAAATCAGCTTCTGTAATTTGTTTCTATTTTGGGATGCAATTTCTTGTCTTTTTTCCTCACCTTCCTTTATTTGTGCTGAGTGGATGTGATTGTGTAAAAAGTTCGATTTCTTGATCCTTTGATAGTGTGCTTCTTCTTCTCACTTCTGTTGGTTGCTCCTAATTGTATGTTCTGTTTATCTTCGATGTTCACTTTTACAATGACTTTTGCTTCTTTATTTGTTAGATTCCAAACATTTCTGGGGCAATGGCTTCACAGTCTCTTATACCACGGGTGCAGGTTCTCATTCTCTGCCTATTAGTATTCCCAATATGTCTCAATTTTTTTTTTTTTTTGGAAATACATATTTGAATGATTTCTACTGCACTGGGCATGCAGCATTCTTACTAAACCACTTGATTTGATCCCTTTTTTCGTAATTGGCAAACTACTTGATTTGACCCTTACTAGTCTTATGCCAGTTTTAATTTAATTCCCTCTTAGCGTGATTAATTTCCTGTTGACTAAAGTTACCAGCATATTGCCAAATCTATATGAAATCATCATATTCACCTCTGCTATACTTTGTTGCCTCCCCAGTATGGATTATCCGGAAACAACTCTCAGCGGAGTCTTGCTACCCAAACGTTGAGTGATCAAAGTATGATTTGTATACCTTTAACTTCCTTAACTTATATTTTATTCATGGGTTAATATCATTGTTGGCCCTTATAATTTGATCGAATTTTGAACTTGGTTCTTGTAGTTTCAAATCATTGGTTTTGGTCCCTATAATTTCATAAGGACTTGGTTTGACTTTAAATATTAGGGACCAAAATCAAAACTTGTTAAAAGTATAGGGATCAGTTGTTAATATCGTACAAAAAACTTATGAAACTGTAGGGACTAAAAACAATTATTTGAAGCTATAGGGACCAGAATCAAAATTCAATTAAACTATAAGGATTAAAAATGGTATTAACCCTTTATTCATTAATTGTGGAGCTCTGGTTGACTTGCAATTCTAAAGACGATTGTGGCTTGTGATGCAATCAAGAATGTCATCTATTCTGTGTTCTCAATGTATAAGCTGAGTCAATCCTTGGGAATCTCATTGCAGTCTTTAATATTGGAGGCGGTAATCCAGGTAGCGGCATGATGCCCTTACAGCAGCAACAGCAGCAGCAACATAGTTCACAAGGTGCGTTTGGTAGCATGGCACCAAATAGTCAGAATCTACAACCTGGTATGGTGGCACTTCCAAACACGTCACAGACTCATACTAATTTCTCTCAACAGAGACAGCAAAATCCACAGTGATGCAATGTGCTTATATGTAAATGTCTTACAAATGTTGTTCACTTGTATTAGAATTTAGAAAACGGTTGCTATGAGCAACATAAAATGGCTGCCTGTTTCAGTTCTAAATATTATATTTTCATGGAGGCCATATCAATTATCGAATATATTTTCATGAGAAAAAGTTATGATTTAATATTTCTGTTCATGAAATTTTGTTATTACTCCATCTCACAGGCATTTTTTATTTTTGGTCCTTTCTCTCCCTTTTCTTAATTGGATGCTAAGATTTGAGAAGTACTATAAATATTAATTGCATTGTAGCTTGACATTTACTAGATCATCCATCCTGCCATGTCACAACGATTTCTAATCAAGGGTTGTATGGTATGTAATGTTGTTTGAGGAGCAGGTGCTAGGTAATAGAAATTGTGGTGGGGTATTTAGAATATACAGATATTTTATTATCTGCATATTAAAGAGTAGTGTTTCACATTGAAAACTGAAGAAGGTCAAGAAATTCTTACATACGACCTACCCCTTCAGGATTTCTTCATAATCTGATACTCCCTCTCATTCTAAATGTGCGAGTTAGATAATTATTTCCCTGATCTATTTATTAGTCACTTTCCAACTGTGTTAAATCTCTCGTCTGGCCGATCAAATTCATTTGCAACTACTCATTTGCTCCTGCATCTTGTTTGTTTATTTTGTCTTGCCGATCAAACTGAACAATCATTTTGTGAGTTTGACGAGTTAGTCAGTCAGCACACACATCTGAGCACATGTTCGTAGATGCATCTTATTTTGCTATTTGTGAGTCTGTTTCTTGATACATATAAAGTTAAAGGGTTAATACAATATTTGGGAGTTGTAGTTTATCATTATTTTAATTTTAGTCTCTGTAGTTTCAAATAGTGGGTTTTGGTCTTTCAAGTTTCTTTCTGATGTGACCTTACAAGGACGAAAGATGAAATTAAACCCAAAAGTTAAATAATGAAAAAGAGTCCATGCATGAGAAAAGTTGTGTTAGCAACTGAATGAATAAATGTCAGCTCAGAATTTGAAACGAATCTGAAATTATGGAAAGAGAAAATTCTGATAAAATATGAAACCATAATGCTTTTGTGTTGTCTTCTGCTCCTGTGTTATTGAGAATTTATTATGTTGCGGTTAGAGAATTCAAAAAATCTGATACAGTAGCAGCAACATCTTTGCACAAGCCATTCTAACCTGTTTCATTACACCAACAAATTAAAACCCAATGAGTCATAAAATTACTGTACCAGGCTTTTCTTTCTCATAAATATGTACATTATAAATACTCCCTCTGGTCTTTAATATAGGAACTATTTGGAGGTTAAATTTGACCTTGAATCCACTTTGTCCCTCATATTTATCATTTTTCCCTACACTATCATTTTTTGTTACACATGTTAAGGGAGTTTGCATTAGAAGGTAGTTTCAATGCAAATGACTTAAGAAGGTTTCAGGAAAAGAAATGCACATTTTTTACAAATAACTGATTTAACAAACTTCTTTAATGTATTCAAATTGATTAAGTAGATATTATATTAAGGATTGAAGGTATAAAATAAACAAATAAAACCTAGTAATGCTAGTTTAAAAATAAAATAAAAAATAGCAAACTTTTTTGTTAGTGCTTGTGTAAATCCTCTGCGTTTGACTGGTGGTTATTAGGCTGGTTTTAAAAATAAAGAAAACTAAACCTACCAGTCAAGTAACTTGAAAATGAAATAACATGCAAAAGAGTTTACTTTCTCCAGTCTAGTAAACAAGGAATCAAATAAATGTAAATTGATCTGATTATTCACTCTCAGGAACTGAAGAAACCTTAATCCACTTGACTAAAATCCAATTGGTATACTTTTATGCCAATGAAAGCAAAATATTCATAGAAAGTTGCTGATGCCAAACCAGAACATTCTTTTTCTGTCTCTGTTAAATACTTAAATTTTGATTAATGAAAAGTAACATACTGTGAAAAGAGAAAAGAGCTTACAATTCTTGAAGGCATGTACTCTTAGGTTCCAATTCTTGAGATTTCTGGCTTTCCAATGAAAAGACTGATGGCAAATTAGTAGTAGTAGTAGTAGTTGGTTGGTCTTGTTGCAGAAGAGGAACCTTGTCCTGCTCAAGAGAAGTTTGGCTGGAAGGCGCCAGCGAGAAGGGAGGCGAAGGAGTTGATGACGCCGAGATGGAGTATCTCCGGTTGCCGGGTCCGAAACTAACCGGAAGGGGGGAGGGAGGAGTTGGTGGTGATGATGGTGGAGAGTCATAGTTAGGATTCATAGTATTATTAAGCAATAACAACACTGATGATGACAAACTCTCTATTGTTTCAATCTCACCTTCCTCCTCCTTCCCATAAAAAAATAATAAGCCATTAACTTGTTCTGTTTCTAACTTGTCTCTCCTTTATGCCAAAGTTTCCTTCTCTGTTTTTTTTCTTTTTTTAAGAAAAAAAAGATTGAGCTTTAGGTATAAACCTAACAGTCTTACCTCTGCACTTCCTCCATCCCCTCAGCTACTCTTCATTGTTAATTCCTTTCTTGTCACTTGGACTACTTCAGGCTTTAAATTCTCATCATCATGCCAATACCCTTTGAACCATCTTCAGAGTATGGATTTCTTTTTTCAAATTTGATAGTTAATACAGATTCAACTTTGTCCTTGAAGCATTAAAACTTAGATCCGTCGAAACTTAACATGATGAGTTCATAGATTTGACCAGCTGATAAAAATCTGGCAGAGAAAGATCGTAGAATGGTTTTAGTTCTGGTTCAGTCTTTGATTTGTAGTGAAAGGGAATTGATTTTGGTTGATTAAAAAAAAAAACCAGTTTTGTATCATATGTTCAGCTTCAAATTCCAACTTAACCCGTTATTCTAATGAGTTATATGGTTTTAGATTTTTCAGCTCATAATTTCGCATAACATTGCAGAATCATATGTTTGTTGAAGAACTTGAATTTGTCTGTGTAACTGTGTAACAAGGTTCTCTCTCTCTCTCTCTCTCTTGGCGTTTGAATGGTTAGTGTGATGTGGTCTGAGACTGAGAGGTCAATGAATCCAAAAGCAAGACTTTATAATGTTTTGGTGTTGAATCATTGACTTGTTGGTAGCCATGTGGACTTCATCTCATGGTCGCTTTCCTATAGTTATAGGACGATGGCGATGAACCAACAGATACATCGTAGCAAGTCTGTCATTTGTACTTTTCAGAGGAATGAAAAAAAAATGACAGCAAGTCCTAATTTAAAAAAAAAATTATATCAAAAAAATCCTATAACTTTCAATGAAAACTCGTTCACTTGTCAATTTATTTACTTGTCATCCATCAATTTTTTAATATTATTTTTTTAAATTAGGATTTGACGTGATTTTCCTAAAAAAAAAATCTGAGCATTTTCCAAGTACGTTCATTTAAGTGTGTGTGGCTCCGTCGCCTACGGCGGCGGGGAAATAGAGTGGACCTTGTTTCGTATCATGCGAAATGAGATCTAGTGAGCTGGAACGTTCTTCTGGAGGGTCGTCCCTATCGTCAGGGGCAGTAAAGGTGGATGTGAAGGAGGTGATGGATCGAAGTCGGAGGAAGGTATGGAAAGGGGACGGGCAGTTCTCGGGAGATGTATTGCTTAAACCGCGAATGGAGGACTGGATGGAAGATGAGGCTGAGAAGAAGGAGCAATTGCAGTATCGGGATTTGCTAATGAAGAACATGTTGCCCTCGTGGTGTGACCCGGATGACAATGTAGCGGAGAAGGAGACTGGGATTCCGATGGGATTCGAGGATATTCTGGAGCCTTTGAAGGGGATTGCGGTTCACTTGAGTAACCCTTTATGACCGAATTTCGTATTTGAGGATTGTGAGAAGGAACGATTGATAAAGCCTTTTAGGAAGACGTTGATTGTGAAGTTGTTAGGGGATACTCCAAGCTATGATTTCGTGTGCAGGAGATTCAGACAGATTTAGGCTAGAGCTGGGCAAATTAGGATTTGGGATTTACTGAATGAATTTTAGTTGGTAAAGTTCCAAAGCCAAGAGGATTATGATATGGCATGAACAGGAGACAATTGATCGGGTTGTGGCTTGGGTGAGATTTCTCAATCTTCCAACCATTCACTATGATAAGAAATTCCTGTTTCATTTGGGTAATGCTATTGGGAAGGCAATTAGAGATGATACTCCAACGGCTGTGAGGGGTAGGGGAAATTTGGGCGGTTGTGTGTTGAATTGAACTTGACTAAGCCCTTAATAGCAAGCCACAACCCTAATGAGCCTATTGTGCCTGCATTGTGGTAGATTAGGCATGTTAGGGAAGCTTGTGAGGACTGGTTGAGTTTGAGGAAGAGAAAGGAAAAGAGTGCAACTGTAAATGCAGAGGTGAGCAAGGAAAGCGAAGTGATCGAAGAGGAGGAAGTGCAGGAAAAAGAAAGCCCATGGAAGGTTGTCTAGAGGCCATGGCGCCAAAGGAGAGGGCTAGCTGGTATGGGATATGAGAAGTACAGTAACAGATTTGCAGTCTTGGATGACACGTTGAAGGAGAAAAAAGAGGATAAACCTCTAAATGATATCACGAATAAGGAGAAAGGCTCTGGAAGGGAGAGTAGTAGAAATGAGGTTGAGCAGGAGCAGCGAAGGAAGGGGTGGGTCAGGATTTTTGCTGTCACTTGCTGGTGCCAGTGGCAGTGGCGCAAGTGCGCAACAAAATGATGTCTGATTCCCTCTGCTCCTGAAATGATAATTAAGAACTAGTTTTTACTCATTTAAAATTTGAGCCCTAAATTTTAAATTTTAACTCACTCAACTCCTTTTTTATAGTTTAACCATTTAAAATTTTAATTTTTAACTTTCATGAAATATCAAATTTTATTTTTAAAAATATAGGAACTAAATTTTAAATGCTTAAACTATAAGACTGAATTATATCATATCAAATTTAGGGATTCAGTTAAAATTATAGAAACTTAATTGTGCTGAATTAAAATTTAAAAATTGAGTTACCACCAACTCAAAACTATATGAATCAAAATATTAATTTTCCTTTAATTATACATATACTCTTTAAATCACAAACATTAGTTGACCCCAGAAGTAAGTTATGTGGATGGCACGTGTATTTATCAACTCAATATATTTAGTAAATTAATAGTCAAATTTAATTTAATAATAGTTAGGGTGAAATTGCTACGATTTGAAATTTTTTGAAGCGGTATTATTTTTAAAAATTTAGGACAATATTACTTTTTTATGACAACTTCTAAGATAAAATTGAACCTTAACTAATAACATAATGTATTGAATTTCTGATTATAAGGTATTGTACTACATAGTTGTAAAAGTTATAATACTTCAACTTCGAGATTCTCATACTTTATTCAAGATATGCCTTTTGAAAAAATCATATTAAATATTTTTGCATTCAGTTTTGTTTTTTAATAAGATTGTTATTAAGATAGTTACTACCATTTATCAATTAAAATAGCATTTTTATGACAAAAACTAGAAGAAGAATAATTAAAACAATATAAAAATAACACGTTGAACCTCTTATTCAAGAAAAAATCTGTAACGTTTTATTTTCATATTTTCTTAATATTCTTCTTCTTTTTTTCCATAAAAAGCTATTTCAATTGATAAATGATAGAAAAAATCTTAATAAAATTATTAAGATGATAAAAATAATGACAAACAGTTTAATATTATAAATCATATTTTTAAGGGACTTAAATTTAAAGTTTAAAATGTTATAGAGTTATTTGTAACCGATCAGAATTCATAAAGTTATTTGTAATTGGTTAAATTAAAGTTCAAGGGGTTATCTATAATTAATTAAAATCTGAGTGATTTTGTAAAAGTAGCAATTTCTATTAATCTGACATGACAATTTTTGTTAAAAAGATAACGGTAAGTTGACGACAAGGTGCTTATTAGCAAAAAGTAAAAAGTTAGGAGGCGGTTAAATTTAAACTTTGAAATCATGGTGTTATTTGTGACTGATGCAAAAAAATTGAAAGAGGTTTTGTATAATTTAGCCAAATAGAAAATAATTTATGTTTTAAAAAAAGAAAACAAGATATATTCTTTATTTTATTTTACATAAGATTTAACTAAAAATTGATTATGAAACATGTTTTTTTATTTTTTGTTTTAAAAAATAAAATAAAAATAGGAAATCAAACATTTTTTTTTGGCATAAATAGGAAATCAAACAAGGCGATACATATATGATATATGTCAATCAATTGGGGTCATTTTTGGAGAAAAATTTTAAGAGAAAATTACGCGCAGGTCCCAAGGAACAAAAAGAATTATAAAAAAAAATCCTTGAAATCACCAAATTACACAAAAGTCCCAAGGGACTTTTTTGATATTATTTGTATGGAAATAAAATCCAGGTTTTTAAATGTTGTTGTAACTATATGCATTTCATGTTGTAAATATGGTTTTTTCTATTGTAAATGGCCAGATTTTAAATTTTATTGTAAATACAGCACTTCCTGTTGTAAATCTAGCCTTTTTCGGTTGTAAATGACATTTCTACGTTCAAAATCCATGTATTTGAATGTTGTTGTAAATATAGGCATTTCTTGTTGTAAATATGACTTTTTCTGTTGTAAATGTCAAAATTTTAAATTTTGTTGTAAATACAACATTTCCTGTTGTAAATCTAGTTTTTTTCTGTTGTAAATGACCCTCTACGTTCAAAATCTAGGTGTATAAATGTTGTTGTAAATATAGACATTTTCTATTATACACGTGGATTTTTCTGTTGTAAATGGTCAGGTGTTTAAATGTTATTGTAAATATAGGTATTTCCTGTTGTAAATATGACATTTCCTGTTGTTAATACAAATAATATCAAAAAAGTCCCTTGGGACTTCTGTGTAATTTTGTGATTTCAATGGATTTTTTGTAATTATTTTTGTTCCTTGGGACCTGCGCGTAATTTTCCTAAATTTTAATTTTAGGCAACTTTATAAATTTAACCATATTAATTGTTTTTCTTAATCTCTGAGAGATAGGTATTAATGAGTTATATATATATATATATATAGATAGAGAGAGAGAGAGAGAGAGAGAGAGCATATATAAATCAATGTCAAAAAGTCCGTGAAGCATCTTGTCCAGGTCCGAAATAAACTATTTATGCAAATGCCTTACAGAAAACTGTCTTTTTGATAAATTTTAAATCCAATATTAACACTTGCTTCATGTATTTTACTATTTTTTGGCTTTATATTTATTTTTATATTTATCTAATTTTTACATAAAAAGGATTTTCATCTAAATTTCTACCCCTCCATTTTCTTTCACTCCTGTAAATTATATGTTATTATTGAATACGTCAGTGTTTTAAATTGAAATGTACCTATATGTGGTTCATATTTAGGTTAATTAAATTTTGTCAATGAAGCCTCAGATTCGAGTCTATTAAAATAGTCACATTTAATTTGGCTATGAGAACACTCAAATCTAATATATAATACTACCTTCGGTCCTAATGTCCTAATTATAGGAACTCTTTTGTAGTGCAATTTGTACTATAAAAATATTTCTATAATTAGGACCGAAGGAGGGAGTACTAAATAACCAATAGTTGTGGAATTGATTCACTGGCTCATGTGGCTATGCTAAATAATTTCAGGGATCAGTGGACCAAGATTGGTTACTGTAAAGAACTATTGATTGGCTCATGTGGCTTATAAAAAAATTTTAAGAAAAGGGTTGGGTTCACTTGCAATCCAAAGGCAGGACAAAGTCTCCCTTCCTCCTAAGTAATACCAATGTTGGGCAGGGCAATCCGTTTATTACCCTCAGACGTTTACCTAGACACACAGGAGCTAGGATACCTCCCTCAGCGCCTTGGCCAACTCCAAGATCGAACCCCCTCCCTTTAGTGAGAGTGTCCGACCCCTTTGCCAGTTGAACCCAAAGATGAGGAGTAAAAAAAAAAATGTTATTCTGAGTGCATTGATCTTTATCTTTTTTCCCCCAAGGCATTGATCTTTATCTACTACTACTAAATACATTAATATAATATTTGATTTATATTGATTAATGAGTTTTTTTTTTGGAAACTAAATACTCCATTCGATCATATTTACAAAAGTCTGATAACCGAATTATGCAGTTTAAGAAAGATATTAAAATTAATTAACAATTCTGCAAGATTTATTTTACCTATCATCCTTCACAAACATCTTAATTAGTTTTAAAATGTTTAAATTTTCTAAATATATTCTACAATCCCTATATATCATTCCTCCACTAAATTTTATCGGGAGCTGAGAGATGAGATCATGTCTGAATTAGACAAAATAATAAATTTGTTTGGAATCACGTTAAGTTAAGGGTCTTTAAAAGTATTTATTCGAAATAAAAATTTTCTCACATACTTACATTTTATATCATAAATTACAATTGAAAAGTTGCTTTTAAAGATTCTAATAATTATTAAAATTGAAAAGTTACTTTTAAAGATTCTAATAACTATTTCAAACAAGCAACTAACTATTCCCTTTAATTTTTATTATAAGACACCAACTAATAATTCTTACAAATCAATAAAAATAGTTAAAGTCAATAAAATTATCCTAAAATTTAAATAACTTTCAATTTTATCCATACTAATTGAATTAAACTCTAATATTATATTAATTATTTTTCTCACCCACTACCCTTATTAATTATTGGCACATATGAAAAAAAATTTAATGCATTTTGAAAAAAGTACCTTATAAAATGGATTAAAAGCACTTGTTAATTGTTGCCTTAAAATTTTAAAATAAGGATAGAAGTTTTTTTTTTGGGAACACGTGACCTCTATGAGTAGCGTAGAGGCTAAAATTTTAAGTTGTTTGGGAACACGGGACCTTTGAGTAGCGTAGAGGAAAAAATTACAGAAAAGGTGGGGAGACATGGTAATTATCTTAAAATAGGAGGGGTTCAGTTGAAAATTCGAAGTTCGATATTGCGATCCAATATATAATCTCCACCGAGTCGTCCTCCTTAAAAATCAAAATCAGAGAGTGAGCTGAGAGTGTGCATTTGGAGGGCCATCACAATGGCGGAGTCCAAGACCGTACACTCGCCTCTCGTGACCTACTTTTCCATGTTATCTCTTCTCTCACTTTGTCCTCCGTTCGTCATCCTCCTGTGAGCTTCTTTTCCATTTTCGCTTTTTATCTTTCTTTACTACGAATTTTCATTGCTTCTTTGTTCCTACTTTTTTCATATTCTTTTATGCTGATGCTCTTCTGGATTTGATGTGTGATAGAAATGAGTCTTGTGAATCAATTTTCATGCTAGCATGGTGATTTTCTATCTTTGTTATTAAATCTTAAGTCATGCAGAGTCAACATTAGAATTCTTAATCTTCCAAACGAGCTTAATTTCCTTCGTTTCGTTTTTATGTTTGAAAACGTCGAATACGTTGATCGAAACTCGATAGTTTTCAGAATTTTTATAAGAGGGTTCTTAATTTTCCAAACGAGCTTAATTTCCTTCGTTTCGTTTTTATGTCTGAAAACATTGAATACGTTGATCGAAACTCGATAGTTTTCAGAACTTTTACATGCAAATGTAATAAGCTAAATGTAAGATAATAGATTAGTGAATCCATGGTTTCTTGACTACCGAGAGGCTAGGCAATTTTTTTACTGTTTGTGGAGGGTTCCAAAACCTAGGTTTTGGACATAAGTCTGTCTTCTTTCTTTTTCTCAGGAGCTGCTATTCTGCATCAAAAAGTTTTGCAATAAGTTATCCAAACACTTTTTTTTTTTTTACAGAAGCTATTTTACATTAAAACTAGGCTTTGAAAAAAGCCATTTTTTCTGATTTTTCTCTCTCCTTTACCATCATCAGTATTTATCCTTAAGTATTTTTTTAATAACCTAAAATATTTTTTCAAGATTAGTCTATTACCTTGAAATATTTTTTCAATATCCTAAATTTTTTTTTTTTAAATCATAAAGTATTTTTCAGTATCCTTAAATATCTTTTTAGTACTCATTAGTACCTTAATTTTTTTTTTCAATATTAGTCAGTACCCTAAAATATTTTTTCAAGATCATAAAATAAATTTTTAAGACCATGAGAAGAATTTTTTCAATACTACCTAGTATCTTTTGAGTACCTGAAATATTTTTTCAAGATCAATCATTACCCTGAAATATTTTTTCAATATCTTAAAATAAATTTTCAAGATCCTAAAGTATTTTTCAGTGCCAGTCAGTATCCTTATCCTTAGGTATTTTAATTTTGTACACAAATTTATGTAACTTTTGGTATTTATTATGAAATATAATGTTTATAAAAGCCATTTTTACCCTGTTCTCCAAAAACCATTTTTACCTCGTAAATCTCAATAACTATTCTACAAAAGCTACATCCAAATGTACTGAGGATAGGCAATTGATTTTGAACATTTATCTTTCTTTTCAGTTGAGTTGTTTTTCTATTTCCTGGTCAATTTTCAGTTGAGTTGTTACGGTAAGTAGAGCGAACAACTTCATTGATTTCTTGCATGGACTAGCCTCAACCGTTTTCTATTACAGTGCTATAAATAAATTTGAGATAAGAGATTAGTGAGTTGTTACAATTGCACTAAGCTAAATGTAAGATAGAAAGATGTTTTTTGACGCTCGCTCATCACCAGATACTCCCGTACTAGAGGCTAAGCAGTTTTTTTTGGGACCGAAGAGGCTAGGCAATTGATTTTGAACATTTCTCATTTTTTTCAGTTGAGTTGTTACGGTAAGTAGAGCAAACAGCTTCTTTGATTTCTTGCATGGACTAGCCTCAACCGTTTTCTATTACAGTGCTATAAACAAATTTAATTATATCGCAGCATTCAATCGGTCTGGTTTATTCGCTGGCTTTTGTGGGGCCAAATCATACAGATCAAAATTTAGTCAACAAGGATTTTCATGGATGGATTTGTAAATTTAGATTATCTGTTTAATGCAGATGGTATACCATGACACAAGCAGACGGGTCTGTTTCACAGACTAGGGATTATTTGAAACATAATGGGCTGCAAGGATTTCTTCACATATGGCCCAGACCCACTGCTACAGCTTGGAAAATAATTGGTGTGTATGCTGCATTTGAAGCGGCACTTCAACTTCTTCTACCTGGTAAAAGAGTTGAGGGCCCCATATCCCCTACTGGCAACCGACCTGTGTACAAGGTTGTTCATACTCTGATTATTACCAGTATAATCAGTTTCTGTTTTAGCTTTCATGCATAGCTGCTGCGAATACATGCAAAATATTGTTTTTTTATTAAAAAAAAAATGATGCAGTTTCTGGCTTTCTGCTATGTTTCTTCTTCTTCTTCTTCTTCTTCTTCTTTTTTAACCTTTATTTGGCTCATATGCTATTTATTAATATTCTCCACACGCCTGTAAGTCTGAAACATTTTTGCTTACATTATACAGGAAAATGGTGTGGCAGCATATGTAGTGACTTTGATTACTTATCTTGGCCTCTGGTGGTGAGACTATATATATCCAACATTGCTTATCACTCTGGTCTTCTATTCTTTGCAAGACTCGTTATCCCCTTATAAAGTTTGCACTATCCACAGCGAAGAGCATATCATACTGAAACTATGTTACTATTCTTGTTATATTTGTCCTACTACGCCTTTAATGATTAGTGCAGAGCTTAAGCAGGGGCTTGATCTATTAACCTTCTGGTATTTGTAGTGTTTCTTTCCCCCTTCCCATCTTACCACTTTTAGCCACTTGGGCTTTTTTGGTACTGAACCAACATCTTTTGGTTTTCTGGTCATCTTATGAGAGGAGAGACTTAATCAGTATATTGTTCCAGAATTACTTGTGAAAAAAGATATTTCATCTTGAGTTTAACTAGTAAATAAACTAACAAGGTTTCCAAGAAATCTGTAGTTACTATATCTGGTGGATGTAGTGGGTTAAACAAGAAAAATCATTGCCAACCCTGCATTGATTATTCTTTTAATTTCCAAGTTCTGATGAACAACAGGTTTCTTTGTTTTAGGATAATGCCATAAGGAATTTAACTAAACATGCAGAGTAACTGAATCAAACTTTCCGTCTTACAACCTTGTTCTAGGAAGCAAGATCTCTTGTCTAGTTAACAGTCAACCTGCTTTTCCATCCAGCAATGAAAAGGCACAATAATTTTGCATGCATTTGCAGGTTTGGAATATTCAACCCAACTATTGTGTATGATCACTTGGGGGAGATATATTCAGCACTCATTTTTGGGAGCTTTGTCTTCTGTATTTTCCTGTACTTAAAAGTGAGACTTCATCATTGCAAAAGCTACTTGTCATTTGTTTTCTATGCTGCTTACATTAAAATTTCTGACACAAGTGTTATATTCCCTAGGGCCATATTGCACCATCTTCTACTGATTCTGGCTCATCTGGTAACATAATTATCGATTTTTACTGGGTAACTATTTTTCTAATTTATTGCATATTTTTTCTGTGGGAGCGTTTTCATTGATTTCACTTTTTGATTATCTAATCATTTGTATTGAAGATTTATTTATAGAGAAATTGAATTAGAAAAAAATATAAAGAAGTTATATGATAGACTTCCCATCGGTTCCCATGTCACCTGTTGGTGTCATGCCACCAGTGGACCATTTATGCAGTGGAGTTTGCTCGAAACAAGGGAGCAGTCACACCAGAAACAGCATTGAACACTTAGTTTCTTTTTGTATATAGAGACACACCAGAGTCATACAGCTAGTGTAACATAGAGAATACAAAACAAGGACAAACAACAACAATCAATGCAGATGTAAAAATGGACAGCAACCAACATTCCCCAGGACATAAAAAGGAGAATGATAAAACTAATAGTTCCTAGCTTTTGAGAGGCTAGAGTCTCTTGGATTTTATTTATTTATTTATTTATTTTTTTGGGGGTTCTTCAATCTCCCCCTCTGTACCTTAGTGCTTGCCTCCTGACTAGCAATTCACTTCTTCACCACTCTTCCGTGGCCTCCCAAGCGTCAGAGTTAGTTGTCTCTCCTGGGATAAGTCTTCTAAGCTAAAACCAAGATGAACATTTGGGCCTGCCACCAGCATGCGTAAAGTGTGATCTTCAAGAAAGAGCACATGTATATTCTAAACCAAAAAGACACTGATATGTTAAAAACATTTAAAAACAAGTGATAGTTTTCCTCTTTAAGGTTCTCTCAAGTTGCATTTACGATGCATTGTCCTTAATGTGGACTTTGAAACTCCATCTGTAGTTTTTTGGGTTTTCTGGTTGTAGTTTCTTTTTCCACCACTTAAAAAGAAATAGCATCTTTTCTTATTTGCCATTATTGGGAATTAACTCTCTTTTTCTTTAGCTATGTTTTATGTAATTTATAGACAAAGAAATATGTAGTTTAGTATCACGTCAATACATGTTTTCATGTGAATTATAGAATTGTAATTGCCTTGTCATTTCTGCAGGGTATGGAGCTCTATCCACGTATTGGAAAAAAATTTGACATAAAAGTTTTTACAAATTCCAGATTTGGAATGATGTCTTGGGCTGTTCTTGCACTGACCTATTGCATAAAGCAGGTGAGGTCTTAATTTTTGTTTTGCGAAAGATGAAATAAAGTCATGCGAAATAGCACTCGTCTTACATTCACAGCAAGACTAATGTATGTCGAGTCCAATGCCTAGTTTGTCTAAAGTAGAAGCTGATCAATCCGTTGCAAGAACTCATTGTTAGTCATTGATATCTTTTATAAGAAACGCCTTAGGCTTGGGGCCTTGGAGGTCTTAGCTCTATCTACTAATCATATTTTTTGGAGGACTATTTATATGATCAATGCTAAAAATTCTTATAATTTAGTTAGGGTTAAGGAGCAATAATACACATGGGCTTTGCTCGGTGAGCGCCCAAGACCATGGGCTTTTTTTGGGAGCGAAAGTACACACGAGGTTATATATTGGGAGCAAAAGTCACACTGCACCTCAGTTGACGGACGTTGACCGTTAAGTACCCTTAGTTGACCGTTAATGATGACGTGGACTGACAAGAAGCCAAATGGGAAGGAAAAATGCTGACTAGGATTCAGTGGAAAGTAAATAAAAAAAAGAAAAAAAAATTAAACACCCAAACTCGTCGGGTTCATTCATACGCTGGGAAGGGAAAAGAGGAGTAAATTGGGGAAAAGAAGAAACCTTGATTTTCGACCACCGTCGTTGATCATCGCCGACCACCGTCGTTGATCATCGCCGACCACCGTCCGGCCACCGTTCTTCCCAGACTCAGTGCCGCGAAGAGAAGAAGGAATCTGAGATCTGATTTATGTTTCCATGGTTATCGCCATCGTTAGGAATCTGAGATCTGATTGCATGTCTTTCATTTTTGCTTTGAAATTTGAATCCTTGTTTCGATCTGAGATTTTTTCATTTGAAACTAGTTGTTCTTAATCTCAGTATGGGTTTTCTTGGATTCTTTTGAGTCTCTAAGCGTCACTTCTTTATTGGAGAAAAGAGAAGAATCTGAAAACTTTTAGTTTTGATCTGCGATTTTTACTTTCCTTGTTCGGAGATCTAAAGTCCGATTTTGAAATTTTATGGAGGACCATATCAATTTGTAAATGAAACTCGAAAAATCCCTTTGGCTTTAATTTTTCAATCTGGATTTCATTTGCTGTTGATATATGAAAACGCTGTTTTGAGCTCTCCGATCGCTGAAAAACGTCGCCTGAGACGTTTCCTGGAGTTGCCGGAAAAAGGGACCGAGACGAGAGGAGGACGAACTACAGTGTCTCCGTCCCGATATCTTTGCATCTGCAGAACTCTATCGCAAGTGAGATTGAAACTCTATCTTTGCATTTGCAGAACTCTGATTCCTACATTAATGCTAACCCTAGACCATATTACTCCTCCTCCAATGGCATCCATACCAAGCGCCCCTGCCTCTCCGATCGCACTACCTCGTCCTTCTCTGTGGATGCTATTGATTTGTCTAAGCTGAGCTTGATTGACAATGATAAGCCGATTGCATCTGGGCACTACGATGATAATTGGCTTTGCACAGTTTTTTCTTCCCATTTGGCTTCTTCTCTCTCCAATTCATCATCCATGTCAGCAATAACGGTCAACAAATCCTACTTAACGGTCAACATCCACTATATGAAGGAAGTGTGTGACTTTTGCTCCTATAAGGTAACCACATGTCTACTTTCGCTCCAAAAAGAAGCCCGTGGTGCTGGGCACTCCCTGAGGCAAAGCCCATGTGTATTATTGCTCCTTAACCCATTTAGTTATTATTAGAATTTAAGCACATGTGTATATTACTTATTTCATTAGTTCCTAATGGCCCTTTTGTAATTTTGTCTCTTAAAGTAGCCTTTTTTATGTATGAGAACTCATATGCTTTGCTTTGTTCAGTACAAGAGATTTGGTTTTAGTATGCATATTGATCTTAAATACCTTAGTTCTTTAATACCCAAAGAAAGTGAAAGACATTACTTAAGTAAATCTTTTCTCTTCTAAGATTTATCTCTTGGAACCTTAGAGAGACTCATCATAGTTGTGGCTCTAATGCTGTCTAATTTAGTGTTCTGCTTTTAACTTGTTGAGATTGGGTGGAGAAGTCAAGGGAAATGGAATGGGAAAATCAAAGATTTATAGTTGAAGTCTGAAGATTGTCTTATAATCTATGGACTTTCTATACAAAGGAGATAAGTAAATACCAATTCGACTATGTAGCACAACTCAACATTAACAATCAGTTACTGAGTTTGCCCCCATTTTCAGGTCAAACTAATCACCAATTTATTTGTTCACAAACCAAGTTTTATGAACATCTTAGTGTATTTAGGTTAGGGAAGAGATGCAAAGAACATAAATGAGACTGGACTTGTGAACATTTGGTTTGCCTAGTAGCCTGTCACAAGGTGTAGGCATTTATGCTGTAAAATTTATGTTAATGCTTATCCTTTATCAACCCCTGAATTGGATCGAAGATTCTTATTAGCTCAAATTTTGCTGCCAATATTTTTTGGTTCCTTTTTGGTGTTTCTACTTCTGTGTTTAGTATTGTATCTTTCTTGTCTTTGTATGCTGAGCTTCCTAGTTCACCTTTGACACACACACACACACACACACACACGATCAATCTGGTCCTATAAGAATCAAGAACGTTTTTTTTAATTTTCTGAAATTTTAATTTTATGATATGTCCTCACTTAGCTTACCTCACTCAACTATTCTCTGATCATTGTATTTTGTTATGATAGTATGAGGAAACTGGGAAAGTAGCTGACTCAATGCTTGTAAATACTGCATTAATGCTGGTGTATGTTAGCAAGTTTTTCTGGTGGGAAGCTGGATATTGGAACACAATGGATATTGCTCATGACCGAGGTTTATATATGCTATATTATTCTTATATATGTTTCGCATACTAGATATTTCCTTGTTATGGTTATAGCAAGAACGGTGCTTTTGATGGTACCATGACTACTTGCTTAGTTTGAGTTTAGTTATACCATTCAACCCTTGTGCCATATCGCATTATTAATTTTGTTGTGTACATTGTATATGAAGTTCTTTGTTGTCTCACTGGATTTTTTAACACCTAATATGGCAGCGGGTTTTTATATTTGTTGGGGCTGCTTGGTGTGGATTCCATCTGTTTATACATCTCCTGGAATGTACCTTGTCGACCATCTTGTAAATCTTGGCACTCAGGTATTTTCTCCTGTTTACGTTGTTGTTTTATTTATCATGATGTTGCCAGACATGTGTATGTTTTTTTTACGGCTTCCTCTCTCTCTGAAAATGTCTATCCTTATTTTCCAGCTTGCAATCTTTATTCTTGTGGCTGGCCTTCTCTGCATATACATCAACTATGATTGTGATAGACAAAGGCAAGAATTTCGTGGGACAAATGGAAAATGCTTAGTGTGGGGAAAACCTCCATCAAAGGTGTGGAGTCATGGCATTTACATTATGATCACCTGGGGTGTATTTTCTTTACAATGCATTAGATCTTTTAAAATAAATGTTTTCTGTTGGACTTGGATCTGATGTGATTATGCCTTTGCAGATAGAGGCCTCCTATACCACCTCTACCGGAGAAACAAAATCCAGCCTTCTTTTAACATCTGGGTGGTGAGTTTTTGCTCAAAATATTGTAAACATGGGTTATAATGAAAAGTTGCTCAAAATACCTGCCTCCCAGGCAGGAGAAGTTTAAGACGCCATTTGTTTCTGAGACAATTAGTTTTATGTATGTTATAGTTATAATTATTATTTGTAATTATGATTTTTTCTTATATTTGCTGTTGATAACAAATGCATACCACGTAGGCTTAAAATCTTTCTACAGTCCATGCCTTTCTACATGAGATTATTTTCTTAGATTAGATGTCTTCTGCTTTTGACGACCCAGTTCCTTCTCTGATGCCTGCAGGTGGGGTTTAGCTCGTCATTTCCATTATGTCCCAGAAATACTTTCTGCTTTCTTTTGGACAGTTCCTGCTCTATTCAATCATGTAAGAGTGTATTTAACTATTTATTCTGTGATGTATGAGTTGTAAATTGTAACTTCATCTAAACTCTTAAATCTTATCTTTATCTTTTAAATCCTTTTTGTGCAGTTTTTGCCTTACTTCTATGTCATATTTCTTACCATCCTTCTCTTTGATCGAGCGAAGAGGGACGATGATCGGTGTAAATCCAAGTAAGTATCTGCTAGTTTTACCTTTTTTGTTTCTTTGTGCTTCATGGACCCAAGTCGTTCCCAGAAATATCAGTCATATACATAAATTCCGAGGAAAGAGTCATGCTGTTCATAATTTCTAAACAGTGCCATTTATTATAATTTTTATTCTATTATGATGATGTTGATATTGGTTTTTTTTTTTCTCTCCTTTCCCTCAGACTCACACGTCACATAAGATCACCCTTTTAATTTGATGCACTCCCTCTATATATAGACACACCTACAGACTCGTGACTTCTCTTTTTGGCTAATTACTAATGGTTTCCTCAATAACTTGTGTCAATCTAACGCATTGTCATTTCACGTTCTTTTTTCTTTTCTAATAGCATGAAATGCTTGCTACTAGCCGATTACTGTTTTCTGAATCACAGACTTCGGTCTAAAGCAACGTATTTTAGGAATTTTCACTTTCTCATTGCATTTTAAATAAAATAGCCTTAAAAAGAGTTTTTCTTATTCATTCTGCCTCTTAAATATTTTTAAATGCTTGAATGTCACGTTATTGCGTTTGATCTCATCAAGATCCTGTAGTTAAGCAAAAAAAATTTGAATGAAGTTTGAAATCTCCACTGCTTGCAGGTATGGTAAGTACTGGAAACTATATTGCAACAAGGTGCCTTATAAAATCTTTCCCGGAATCTACTGAAGAAGGATCTTTATTTAGGGTTTTACTTGAACCTTATCCACCTAGTTTTAATGACATGTACGTAAGGACGCCATGTTTACCTCTTTTGATGTTCTTTTTCCTATATTACGTTCCAACGCGTGGGGTGGAACTTGCGTTTCTGAGGATTCAATGGGCATTTCCTTGAATGATTAGTTGTAGACTTTTTTTGTCATATTAAATTGCAGTTACAAAGGTTTGCATACGTATGATTTTCTGTTTTTTTTTTTTTTTTTGTCAATTTTTTAATGGTCCTTTCAGCACGCCATTTTTGAGATACATTGTGATGCTTATGGCTGCCAGAAAATCAACCTGATCAAAACAAACGTCCGAAACAATTTTAGATGTTTATGATTTGATTTGTACTAATCCTAAAAACAGTCTCTCCACTATGGGTTAATGCAGTGTACATCTATCCTTTCTTAGACCTCACCAGGTGAGTCTTGTGTTCTGGGTGTCGTTTATGATTCGATTTGAACTGAGATAAATTGGGTCATTTCCAGTTTGGGTTAAATTTACAAGTTCCATTATTTTTCATAAAAATGTTTTTTTTTTTTTTTGAGTAAAAGCTGGATAACATTGTCTCAATAATGGAGACCAACAGCCAAAACATCAAAATAACTACCCTCTTTCATCAACAACCTCCTCGGTAGAAGGTGGTGGGTGATCAAAGTTAAAAATGTTTTATGTTCGTTTAAAACATTAATCTAATGTTTATTGGGTTAAGTAGCAATTTTGCTCCGGAGGTGTCTAAGAGTAATTTTGCCTTGAAAGTTTTTTTGAGTTCAATATTGCCCCGGAAGTTTTTTTTTGAGCAATTTTGCCCCTCCGTTAGATACCCTAAATGTCAACTAACCGTTGACCATTAACCCTAACAGTCAACTAACAATTGACCGTTAGGGTTGTTAACGGAGGGCGCAATTGCTTTAAAAAACTTCCGGGGCAAAATTGCTCAAAACAAAAAACTTCCAGGCAAAAATTGCTTCAAAAAGAAAACTTATTGGGCAAAATTGTTCCTGGCCGTATATTTTTATATTTAATATTTAATTTTCCAATAATGACTTGTTAATGAAAATAATTGCTCATGGCGGTATATTTTTTATATTTAATATTTAATTTTCTAATAATGACTCGTTAATGAAAATGTAACCCTTTTTTATCTCTGCCTTCGCTGATTTATGTAATTTGGTCTGTTTAAAGTAGGCCTGTTTGAAGTAGGCCTATTTTGTAGTGAGGCCTGTGGCCTGTTAGCTTAATTATAAAATTTTTAAAAATATAGGCTTCCTTAACAGGACACAAGCTAGGCCAGGCCTGTAGACATTTCAGGTTCAGGCTGAAAAAATGGCCTATAACAGGCTATAGGCCAAGTTCAGGCCACTTTGTTGCCGAACAGGTTTGACATGTTAAAGGTGAAGCTGAGATGAGTCAGCCTATTTCCAACCTTAGATATTATATAAATAAGAATTAGAAATATATGATATCATAAATAGCAGTTTTAACATTTTTTTGGGCTAAGTAACAATTTTGCCCTGAAACTTTTTTTTTTTTGAGTAATTTTGCCCTGAAAGTTTTTTTTGAAGCAAATTTGCCTCAGAAGTTTTTTTTTTTTTTTTTTCTGGATCAATTTTGCCCCTCCATTAACAACCCTAAGGGTCCACGGTTAGTTGATCGTTAGGGTTTCTAACGGAGGGGCAAAATTGCTCCAAAAAAAACTTCTAAGGCAAAATTGAACCCAAACAAACTTTCAGAACAAAATTGCTCATGGGGGTGTACTTCCGGGGCAAAATTGCTACTTAACCCATGTTTATTTTCAAAAAAGTCAAGTTGTAAACTTTTAAAATGTTTCAAATAAATTACAAGGGTTGATGCACTTTCTCTCATGCCATTGTTCACCTTAATTAGTCACGTGGTCATAGAATCATGTGTGCATTATGTGGCATTGACAATTGTTTCTACAAATCGGGTATCTTACCAGCATTTTAGTTTCAGCTCTCTCTCTCTGTCCCCCCAAAAAAAAAAAAAGTTTTAGCTATTTCTCTCTATTATATGTGAAATCGGGGATTTTAAACCTTAGCAAATTTGGGATAATGTAAAGACTAAGATTTAAAAGGACACTATGTTTAGAGATCAAAATAAAACCTTGCATATAAAGTTAAAGGACTACATTTACACTTAACTTCAATTAATTTACAAATATTAAGAAAATAAATACTGCCATAATTGTTTATATTGAAAACAATTTCTAGTGATGAAAACTCCTTTTTAATGTTACAATCATTAGGGATAATAGAGAAAAATTACAAATTTAAGGGATAGAGGAAATTGAAGTCTTGTTTTTAAGATCAAAACAAATCTTTAACTAGCTTTTTTTTGTTTTATACGAAAATTTTAGGAATGGGGTCGGGCTCACCCATGATCCAAGGGTAGGGCGAAGTCTCCCTTCCTCCTAGCCCTAGGTGATACCAATGTTGGGTAGGGCAAGCCGTCTATTACCCTCAGGCGTTTACCTAGGCACCCAGGAGCTAGGATGCCTCCCCTAGCGTCTTAACCAACTCTAAAATCGAACCCCCTCCCTTTGGTGAGAGTGTCCGACCCCTTTGCCAGTTGAACCCAAGAACGGGGGGTATAGTTACGACAAACATTATATATTAGTAATTTTGTAAGATTCGCCCCAATATTTTTATTTTGGTCCATCCTTGGTTCCTCAATTTATGAATAACATTACTATTTTTATAAATTTTATTATACCTATTGATTATTATATTGAGTTGAATTGTTCTTAAGCTGTGAATCGAACAGCTTGCTTGTGAGTCTAATATTCTAAAGTATTTTGTGGTTTGTCCACCACTGTAAAATATTTTTTCATGTGCAAGCCAACACCCTGAAGTTACTACTAAAAAAAATATTTTAGGGTGTTACTTATAGAACTTTTTGGGATTTGATGGCGAGATTGAAATTGCTTGTGAAAAAAAATGCTTTATGGCCAAAATTTCTACTAAAACATTAATACTTTAAAGTAGGAGTAAAAATTAAGCTACCTAATACATTAGGATATTAGACGCACTTAAAAAAAAAAAATCAAAGTGTTGAATGAATCACAAAATATTTTAGGAGACATAGGGCACATGAAAACAACACCTTAACCTTTTTCTATTAAAATAGTTATAATTAAATACTATGATAAGATGATGATAATAAATAATAAATGTTACTTTTTTTCCCGAAATAACAATTGTTACTATTATCATAAAAATATGATAAAAATTAGGGAAAATCTCATAAAAATGTAATTAAAATGGGAAAAGACAAATTGGTACTTTCAATTTATCAAATCCAGATCAAAATTGAAGTAGGAATATGGGATTTCTAATTGGGAAAATTCATACAGGGGCCCAATTAAGGCCCAGAATTTCAAAAAAGGGCCCTAGGGTTTTTTCTGGTATAAACGTTAACAACTAAAACAGCCAGATTAACAACAAAATCAATACCCGTTAACAACTAAATCAGTCGCATTAACAACAATATTTTAACAACTAAATCAGTCACTTTAACAACAATATCAGCCCCGGTTAACAACTAAATCAGTCAGATTAACAACTAACGTTTTAATGAAAAATCCCAGAAAAGGTCATAGGGCCATTTTTGGTATGTGAAAGTTGTTGGGGCCTTTTTTAAAATTTTGAACCTTAATTGGGCCACTGTATGAATTTTCCCTTTCTAATTCTGATCAAATTTCCATCAATTAAGTGGTACATAAAAACAAAAGCAAACACACGATTGGAGGAAAGAAAGGGAAGGTGGGGTGAAAAGTGAAAGACGGAAGCAACATTGTGTTGTTATTAATAGTAGATGCAAGGTAATAATATAGGGAGGGTATTGTTAATAGTGAAGATGGAGATGTTAAAACATATAGCGTTGTTGTTAATAGTAGGGTTGGGTGAAGATATGAGAAGTAACTTGGTTTAATAAACATTATCTCACAAGCTTACTGAATTGACATTTTGATGAGTGGCGTCTTCTTCTTGTTTTTTTTTTTTTTTGGCATGTAAAATGACATGTAATGAAGGGTCATCATGTTTAAAGGAACTATTTTATTATTTCCATGTTGGAGGGAGATTTTGTGTGTAATGATGAAGGTAAAATTCAATATGATGGTAGTACTGTGAAGGTGAAATGCATAAAAGAGGGGACAACACTTATAGATTTGAGGTTGATGATATCAATATGGCTTGGTATTAATTGTAACATGTGTGAGATGAAATACATAGTGAGCTTTGATGAGATGACACTAATAGATTTAAATGATGGTGGTGAAGTTGAAAACCTTTTTTTATTATAATGACAAGAATGTGCATGTCTATATAGGGCAAAAGGGGAATAACAATGCATCCAAGATATTCGATGACGCACAAACGTAAATGAGATTTTTAGGTATGATAGTTGTTATTTGTTATACTTTGTTGGTTATTAAGTAACAGAAGTTGTAATTTACTGCAGGGTTGAAAAATTCTTGGGACTGTCATGACAAAGATCTATTCTCTGTCCAAGCATTGTGGAAAATGATTATCAACCTCTCTCTTATGAAAGTATTGCTGCTTGTTTGATGTGAAGTACAACTGTACGAAATGGAGGGAATTATTTTTAGGAGTGATGTAGACTTTTCCACATGCGGATGCTTTTAGAAAGGCATTGTATAAGTAGGAGTGGTTGATTCATCATGGCGATATCAATATATGGGCATTGAGAAAGTTCCCATTCCAAATATGGGATAAGATAACTACCAATGTTGCTAAATCATTTAATATGTGTATGGTGAAGGAGAGAAATTAAAACACAATGTTGCCCAACTTATCCATGGACATCATGAGAAGGTTACCAAAAAGATGTATGCAGCTAGTATGACAATGAGTAAGTGGAAAAAAGATGTAGGCCCCAACATAGACTCCATGGTGAAGGAAAATGTTGGTGATGCTAAACATATGTCGCTTGAAAATTATGGAAGGGGCAGGCTTTGTGTTCATACCATATACGGATCCTTAAATGTTGATCTTGGTTTGCGTTTTTGCAGCTGCGAAGCGTGGCAAATGTCAGGGATCCCTTGTGCACATGCTTGTGCATCCATCAAGCATGTCTGTGACTATGTGGAAGAATACTACAAAATCACATCCCAACAAAAGATTTATAGGCATAGCATGATTCCAGTTGTCACAATTGATAAACTAGACCCAAACGACTACATGTTGGAAAATATTTTAGGTCAAACAGTTTTGCTACAACCTAGGACCAACCAACCTACTACAAGGCCAAGAACTAGTAGGCGTGAATCACAATTCTAGAAGAAGAAAATATACCACTGTGCAAGATACCATGACGTCGGTCACACTAGAAGGACATGCAAAAATCCAAGCCCAAACTGATATTAGATGAAGTCATCTTTTGAAGTAACCTTTTTGAAAGTAGAAGGACACGCAATCTTTTGAAGTTACCCTTTTGAAAGTAATCTTTATATTGTTGTGAACTTACTGTCAACCCACTCATAATTTTTTGGGGATGGATTGGTGTCATACACCTAATCCATTTTGTAAGTAATATATTTACAATATCTTATGTATTGTCATGTTAGTGAGAAGGAAATGTTATGGGGCTGTGCAATGTTAATGTTCCCTTGTCATTAAATATGTGAATGTGCAAAAGAGTTACTATCATAGATTTTTTTGGTTTCAGGTTATTGATGAATGAAATTATGCAGACTGCCATTAAACAACATATGATGTTGTGAAACATGAAAGTGAAGTTGTTAATGTAAAATAAAACGTTGTTAATATAGATACAGATGTTGTTATTGACCTCTGAAACTTATTAATTTCAAAATTATCCCTGAGTATGTGTTGGTTTTTAGGATATGAAGTTGTGAAACATAAAAAGAAAGTGGTTAATGTAAAATATGATGTTTTTAATATAGATACAGATATTATTATTGACCCTTAAAACTTATTGATTTGAAAATTATCCCCGGGCATATGTTGTTTTTTGGGATATGAAGTTCTTATTTTCTTTTTCTTTTTTCTTTTTTCTTACCCTATACGCATTCATCTGGGAAACAATCGTGTTTTTGTGGTGAAATATTGAATTGTCTTTTCTTAGTTTCGGTAAAGTGGAGTGGGTTAACAGAACTTTTTGATGAATCAATTTGTTTGTTTTATTCTTTATTAGATCAAAATTGTTATGATTTAGGGGTTTTCCATGGTCGGTTTATCCGTTAATGGTTGTTTGGTTGGAGGGAGAGCAAAGGTAAAGAAAATTTTTATGGGTTGGATTTAAATAAATTGGAGGGGTGGGGTTATAAATTTTGAATGAAGATAAGATATAAAATGAAAAGGGTAAGAAAAATTAATTAAAAACTTTCAACCCACTTTTTTATTTTTTTATTTTTAACAAAAATCAAGATTACCTTTGTGAATGTTATGGCTCCATATTTTTAGATAAATTTAATATTTATTTTAATATGTGAAGACTCCCTATTTTTAGATAATTTTAATATATTTGTGAGTCATCTACTCATCCATGATAAATTACAGGGATTTAAATGAGATTTTGATAAGCTATTAATTTAGAGCATGATTTAAGGAATTTGACTATAAATATTAAAGTTTAGGATAAAAATGATATTAATAATAAAAATAATCTTTATAAAAAATAATAAAAATAAGGAACTGAGATTCTTGAAAAAAAATGAGATATTTTAATTGTTATTATTATTAGGGTGATGAGACATTTTTGCCTCAAAAGTATAAAAACCAGAGCAATGTTTTCCTGACCATTATCCTAGTAAATTTTAATCGTTAGTTGACACTAAATATGCCCCGGAAGTTTTAAATCTAAATTTGAAAAAAGATGAAATAGATTGTCAGCTCAGCATATTTAACTTGGTGGTGCAAAATTTTAACCAAATTAATGTGGGTGACATATAGATTGTCAGCTCAGCATATTTAGTCAACTAACAGTTAAAAGTAACTAAGACAAATGCTAAGGAAAAATTGCCCCCTTTTTAACACTTTTAGGACAAAATTGCTCCCAAAAAACTTCCGAACTAAAATTTCCTTTTAGTGAATATTTTCCGAGCAAAATTGCCTTTAACCCTTATGATCATAATCATCTATTTCTTTTTATTTTATCTTTTTATCTTTTCCTTTTATTTTATTATAAATTCTAAAGTTTAGGATAAAAATGATATTGATAATAAAAATAATTTTTTTTAAAAAAAATAATAATATGAGATTCTACAAAAAAAAAAAAAAGAGAAAAAGGGATTTTTTTTTTTCATTTTTTTATGGAAAAAGATAGATAAAGAACTTTTGAAATTCTTTTGAGAACTTGTGAAACCCTTATCAAATCTTGTAAATTTTGATTTGCAATTTCTGAAATTTTTTATAGAAGTTGTGAAATTCTTTTGAGAACTTGTGAAACTCTTATCAAATTTTATGAATTTTGATTTGCAACTTATTAAATTTCTTAAGGAAGTTGTGAATTTCTTTTGAGAACTTATGAAAACCTTATTCGAACTTGTGAAACCCTCTATTAGAACTAGTGACCCTTATCGAATCTTGCAAATTTTGATTCTAAGCTAGTGAAATTCTTTAAGTTGTAGAATTTTTATGAGAACTTATGAAAACCTTATCTGAAATTGTGAAACCTTATTAGAACTTGTAAAACCTTTATCAAATCTTCTGAATTTCGTTTTGCGATTTGTGAGATTACAAGTCAAAAGAATAGTCCTTTTGAAAGTCCAAATCTTCCTCAACGATTGTGTTGAGCTTGGGAGTACCAAAAGGCCTCCAAGGGAATTCCAAAACTGTAGATACCACCTCCATCCAAATCTTCATGCCCTGCCTCATCTTTCTTCTTCTTCTTCTTCAACTTCTCTTTTTTTTTTTTCTTTTTTTTTTCCCTTTTCTGTGAGCCCAACGGGATCGAGAGACTGAGAGATCAAATTACCTCACACAATTCGATGTTAGAATCATTGGTGGTCGCTGAAATGGGAAGCCGATGTTTGCGTCTATATATAGGGACATAGGCAAATCTAGGTACATCATTGGGGGCAAGCATGATAATTAAAATCTCGATTTATCATTGCGATTTTATGACTTTTTTTTTCTTCATTAAAACGATTTTACTAATTTTCCAAACGCTTTTATGTTTTTACGTTTTTACTACGTTACGATTTTACGTTTTACGATTTTTTATCTCTCTTCCGCTTTTACGTAAAATCTCGATTTTAACTACCTTGGGGGCAAGTGCTCATCCTTAAATTGGGGAATTAGGGATTTTTTTTAAAAAATTAATACATATTTAAATGATTGTCTATCCTTAAATTAAGTGTCCACCCTTAATACATCAAGACTACATTTTATAATCGGATGGAGGATAAATGGTTAAATGATTATTTAGTATCTTATATTGAAAAAGATGTATTTAATAGCATTGATAATAAGACAATTATGATGGAATTCCAAAAAATAAGGCCTAGAATGATAATATTGTAATTATTTTTATTGTAATATACTTTTATTATTAAAATATATGTACTTGAACTTATTGAGTGCACACCCTTCATTGTGATTTATGTAGCTGCATTTCTAATAGCACTTAGCCTTACTTTTCTAAATGACAGGTTTGTAAAATAATTGTCTCTCTTATTACATCATCAGTATTCACTTGATTTCATGAATATTTTTTTTTCTTATTTATATTCTTTTATTTTTTAATGCATTTAAAACTTTCCTTTAAAAAAAAAAAAAATTCAGGGGCAAATCCTCTCACCAAGGGTGCCCCTTAGTACTTTTCTGGATCTTGCCTCTGTCTGTATAGGGAAGTATGAACCAAATGAAGGAGCCACGTGATAAATGAGATTACCAACTCACATTTCACACCGATGCTAGAGGAGGCCGCCTTACCATTGTGGGAAGAAGTTGTCTTAGCTGCGGTTACTAGGCCCTCTCTGACATGAACCTCAAAGAAGAAGTAGAAAGAGTAAGGACAAAAGAAAGTGGAAAAGAGATTTAATAAGAGCATTTATGTTATTTTTTGGGAAAATGATAAATAAATACCATTTGAATTTGCAACACCCCAAGAAGTCTCCCGAATTTGTAAAAAAGCTGAGAGATATGAAGAACCTATGAGGGACATGCAAATTCGAGTGAAATTACTTTTTTGCCTTTAGTTTTAAATAAATTAAAATAAAAATAAAAACACCATCGCCAGAGGGCCGCCGACCTCCCGCGAGGGGGGTGGTGGGGTTTTGTTTTGTTTTTTTTTTAATTTTTTTTGAATGTGTAGGGGTGGGGTTCGGACCCCCCACCCCTCAACACATCCATGGGGCCAAGTGGCCCATTAGGTGGGCCACTTGATTATTTTAATATATATATATACACACACACACACACATTAAATAATATATATATTCTTCTTAACATTTTTTCAACGGCACTTACAAATCTTATAATGCCATTTACAAATGTAGTAACGTCATTTACAAATTGTTCCTGGTGGTATATTTTTTATTTTTAATTTTTAATTTTTCAATAATGACTCGTTAATGAAAATAATTACTCTTGGCTGTATATTTTTTATATTTAATATTTAATTTTTCAATAATGACTTGTTAATGAAAATGCAGCCTTTTTTTATCTCTGCCTTTGCTGATTTATGTAATTTGGTCTGTTTAAAGTAGGCCTGTTTTGCAGTGAGACCTGTGGCCTGTTAGCCTAATTATAAAATTTTTAAAAATATAGGCTTCCTTAACAGGACATAAGCTAGGCCAGGCCTGTAGACAGGCTAGGTTCAGGCTGAAAAAATGGCCTATAACAGGCCACAGGCTAAGCTCAGGCTACTTTGTTGCCGAACAGGCTTGGTTTTTAAAGGTGAAGCCTGAGCTGGTCTGTCCTGTTTCCACCCTTAGATATTATATAAATAAGAATTAGAAATATATGATATCATAAATAGTAGTTTTAACATTTTTTTGAGCTAAGTAGCAATTTTGTCTCGAAAGTTTTTTTTGGAGCAATTTTGCTCTGGAAGTTTTTTTTTGGAGCAAATTTGCCCTGAAAGTTTTTTTTCTAGAGCAATTTTGCCCCTCCATTAACAACCTTGATAGTCAACGATTAGTTGACCGTTAGGCTTTGTTTGGGAGTTCCATTTTGGAGGGAAAGGAAAGGGAATAGAGGGTTTTGGTAGTCCCTTCCCTTGTTTGTAAGTTTTAAAAATAGGAGGGGAGGGAATCAGGGATTTTTACAAATCCCTCAAAACCCTCCTTCTTCTAAAAAAATAAATTTCCCCCAATATTGGGGGTTTTAAGAAGGGAAATAGATTAATTACTTTGTTACCCTTATTCACCACCACCACCACTCCACCACTGCCACGGCCACGGCCACCACCAACACCCCCACCCCACCACCGCCGCCGCCACACCACCCTACCGCCACCGCCACCGCCACCGCCTAAATAATGTTTTGAATATAAAAATTACATAAATACTTTTTTTAGAAAATTTAAATTTAAATTTATATATAAAGTATATTAATTATATTAATTTTTTAAAAAAAATGGAAAAAATGGTAAAAATAACTCATTATTCCTCCATCTTTCTCCCTTACTTTTTTTTAACTCCCAAACAAAGGGAGGAAATATCCTCCATTTCCCTTCCATCCCCTCCCCTCCGTTCTCCTTGCATCCCTTTCCTTCCCCTTCCTTCCAAACTCCCAAACAAAGCCTTAGGGTTTCTAACGGAGGGGCAAAATTGCTCAAAAAAAAAACTTCTAGGGCAAAATTGAACCCAAAAAAACTTTCAGGATAAAATTGTTCCTGGGGTTGTACTTTCAAAGCAAAATTGCTAATTAACCCATGTTTATTTTCAAAAAAGTCAAGTTGTAAATTTTTAAAATGTTTCAAATAAATTACAAGGGTTGATGCACTTTCTCTCATGCCATTGTTCACCTTAATTAGTCACGTGGTCATAGAATCATGTGTGCATTATGTGGCATTGACAATTGTTTCTACAAATCGGGTATTTTACCAGCATTTTAGTTTCAGCTCTCTCTCTCTGTGTCCCCCAAAAAAAGTTTTAGCTATTTCTCTCTATTATATGTGAAATCGGGGATTTTAAACCTTAGCAAATTTGGGATAATGTAAAGCTAGACTAAGATTTAAAAGGACACTATGTTTAGAGATCAAAATAAAACCTTGCATATAAAGTTAAAGGACTACATTTACACTTAACTTCAATTAATTTACAAATATTAAGAAAATAAAATGTTATTAATATAGATACAGATGTTGTTATTGACCTCTGAAACTTATTGATTTCAAAATTATCCCCCGGGTATGTGTTAGTTTTTAGGATATGAAGTTGTGAAACATAAAAGGAAAATGGTTAATGTAAAATATGATGTTTTTAATATAAATACAGATACTATTATTGACCTCTGAAACTTATTGATTTCAAAATTATCCCTGGGCATATGTTGTTTTTTGGGATATGAAGTTCTTATTATCTTTTTATTTTTTTTCTTACCCTATACGCATTCATCTGGGAAACAATCGTGTTTTTGTGGTGAAATATTGAATTGTCTTTTCTTAGTTTCGGTAAAGTGGATTGGGTTAACAGAACTTTTTGATGAATCAATTTGTTTGTTTTATTCTTTATTAGATCAAAATTGTTATGATTTAGGGGTTTTCCATGGTCGGTTTATCCGTTAATGGTTGTTTGGTTGGAGGGAGAGCAAAGGTAAAGAACATTTTTATGGGTTGGATTTAAATAAATTGGAGGGGTGGAGTTATAAATTTTGAATAAAGATAAGATATAAAATGAAAAGGGTAAGAAAAATTAATTAAAAACTTTCAACCCACTTTTTTATTTTTTATTTTTTAAAAAAAATCAAGATTACCTTTGTGAATGCTATGGCTCCATATTTTTAGATAAATTTAATATTTATTTTAATATGTGAAGACTCCCTATTTTTAGATAATTTTAATATATTTGTGAGTCATCTACTCATCCATGATAAATTACAGGGATTTAAATGAGATTTTGATAAGCTATTAATTTAGAGCATGATTTAAGGAATTTGACTATAAATATTAAAGTTTAGGATAAAAATGATATTAATAATAAAAATAATCTTTATAAAAAATAATAAAAATAAGGAACTGAGATTCTTGAAAAAAAATGAGATATTTTAATTGTTATTATTATTAGGGTGATGGGACATTTTTGCCTCAAAAGTATAAAAACCAGAGCAATGTTTTCCTGACCATTATCCTAGTAAATTTTAATCGTTAGTTGACACTAAATATGCCCCGGAAGTTTTAAATCTAAATTTGAAAAAAGATGAAATAGATTGTCAGCTCAGCATATTTAACTTGGTGGTGCAAAATTTTAACCAAATTAATGTGGGTGACATATAGATTGTCACCAAGATATTTAGTCAACTAACAGTTAAAAGTAACTAAGACAAATGCTAAGGAAAAATTGCCCCCTTTTTAACACTTTTAGGACAAAATTGCTCCCAAAAAACTTCCGAACTAAAATTTCCTTTTAGTGAATATTTTCGGAGCAAAATTGCCTTTAACCCTTATGATCATAATCATCTATTTCTTTTTATTTTATCTTTTTATCTTTTCCTTTTATTTTATTATAAATTCTAAAGTTTAGGATAAAAATGATATTGATAATAAAAATAATTTTTTTTTAAAAAAATAATAATATGAGATTCTACAAAAAAAAAAAAAGAGAGAAAAATGGATTTTTTTTTTTCATTTTTTTATGGAAAAAGATAGATAAAGAACTTTTGAAATTCTTTTGAGAACTTGTGAAACCCTTATCAAATCTTGTAAATTTTGATTTGCAATTTCTGAAATTTTTTATAGAAGTTGTGAAATTCTTTTGAGAACTTGTGAAACTCTTATCAAATTTTATGAATTTTGATTTGCAACTTATTAAATTTCTTAAGGAAGTTGTGAATTTCTTTTGAGAACTTATGAAAACCTTATTCGAACTTGTGAAACCCTCTATTAGAACTAGTGACCCTTATCGAATCTTGCAAATTTTGATTCTAAGCTAGTTTGTAAAAAAGCTGAGAGAGGCATTAAAGAGGAAAAAAAATGTAAACTTTAAAAAAAGTTGTAAATGACGTTACTAAATTTGTGAATGGTGTTATAGGATTTGTAAATATCATTACAAGTTTTGTAAATGTGCATATTTTCTTTTCACTCAGAGGCATTAAAGAGGAAAAAATGTAAACTTGAAAAAAAGTTGTAAATGGTGTTACTAAATTTGTAAATGACATTATAGGATTTGTAAATACCATTACAAGTTTTGTAAATGTGCATTTTTTTTTTTTCACTCAGAGGCATTAAAGAGGAAAAAAATGTAAACTTGAAAAAAGTTGTAAATGACGTTACTAAATTTGTAAATGGCGTTATAGGATTTGTAAATACCGTTACAAGTTTTGTAAATGTGTATATATATATATATATTTCACTCAGAGGCATTAAAAGAGGACAAAAATTTAAACTTGAAAAAAAGTTGTAAAGGGCGTTATAGGATTTGTAAATATCGTTACAAATTTTGTAGATACCGTTGAAAAAATGTTAAGAAGAATATATATATTTGCTAATGTATATATATATTAAAGGAACCAAGTGGCCCAACTGGAGATATGTTGGGGGTGAGGGGTTTGAACCCCACCCCCTACACATTCAGAAAATATTCTTTCATACATCGCTAGGCGTAAGACAGGGGGATCCTCTTTCGCCTTACCTATTTGTTGTCTGCATTGAGAAATTAGCCCACATGATTCAAGAAAGAATGATGTCATGGCAATGGAAGCCTATATGCCTCACGAAGAAAGGGCCTCCAATATCACATTTGTTCTTTGCCGATGATATTATTTTGTTCATTGAAGCTTCACTCCAGCAAGCGGAGATGGTGCGGGAGTGTTTAGACCATTTTTGCGACTATTCAAGTTTGAAAGTGAATGCTTCGAAGACTCGGGTGTTTTTTTTTTCCTAAGAATATAAACCATAACAGGTGCACGAAGTTGAGCACAATACTTGGGTTCAATCAAATGGCGGACCTTGGGAAATACCTAGGGGTGCAACTTTATCATGAGAGAGTGGGGTTGAAATCCTTTCAAGTGGTAATTAACAAGGTGAAGGAACGACTGTCTAGGTGGAAAGCGAACTCCTTTTCTTTAGCTGGCAGAGCAACACTTATTTCTGCAGTGTCCTCAGCGATCTTGGCATATACAATGCAAACATCGCATCTCCCTAGCGTTGTCTGCGAGGCTAGGGAGATGATTTTTACTGGGTAATTATTTTTCTAATTTATTGCATATTTTTTCTGTGGGAGCGTTTTCATTGATTTCACTTTTTGATTATCTAATCATTTGTATTGAAGATTTATTTATAGAGAAATTGAATTAGAAAAAAATATAAAGAAGTTATATGATAGACTTCCCATCGGTTCCCATGTCACCTGTTGGTGTCATGCCACCAGTGGACCATTTATGCAGTGGAGTTTGCTCGAAACAAGGGAGCAGTCACACCAGAAACAGCATTGAACACTTAGTTTCTTTTTGTATATAGAGACACACCAGAGTCATACAGCTAGTGTAACATAGAGAATACAAAACAAGGACAAACAACAACAATCAATGCAGATGTAAAAATGGACAGCAACCAACATTCCCCAGGACATAAAAAGGAGAATGATAAAACTAATAGTTCCTAGCTTTTGAGAGGCTAGAGTCTCTTGGATTTTTTTTTTTTTTTTTTTTGGGGGGGTTCTTCAATCTCCCCCTCTGTACCTTAGTGCTTGCCTCCTGACTAGCAATTCACTTCTTCACCACTCTTCCGTGGCCTCCCAAGCGTCAGAGTTAGTTGTCTCTCCTGGGATAAGTCTTCTAAGCTAAAACCAAGATGAACATTTGGGCCTGCCACCAGCATGCGTAAAGTGTGATCTTCAAGAAAGAGCACATGTATATTCTAAACCAAAAAGACACTGATATGTTAAAAACATTTAAAAACAAGTGATAGTTTTCCTCTTTAAGGTTCTCTCAAGTTGCATTTACGATGCATTGTCCTTAATGTGGACTTTGAAACTCCATCTGTAGTTTTTTGGGTTTTCTGGTTGTAGTTTCTTTTTCCACCACTTAAAAAGAAATAGCATCTTTTCTTATTTGCCATTATTGGGAATTAACTCTCTTTTTCTTTAGCTATGTTTTATGTAATTTATAGACAAAGAAATATGTAGTTTAGTATCACGTCAATACATGTTTTCATGTGAATTATAGAATTGTAATTGCCTTGTCATTTCTGCAGGGTATGGAGCTCTATCCACGTATTGGAAAAAATTTGACATAAAAGTTTTTACAAATTCCAGATTTGGAATGATGTCTTGGGCTGTTCTTGCACTGACCTATTGCATAAAGCAGGTGAGGTCTTAATTTTTGTTTTGCGAAAGATGAAATAAAGTCATGCGAAATAGCACTCGTCTTACATTCACAGCAAGACTAATGTATGTCGAGTCCAATGCCTAGTTTGTCTAAAGTAGAAGCTGATCAATCCGTTGCAAGAACTCATTGTTAGTCATTGATATCTTTTATAAGAAACGCCTTAGGCTTGGGGCCTTGGAGGTCTTAGCTCTATCTACTAATCATATTTTTTGGAGGACTATTTATATGATCAATGCTAAAAATTCTTATAATTTAGTTAGGGTTAAGGAGCAATAATACACATGGGCTTTGCCTCAGTGAGCGCCCAGCACCATGGGCTTTTTTTGGGAGCGAAAGTACACACGAGGTTATATATTGGGAGCAAAAGTCACACCAGACCCTCAGTTGACGGACGTTGACCGTTAAGTACCCTTAGTTGACCGTTAATGATGATGTGGACTGACAAGAAGCCAAATGGGAAGGAAAAATGATGACTAGGATTCAGTGGAAAGTAAATAAAAAAAAGAAAACAAAAATTAAACACCCAAACTCGTCGGGTTCATTCATACGCTGGGAAGGGAAAAGAGGAGTAAATTGGGGAAAAGAATAAACCTTGATTTTCGACCACCGTCGTTGATCATCGCCGACCACCGTCCGGCCACCGTTCTTCCCAAACTCAGTGCCGCGAAGAGAAGAAGGAATCTGAGATCTGATTTATGTTTCCATGGTTATCGCCATCGTTAGGAATTTGAGATCTGATTGCATGTCTTTCATTTTTGCTTTGAAATTTGAATCCTTGTTTCGATCTGAGATTTTTCATTTGAAACTAGTTGTTCTTAATCTCAGTATGGGTTTTCTTGGATTCTTTTGAGTCTCTAAGCGTCACTTCATTATTGGAGAAAAGAGAAGAATCTGAAAACTTTTAGTTTTGATCTGCGATTTTTACTTTCCTTGTTCGGAGATCTAAAGTCCGATTTTGAAATCTTATGGAGGACCATATCAATTTGTAAATGAAACTCGAAAAATCCCTTTGGCTTTAATTTTTCAATCTGGATTTCATTTGCTGTTGATATATGAAAACGCTGTTTTGAGCTCTCCGATCGCTGAAAAACGTCGCCTGAGACGTTTCCTGGAGTCGCCGGAAAAAGGGACCGAGACGAGAGGAGGACGAACTACAGTGTCTCCGTCCCGATATCTTTGCATCTGTAGAACTCTATCGCAAGTGAGATTGAAACTCTATCTTTGCATTTGCAGAACTCTGATTCCTACATTAATGCTAACCCTAGACCATATTACTCCTCCTCCAATGGCATCCATACCAAGCGCCCCTGCCTCTCCGATCGCACTACCTCGTCCTTCTCTGTGGATGCTATTGATTTGTCTAAGCTGAGCTTGATTGACAATGATAAGCCGATTGCATCTGGGCACTACGATGATAATTGGCTTTGCACAGTTTTTCTTCCCATTTGGCTTCTTCTCTCTCCAATTCATCATCCATGTCAGCAATAACGGTCAACAAATCCTACTTAACGGTCAACATCCACTATATGAAGGAAGTGTGTGACTTTTGCTCCTATAAGGTAACCACATGTCTACTTTCGCTCCAAAAAAAAGCCCGTGGTGCTGGGCACTCCCTGAGGCAAAGCCCATGTGTATTATTGCTCCTTAACCCATTTAGTTATTATTAGAATTTAAGCACATGTGTATATTACTTATTTCATTAGTTCCTAATGGCCCTTTTTGTAATTTTGTCTCTTAAAGTAGCCTTTTTTATGTATGAGAACTCATATGCTTTGCTTTGTTCAATACAAGAGATTTGGTTTTAGTATGCATATTGATCTTAAATACCTTAGTTCTTTAATACCCAAAGAAAGTGAAAGACATTACTTAAGTAAATCTTTTCTCTTCTAAGATTTATCTCTTGGAACCTTAGAGAGACTCATCATAGTTGTGGCTCTAATGCTGTCTAATTTAGTGTTCTGCTTTTAACTTGTTGAGATTGGGTGGAGAAGTCAAGGGAAATGGAATGGGAAAATCAAAGATTTATAGTTGAAGTCTGAAGATTGTCTTATAATCTATGGACTTTCTATACAAAGGAGATAAGTAAATACCAATTCGACTATGTAGCACAACTCAACATTAACAATCAGTTACTGAGTTTGCCCCCATTTTCAGGTCAAACTAATCACCAATTTATTTGTTCACAAACCAAGTTTTATGAACATCTTAGTGTATTTAGGTTAGGGAAGAGATGCAAAGAACATAAATGAGACTGGACTTGTGAACATTTGGTTTGCCTAGTAGCCTGTCACAAGGTGTAGGCATTTATGCTGTAAAATTTATGTTAATGCTTATCCTTTATCAACCCCTGAATTGGATCGAAGATTCTTATTAGCTCAAATTTTGCTGCCAATATTTTTTGGTTCCTTTTTGGTGTTTCTACTTCTGTGTTTAGTATTGTATCTTTCTTGTCTTTGTATGCTGAGCTTCCTAGTTCACCTTTGACACACACACACACACACACGATCAATCTGGTCCTATAAGAATCAAGAACGTTTTTTTAAATTTTCTGAAATTTTAATTTTATGATATGTCCTCACTTAGCTTACCTCACTCAACTATTCTCTGATCATTGTATTTTGTTATGATAGTATGAGGAAACTGGGAAAGTAGCTGACTCAATGCTTGTAAATACTGCATTAATGCTGGTGTATGTTAGCAAGTTTTTCTGGTGGGAAGCTGGATATTGGAACACAATGGATATTGCTCATGACCGAGGTTTATATATGCTATATTATTCTTATATATGTTTCGCATACTAGATATTTCCTTGTTATGGTTATAGCAAGAACGGTGCTTTTGATGGTACCATGACTACTTGCTTAGTTTGAGTTTAGTTATACCATTCAACCCTTGTGCCATATCGCATTATTAATTTTGTTGTGTACATTGTATATGAAGTTCTTTGTTGTCTCACTGGATTTTTTAACACCTAATATGGCAGCGGGTTTTTATATTTGTTGGGGCTGCTTGGTGTGGATTCCATCTGTTTATACATCTCCTGGAATGTACCTTGTCAACCATCCTGTAAATCTTGGCACTCAGGTATTTTCTCCTGTTTAGGTTGTTGTTTTATTTATCATGATGTTGCCAGACATGTGTATGTTTTTTTTACGGCTTCCTCTCTCTCTGAAAATGTCTATCCTTATTTTCCAGCTTGCAATCTTTATTCTTGTGGCTGGCATTCTCTGCATATACATCAACTATGATTGTGATAGACAAAGGCAAGAATTTCGTGGGACAAATGGAAAATGCTTAGTGTGGGGAAAACCTCCATCAAAGGTGTGGAGTCATGGCATTTACATTATGATCACCTGGGGTGTATTTTCTTTACAATGCATTAGATCTTTTAAAATAAATGTTTTCTGTTGGACTTGGATCTGATGTGATTATGCCTTTGCAGATAGAGGCCTCCTATACCACCTCTACCGGAGAAACAAAATCCAGCCTTCTTTTAACATCTGGGTGGTGAGTTTTTGCTCAAACTATAGTAAACATGGGTTATAATGAAAAGTTGCTCAAAATGCCTGCCTCCCAGGCAGGAGAAGTTTAAGACTCCATTTGTTTCTGAGACAATTAGTTTTATGTATGTTATAGTTATAATTATTATTTGTAATTATGATTTTTTCTTATATTTGCTGTTGATAACAAATGCATACCACGTAGGCTTAAAATCTTTCTACAGTCCATGCCTTTCTACATGAGATTATTTTCTTAGATTAGATGTCTTCTGCTTTTGACGACCCAGTTCCTTCTCTGATGCCTGCAGGTGGGGTTTAGCTCGTCATTTCCATTATGTCCCAGAAATACTTTCTGCTTTCTTTTGGACAGTTCCTGCTCTATTCAATCATGTAAGAGTGTATTAAACTATTTATTCTGTGATGTATGAGTTGTAAATTGTAACTTCATCTAAACTCTTAAATCTTATCTTTATCTTTTAAATCCTTTTTGTGCAGTTTTTGCCTTACTTCTATGTCATATTTCTTACCATCCTTCTCTTTGATCGAGCGAAGAGGGATGATGATCGGTGTAAATCCAAGTAAGTATCTGCTAGTTTGACCTTTTTGTTTCTTTGTGCTTCATGGACCCAAGTCGTTCCCAGAAATATCAGTCATATACATAAATTCCGAGGAAAGAGTCATGCTGTTCATAATTTCTAAACAGTGCCATTTATTATAATTTTTATTCTATTATGATGATGTTGATATTGGTTTTTTTTTTTCTCTCCTTTCCCTCAGACTCTCACACGTCACATAAGATCACCCTTTTAATTTGATGCACTCCCTCTATATATAGACACACCTACAGACTCGTGACTTCTCTTTTTGGCTAATTACTAATGGTTTCCTCAATAACTTGTGTCAATCTAACGCATTGTCATTTCACGTTCTTTTTTCTTTTCTAATAGCATGAAATGCTTGCTACTAGCCGATTACTGTTTTCTGAATCACAGACTTCGGTCTAAAGCAACGTATTTTAGGAATTTTCACTTTCTCATTGCATTTTAAATAAAATAGCCTTAAAAAGAGTTTTTCTTATTCATTCTGCCTCTTAAATATTTTTAAATGCTTGAATGTCACGTTATTGCGTTTGATCTCATCAAGATCCTGTAGTTAAGCAAAAAAAATTTGAATGAAGTTTGAAATCTCCACTGCTTGCAGGTATGGTAAGTACTGGAAACTATATTGCAACAAGGTGCCTTATAAAATCTTTCCCGGAATCTACTGAAGAAGGATCTTTATTTAGGGTTTTACTTGAACCTTATCCACCTAGTTTTAATGACATGTACGTAAGGACGCCATGTTTACCTCTTTTGATGTTCTTTTTCCTATATTACGTTCCAACGCGTGGGGTGGAACTTGCGTTTCTGAGGATTCAATGGGCATTTCCTTGAATGATTAGTTGTAGACTTTTTTTGTCATATTAAATTGCAGTTACAAAGGTTTGCATACGTATGATTTTCTGTTTTTTTTTTTTTTTTGTCAATCTTTTAATGGTCCTTTCAGCACGCCATTTTTGAGATACATTGTGATGCTTATGGCTGCCAGAAAATCAACCTGATCAAAACAAACGTCCGAAACAATTTTAGATGTTTATGATTTGATTTGTACTAATCCTAAAAACAGTCTCTCCACTATGGGTTAATGCAGTGTACATCTATCCTTTCTTAGACCTCACCAGGTGAGTCTTGTGTTCTGGGTGTCGTTTATGATTCGATTTGAACTGAGATAAATTGGGTCATTTCCAGTTTGGGTTAAATTTACAAGTTCCATTATTTTTCATAAAAATGTTTTTTTTTTTTTTTGAGTAAAAGCTGGATAACATTGTCTCAATAATGGAGACCAACAGCCAAAACATCAAAATAACTACCCTCTTTCATCAACAACCTCCTCGGTAGAAGGTGGTGGGTGATCAAAGTTAAAAATGTTTTATGTTCGTTTAAAACATTAATCTAATGTTTATTGGGTTAAGTAGCAATTTTGCTCCGGAGGTGTCTAAGAGTAATTTTGCCTTGAAAGTTTTTTTGAGTTCAATATTGCCCCGGAAGTTTTTTTTTGAGCAATTTTGCCCCTCCGTTAGATACCCTAAATGTCAACTAACCGTTGACCATTAACCCTAACAGTCAACTAACAATTGACCGTTAGGGTTGTTAACGGAGGGGCGAAATTGCTTTAAAAAAAAAACTTCCGGGGCAAAATTGCTCAAAACAAAAAACTTCCAGGCAAAAATTGCTTCAAAAAGAAAACTTCTTGGGCAAAATTGTTCCTGGCCGTATATTTTTATATTTAATATTTAATTTTCCAATAATGACTTGTTAATGAAAATAATTGCTCATGGCGGTATATTTTTTATATTTAATATTTAATTTTCTAATAATGACTCGTTAATGAAAATGTAACCCTTTTTTATCTCTGCCTTCGCTGATTTATGTAATTTGGTCTGTTTAAAGTAGGCCTGTTTGAAGTAGGCCTATTTTGTAGTGAGGCCTGTGGCCTGTTAGCTTAATTATAAAATTTTTAAAAATATAGGCTTCCTTAACAGGACACAAGCTAGGCCAGGCCTGTAGACATTTCAGGTTCAGGCTGAAAAAATGGCCTATAACAGGCTATAGGCCAAGTTCAGGCCACTTTGTTGCCGAACAGGTTTGACATGTTAAAGGTGAAGCCTGAGCTGGTCTGGCCTATTTCCAACCTTAGATATTATATAAATAAGAATTAGAAATATATGATATCATAAATAGCAGTTTTAACATTTTTTTGGGCTAAGTAACAATTTTGCCCTGAAACTTTTTTTTTTGAGCAAATTTGCCCTGAAAGTTTTTTTTTGAAGCAAATTTGCCTCAGAAGTTTTTTTTTTTTTGGATCAATTTTGCCCTCCATTAACAACCCTAAGGGTCCACGGTTAGTTGATCGTTAGGGTTTCTAACGGAGGGGCAAAATTGCTCCAAAAAAAACTTCTAAGGCAAAATTGAACCCAAACAAACTTTCAGAACAAAATTGCTCATGGGGGTGTACTTCCGGGGCAAAATTGCTACTTAACCCATGTTTATTTTCAAAAACCCCCCAAAAAAAAAAAAGTTTTAGCTATTTCTCTCTATTATATGTGAAATCGGGGATTTTAAACCTTAGCAAATTTGGGATAATGTAAAGACTAAGATTTAAAAGGACACTATGTTTAGAGATCAAAATAAAACCTTGCATATAAAGTTAAAGGACTACATTTACACTTAACTTCAATTAATTTACAAATATTAAGAAAATAAATACTGCCATAATTGTTTATATTGAAAACAATTTCTAGTGATGAAAACTCCTTTTTAATGTTACAATCATTAGGGATAATAGAGAAAAATTACAAATTTAAGGGATAGAGGAAATTGAAGTCTTGTTTTTAAGATCAAAACAAATCTTTAACTAGCTTTTTTTTGTTTTATACGAAAATTTTAGGAATGGGGTCGGGCTCACCCATGATCCAAGGGTAGGGCGAAGTCTCCCTTCCTCCTAGCCCTAGGTGATACCAATGTTGGGTAGGGCAAGCCGTCTATTACCCTCAGGCGTTTACCTAGGCACCCAGGAGCTAGGATGCCTCCCCTAGCGTCTTGACCAACTCCAAAATCGAACCCCCTCCCTTTGGTGAGAGTGTCCGACCCCTTTGCCAGTTGAACCCAAGAACGGGGGTATAGTTACGACAAACATTATATATTAGTAATTTTGTAAGATTCGCCCCAATATTTTTATTTTGGTCCATCCTTGGTTCCTCAATTTATGAATAACATTACTATTTTTATAAATTTTATTATACCTATTGATTATTATATTGAGTTGAATTGTTCTTAAGCTGTGAATCGAACAGCTTGCTTGTGAGTCTAATATTCTAAAGTATTTTGTGGTTTGTCCACCACCGTAAAATATTTTTTCATGTGCAAGCCAACACCCTGAAGTTACTACTAAAAAAAATATTTTAGGGTGTTACTTATAGAACTTTTTGGGATTTGATGGCGAGATTGAAATTGCTTGTGAAAAAAAATGCTTTATGGCCAAAATTTCTACTAAAACATTAATACTTTAAAGTAGGAGTAAAAATTAAGCTACCTAATACATTAGGATATTAGACGCACTTAAAAAAAAAATCAAAGTGTTGAATGAATCACAAAATATTTTAGGACACATAGGGCACATGAAAACAACACCTTAACCTTTTTCTATTAAAATAGTTATAATTAAATACTATGATAAGATGATGATAAATGTTACTTTTTTTCCGAAATAACAATTGTTACTATTATCATAAAAATATGATAAAAAATTAGGAAAAATCTCATATAAATATAATTAAAATGGGAAAAGACAAATTGGCACTTTCAATTTATCAAATCCAGATCAAAATTGAAGTAGGGATTTGGGATTTCTAATTCTGACCAAATTGCCATCATTTAAGTGGTACATAAAAACAAAAGCAAACGCACGAGTGGAGGAAAGAAAGGGAAGGTGGGGTGAAAAGTGAAAGACGGAAGCAACATTGTGTTGTTATTAATAGTAGATGCAGGGTAATAATATAGGGAGGGTATTGTTAATAGTGAAGATGGAGATGTTAAAACATATAGCGTTGTTGTTAATAGTAGGGTTGGGTGAAGATATGAGAAGTAACTTGGTTTAATAAACATTATCTCACAAGCTTACTGAATTGACATTTTGATGAGTGGCGTCTTCTTCTTGTTTTTTTTTTTTTGGCATGTAAAATGACATGTAATGAAGGGTCATCATGTTTAAAGGAACTATTTTATTATTTCCATGTTGGAGGGAGATTTTGTGTGTAATGATGAAGGTAAAATTCAATATGATGGTAGTACTGTGAAGGTGAAATGCATAAAAGAGGGGACAACACTTATAGATTTGAGGTTGATGATATCATTATGGCTTGGTATTAATTGTAACATGTGTGAGATGAAATACACAGTGAGCTTTGATGAGATGACACTAATACATTTAAATGATGGTGGTGAAGTTGAAAACCTTTTTTATTATAATGATGACAAGAATGTGCATGTCTATATAGGGCAAAAAGGGAATAACAATGCATCCAAGATATCCGATGACCCACAAACGTAAATGAGATTTTTAGGTATGATAGTTGTTATTTGTTATACTTTGTTGGTTATTAAGTAACATAAGCTGTAATTTACTGCAGGGTTGAAAAATTCTTGGGACTGTCATGACAAAGATCTATTCTCTGTCCAAGCATTGTGGAAAATGATTATCAACCTCTCTCTTATGAAAGTATTGTTGCTTGTTTGACATCTAAAGTTGGTGGAGGATCTAATTGGTGGCTACTATGTGGAGTAGAACTGTACGAAATGGAGGGAATTATTTTTAGGAGTGATGCAGACTTTTCCACACGCGGATGCTTTTAGAAAGGCATTGTACAAGTAGGAGTGGTTGATTCATCATGGTGATATCAATGTATGGGCATTGAGAAAGTTCCCATTCCAAATATGGGATAAGATAACTACCAATGTTGCTAAATCATTTCATATGTGTATGGTGAAGGAGAGAAATTAAAACACAATGTTGCCCAACTTATCCATGGACATCATGAGAAGGTTACCAAAAAGATGTATGCAGCTAGTATGACAATGAGTAAGTGGAAAAAAGATGTAGGCCCCAACATAGACTCCATGGTGAAGGAAAATGTTGGTAATGCTAAACATATGTCGCTTGAAAATTATGGAAGGGGCAGGCTTTGTGTTCATACCATATACGGATCCTTAAATGTTGATCTTGGTTTGCGTTTTTGCAGCTGCGAAGCGTGACAAATGTCAGGGATCCCTTGTGCATATGCTTGTGCATCCATCAAGCATGTCTATGACTATGTGGAAGAATACTACAAAATCACATCCCAACAAAAGATTTATAGGCATAGCATGATTCCAGTTGTCACAATTGATAACCTAGACCCAAACAACTACATGTTGGAAAATATTTTAGGTCAAACATTTTTGCTACAACCTAGGACCAGTCAACCTACTACAAGGCCAAAAACTAGTAGGCGTGAATCACAATTCTAGAAGAAGAAAATATACCACTGTGCAAGATACCATGACATCAATCACACTAGAAGGACATGCAAAAATTCAAGCCCAAACTGATATTAGATGAAGTCATCTTTTGAAGTAACCTTTTTTAAAGTAGAAGGACACGCAATCTTTTGAAGTTACCCTTTTGAAAGTAATCTTTATATTGTTGTGAACTTACTGTCAACCCACTCATAATTTTTGGGGGATGGATTGGTGTCATACACCTAATCCATTTCGTAAGTAATATATTTACAATATCTTATGTATTGTCATGTTAGTGAGAAGGAAATGTTATGGGGCTGTGCAATGTTAATGTTCCCTTGTCATTAAATATGTGAATGCGCAAAAGAGTTACTATCATAGATTTTTTTGGTTTCAGGTTATTGATGAATGAAATTATGCAGACTGCCATTAAACAACATATGATGAATATATGAAGTTGTAAAACATGAAAGTGAAGTCGTTAATATAAAATAAAATGTTATTAATATAGATACAGATGTTGTTATTGACCTCTGAAACTTATTGATTTCAAAATTATCCCTGGGTATGTGTTGGTTTTTAGGATATGAAGTTGTGAAACATAAAAGGAAAATGGTTAATGTAAAATATGATATTTTTAATATAAATACAGATACTACTATTGACCTCTGAAACTTATTGATTTCAAAATTATCCCTAGGTATGTGTTGGATTTTAGGATATGAAGTTGTGAAACATAAAAGGAAAGTGGTTAATGTAAAATATGATGTTTTTAATATAAATACAGATACTATTATTGACCCTTGAAACTTATTGATTTGAAAATTATCCCTAGGCATATGTTGTTTTTTGGGATATGAAGTTCTTATTATCTTTTTATTTTTTTTCTTACCCTATACGCATTCATCTGGGAAACAATCGTGTTTTTGTGGTGAAATATTGAATTGTCTTTTCTTAGTTTCGGTAAAGTGGATTGGGTTAACAGAACTTTTTGATGAATCAATTTGTTTGTTTTATTCTTTATTAGATCAAAATTGTTATGATTTAGGGGTTTTCCATGGTCGGTTTATCCGTTAATGGTTGTTTGGTTGGAGGGAGAGCAAAGGTAAAGAACATTTTTATGGGTTGGATTTAAATAAATTGGAGGGGTGGAGTTATAAATTTTGAATAAAGATAAGATATAAAATGAAAAGGGTAAGAAAAATTAATTAAAAACTTTCAACCCACTTTTTTATTTTTTATTTTTTTAAAAAAAAATCAAGATTACCTTTGTGAATGCTATGGCTCCATATTTTTAGATAAATTTAATATTTATTTTAATATGTGAAGACTCCCTATTTTTAGATAATTTTAATATATTTGTGAGTCATCTACTCATCCATGATAAATTACAGGGATTTAAATGAGATTTTGATAAGCTATTAATTTAGAGCATGATTTAAGGAATTTGACTATAAATATTAAAGTTTAGGATAAAAATGATATTAATAATAAAAATAATCTTTATAAAAAATAATAAAAATAAGGAACTGAGATTCTTGAAAAAAAATGAGATATTTTAATTGTTATTATTATTAGGGTGATGGGACATTTTTGCCTCAAAAGTATAAAAACCAGAGCAATGTTTTCCTGACCATTATCCTAGTAAATTTTAATCGTTAGTTGACACTAAATATGCCCCGGAAGTTTTAAATCTAAATTTGAAAAAAGATGAAATAGATTGTCAGCTCAGCATATTTAACTTGGTGGTGCAAAATTTTAACCAAATTAATGTGGGTGACATATAGATTGTCAGCTCAGCATATTTAGTCAACTAACAGTTAAAAGTAACTAAGACAAATGCTAAGGAAAAATTGCCCCCTTTTTAACACTTTTAGGACAAAATTGCTCCCAAAAAACTTCCGAACTAAAATTTCCTTTTAGTGAATATTTTCGAGCAAAATTGCCTTTAACCCTTATGATCATAATCATCTATTTCTTTTTATTTTATCTTTTTATCTTTTCCTTTTATTTTATTATAAATTCTAAAGTTTAGGAAAAAAAAAAAAAAAAAAGAGAAAAAGGGATTTTTTTTTTTCATTTTTTTATGGAAAAAGATAGATAAAGAACTTTTGAAATTCTTTTGAGAACTTGTGAAACCCTTATCAAATCTTGTAAATTTTGATTTGCAATTTCTGAAATTTTTTATAGAAGTTGTGAAATTCTTTTGAGAACTTGTGAAACTCTTATCAAATTTTATGAATTTTGATTTGCAACTTATTAAATTTCTTAAGGAAGTTGTGAATTTCTTTTGAGAACTTATGAAAACCTTATTCGAACTTGTGAAACCCTCTATTAGAACTAGTGACCCTTATCGAATCTTGCAAATTTTGATTCTAAGCTAGTGAAATTCTTTAAGTTGTAGAATTTTTATGAGAACTTGTGAAAACCTTATCTTAAATTGTGAAACCTTATTAGAACTTGTAAAACCTTTATCAAATCTTCTGAATTTCGCTTTGCGATTTGTGAGATTACAAGTCAAAAGAATAGTCCTTTTGAAAGTCCAAATCTTCCTCAACGATTGTGTTGAGCTTGGGAGTACCAAAAGGCCTCCAAGGGAATTCCAAAACTGTAGATACCACCTCCATCCAAATCTTCATGCCCTGCCTCATCTTTCTTCTTCTTCTTCTTCAACTTCTCTCTTTTTTTTTTCTTTCTTTTTTTTTTCTTTTCTGTGAGCCCAACGGGATCGAGAGACTGAGAGATCAAATTACCTCACACAATTCGATGTTAGAATCATTGGTGGTCGCTGAAATGGGAAGCCGATGTTTGCGTCTATATATAGGGACATAGGCAAATCTAGGTACATCATTGGGGGCAAGCATGGTAATTAAAATCTCGATTTATCATTGCGATTTTAGGACTTTTTTTTTTTCATTAAAACGATTTTACTAATTTTCCAAACGCTTTTATGTTTTTACGTTTTTACTACGTTACGATTTTACGTTTTACGATTTTTTATCTCTCTTCCGCTTTTACGTAAAATCTCGATTTTAACTACCTTGGGGGCAAGTGCTCATCCTTAAATTGGGGAATTAGGGATTTTTAAAAAAAAATTAATACATATTTAAATGATTGTCTATCCTTAAATTAAGTGTCCACCCTTAATACATCAAGACTACATTTTATAATCGGATGGAGGATAAATGGTTAAATGATTATTTAGTATCTTATATTGAAAAAGATGTATTTAATAGCATTGATAATAAGACAATTATGATGGAATTCCAAAAAATAAGGCCTAGAATGATAATATTGTAATTATTTTTATTGTAATATACTTTTGTTATTAAAATATATGTACTTGAACTTATTGAGTGCACACCCTTCATTGTGATTTATGTAGCTGCATTTCTAATAGCACTTAGCCTTACTTTTCTAAATGACAGGTTTGTAAAATAATTGTCTCTCTTATTACATCATCAGTATTCACTTGATTTCATGAATATTTTTTTTTCTTATTTATATTCTTTTATTTTTTAATGCATTTAAAACTTTCCTTTAAAAAAAAAAAAAATTCAGGGGCAAATCCTCTCACCAAGGGTGCCCCTTAGTACTTTTCTGGATCTTGCCTCTGTCTGTATAGGGAAGTATGAACCAAATGAAGGAGCCACGTGATAAATGAGATTACCAACTCACATTTCACACCGATGCTAGAGGAGGCCGCCTTACCATTGTGGGAAGAAGTTGTCTTAGCTGCGGTTACTAGGCCCTCTCTGACATGAACCTCAAAGAAGAAGTAGAAAGAGTAAGGACAAAAGAAAGTGGAAAAGAGATTTAATAAGAGCATTTATGTTATTTTTTGGGAAAATGATAAATAAATACCATTTGAATTTGCAACACCTCAAGAAGTCTCCCGAATTTGTAAAAAAGCTGAGAGATATGAAGAACCTATGAGGGACATGCAAATTCGAGTGAAATTACTTTTTTGCCTTTAGTTTTAAATAAATTAAAAAAAAATAAAAACACCATCGCCAGAGGACCGCCGACCTCCCGCGAGGGGGGTGGTGGGGTTTTGTTTTGTTTTTTTTTAATTTTTTTTGAATGTGTAGGGGTGGGGTTCGGACCCCCCACCCCTCAACACATCCATGGGGCCAAGTGGCCCATTAGGTGGGCCACTTGATTCTTTTAATATATATATATATATACACACACACACACACATTAAATAATATATATATTCTTCTTAACATTTTTTCAACGGCACTTACAAATCTTATAATGCCATTTACAAATGTAGTAACGTCATTTACAACTTTTTTTCAAGTTTACATTTTTCCACCCTCTTTAATGCCTCTGAGTGGAAAAAAAAAAATATGCAGGTGGGCCACTTGGTTCCTTTAATATATATATACATTAACAAATATATATATATATATATATAACAAATATATATATATATATATATATATATATATATTCTTCTTAACATTTTTTCAACGGTATTTACAAATCCTATAATGCCATTTACAAATTTAGTAACGTCATTTACAACTTTTTTTTCAAGTTTACATTTTTTTCCTCTTTAATGCCTCTGAGTGGAAAAAAAAATATGTATATTTACAAAACTTGTAATGCTATTTACAAATCTTATAACGTCATTTACAACTTTTTTTCAAGTTTACATTTTTTTTCTTCTTTAATGCCTCTGAGTGAAAAAAATGAATATATATGCACATTTACCAAACTTGTAACGGTATTTACAAATCCTATAACGCTATTTACAAATTTAGTAACGTCATTTACAACTTTTTTTCAAATTTACATTTTTTTCCTCTTTAATGCCTCTGAGTGAAAAAAAAATGCGCATTTACAAAACTTGTAATGGTATTTACAAATCTTATAACGTCATTTACAAATTTAGTAACGTCACTTACAACTTTTTTTCAAGTTTACATTTTTTTTTCCTCTTTAATGCCTCTGAGTGAAAAAAAAATGCACATTTACAAAACTTGTAACGGTATTACAAATCCTATAATGCCATTTACAACTTTAGTAACATCATTTACAACTTTTTTTCAAGTTTACATTTTTTCCTCTTTAATGCCTCTGAGTGAAAAAAAAAATGCACATTTACAAAACTTGTAATGGTATTTACAAATCCTATAACGTTATTTACAAATTTAGTAACGTCATTTACAACTTTTTTTCAAGTTTACATTTTTTTTCCTCTTTAATGCCTCTGAGTGAAAAAACCAAAAAAAAAAAAAAGAAATTTAAAAAAACGTTGTAAATGTCGTTGCTAAATTTGTAAATGGTGTTATAAGATTTGTAAATACCATTACAAGTTTTGTAAATGTGCATATTTTTTTTTTCACTCAGAGGCATTAAAGAGGAAAAAAAATGTAAACTTTAAAAAAAGTTGTAAATGACGTTACTAAATTTGTGAATGGTGTTATAGGATTTGTAAATATCATTACAAGTTTTGTAAATGTGCATATTTTCTTTTCACTCAGAGGCATTAAAGAGGAAAAAATGTAAACTTGAAAAAAAGTTGTAAATGGTGTTACTAAATTTGTAAATGACATTATAGGATTTGTAAATACCATTACAAGTTTTGTAAATGTGCATATTTTTTTTTTTTCACTCAGAGGCATTAAAGAGGAAAAAAATGTAAACTTGAAAAAAGTTGTAAATGACGTTACTAAATTTGTAAATGGCGTTATAGGATTTGTAAATACCGTTACAAGTTTTGTAAATGTGTATATATATATATATATATATATATATTTCACTCAGAGGCATTAAAAGAGGACAAAAATTTAAACTTGAAAAAAAGTTGTAAAGGGCGTTATAGGATTTGTAAATATCGTTACAACTTTTGTAGATACCGTTGAAAAAATGTTAAGAAGAATATATATATTTGCTAATGTATATATATATTAAAGGAACCAAGTGGGGGCAACTGGAGATATGTTGGGGGTGAGGGGTTTGAACCCTACCCCCTACACATTCAGAAAATATTCTTTCATACATCGCTAGGCGTAAGACAGGGGGATCCTCTTTCGCCTTACCTATTTGTTGTCTGCATTGAGAAATTAGCCCACATGATTCAAGAAAGAATGATGTCATGGCAATGGAAGCCTATATGCCTCACGAAGAAAGGGCCTCCGATATCACATTTGTTCTTTGCCGATGATATTATTCTGTTCATTGAAGCTTCACTCCAGCAAGCGGAGATGGTGCGGGAGTGTTTAGACCATTTTTGCGACTATTCAAGTTTGAAAGTGAATGCTTCGAAGACTCGGGTGTTTTTTTTTTCCTAAGAATATAAACCATAACAGGTGCACGAAGTTGAGCACAATACTTGGGTTCAATCAAATGGCGGACCTTGGGAAATACCTAGGGGTGCAACTTTATCATGAGAGAGTGGGGTTGAAATCCTTTCAAGTGGTAATTAACAAGGTGAAGGAACGACTGTCTAGGTGGAAAGCGAACTCCTTTTCTTTAGCTGGCAGAGCAACACTTATTTCTGCAGTGTCCTCAGCGATCTTGGCATATACAATGCAAACATCGCATCTCCCTAGCGTTGTCTGCGAGGCTTTGGACAAACAGAATAGATCCTTTCTATGGGGAAGCACAGCTGATAGACATCGGGTGTCATTGGTTGCTTGGGATGAGGTATGTAAGGATAAACGGAAAGGTGGTTTGGGGCTGAGACATGCAAAATACCAAAACCAAGTTTTCCTCATGAAGTTGGAATGGAGGCTTGTAACACACAAGGAGGACCTATGGGTCAAAGTGATTCGCAATAAATATAAATGTGGAGATGATTTACTACCTCACATTGAGACAACACGGCCTGGCTCTAATGTATGGACGGGAATTAAGCAAACATGGGATAAAGTTCTTGGGGGGATTAAAACGACGAAGACCTCATCTGGTGTTCGATGGAAGTGGGAAAGACATGGAGAGTTCACAGTGAAATCTGCATATAGTGTGGCATCAGGGAACGGAATGGAACATGGGAGAGACTGGGATTGGCTATGGAAGGTACAGGCACCACATCGGTGCAAGATGCTCCTCTGGAGTGGAGGACACGATGCATGTATTTCGGGATTGTGCCCATTCGAGATCGTTATGGCAGAAGGTAGTGCCCCCGGATAAGTGGCAACAGTTCTGTAGCATGCCCCTATTAGACTGGGTAACGTGGAATGTGGAGGAAAAATAGGAACAACGAAGGACTGGGCTACTAGGTTCACCATGTTGTATTGGTGGATCTGGAGACGGAGGAATTTGTTCGTGTTTGAGAAGACATTTACCCTAAACACTAATATTCTTGCGAGTACCAATGCAATGATGGAAGGCATGAGCGCTGCGAAGGATCGTCTAGCAGGAATGAAACTTAATGGTGTTTCTCTGGCTACAAGTCGGGAAGCTTGGCACCCACCAGAGGAGGGTTGGGTGAAGGTGAATGTGGATGGTGCCTATTCTAGAGCTCCTGCCAAGTGTGCATGTGGGGGGATTATTCGGGATTATTCTGGCACATTTATTAGGGGATTCATTCATTCCATTGAGGATGAGAATGAGTTGTCTGCAGAAATTTGGGCTTGTCTATTGGGCCTTAAGACTGCATGGGCGATGAGATTCCGGAAAGTATGGTTGAAAACAGATTCTACGGAGTGTCTTGAGTTTTCTCATGAACATGGTGGTCACCACCGCGACTTCGGCATCCTGGATGAAGTCAAAAAGCTGCTACAAATAGAGTGGGAATCAAAGGTTACGTACGTACCTCGGTTTGGCAACTCCGCGGCAGATTTTCTAGCAAAAAAAGGCCTTGATTCGGGATGGGGCCTGAGGCTCTAAAGGCAATACTTTGTGAGGATTGTAATGGGTGTCACAGTCCCATAAGAATTAGCTGAGGTGTCTCATTTCTTATCAAAAAAAAAATATATATTCTTTTTAAAAAAACAAAACTAATTTATTTAAAACTAAGGGCAAAAAACTAATTTCACCCGAATTTGCATATCCCTCATAGGTTCTTGGTACCTCTCAGTCTTTTTACAAATTAGGAAGACTTCTGGAGGTTTTACAAATTCAAATGGTATTTATTTATCATTTTCCCTTATTTTTTTAAAATTTTAAAAAAGATAAATCAGACTTTAAAATCTCTTTAGTATTATAAATATTTGAAATATCATTTTGTCTTTTCTTATTTTTAACGTTCTTTTGTGCCCCCAAATCGTTTTATCTTTTCCTTGTATTTTATTTTGGGAAAATTACGTTCAGGTCCCAAGGAAAGAAAAAAATTACAAAAAATCCCTTGAAATCACAAAATTATCGAGAAGTCCCAAGGGAATTTTTGTTGTAAATACATACATTTCCGGTTGTAAATACATATATTTCCTGTTGTAAATGGTTTGAGACTTTTTTTATATTATTTGTACGGAATTAAAATCTAGGTTTTTAAAATGTTGTTGTAAATATATACATTTTCTGTTGTAAATACATACATTTCCTGTTGTAAATGGTTAGGTGTTTAAATGCTGTTGTAAATATATACATTTTCTGTTGTAAATCGAAGTCCCAATGGACTTTTTGATATTATTTATATTAACAACAGGAAATGCATGTATTTACAACAATAAATGCATATATTTAATACAAATTTAAACACCTGACCATTTACAACAGGAAATGTATGTATTTACAACAAAAATTTCCTTGAGACTTTTCTGTAAATTTGTGATTTCAAGGGAATTTTTGTAATTTTTTTCCTTCCTTGGGACCTAAGTGTAATTTTCCCTTTTATTTTGCTAGAGGATCAGCGTACAGATCTGAAGGATTTAGGAACCTAAAAGCTCTAACACGATAAAAAAATAAAAGAAGCAGCGGGAGGCATCCGGAATCGCAAGGGGGCACAATCTTCCGGAGAAATCACGGTCTTCATCGCAGAGATCACGCACTGTCTTCGTCATCGTCGGTGAGGAGTGACAGGTACCAGAGGGAAGACGGAATAGCAGGGGGACCTTCTTCATCACCGCTCGATCAGAACAGAGGGAAAAAAGCACAGATCGACAGAACCTGAGGTAAACTGCTACGGGCTCATTCTCGTTCTCTGTTTCGATTCCGTTAATTATTAGTCTCTTGTTCTCCCCTTATCTCCTTTTCCTTGTGCTGAATTCTTTAATGGGTTTTTGCTTTGAGATGAATTTGATTATGATTATGAGTAGCTAAACTATTTACTCTAGGATTATTGGAACCCTTGTATGGATTGATTACTTATTTTTCCTTTTGTATTTGTGTTTAAAGTCGTTTTTATGTTTATTTTACTCAAGTCTTAATGCTTTAGACTTGAAATTTAATGATATAATCATCACTGATTTTATTGATTACTTGACAGAGATGTCAGGTTATGAAAATGTTGTTGGTGGGAAATTGAAGCTCAAGGGAAAGGCCTTGGATGTGAAGGCTGGGGGAGTGAAGAAGAAAAAGAAGAAGAATAAGAATCAAGATCAAATATTAGAATCCTCTGAAAATGAACTTTTGGCAGGTTGGTTTCTTTTATTAGAAGTCTTAAATCAAATTGCAAAAGTGGTTGTTGTCATTCAAGGTTAGGTATTGATAGTTGACACTATAAATTATAAGTCAATTAGTTATTTGAGTAAGTGATTCTTTGGTTGAAGTCGTGTAAATGGTTTGTTGGTGATGTTTCATATATAGTAGTAAATGGCTCATGGTAAAGCCAAAAAATATTAATAAAATAAAAAAGCTCATGGAATTGGGTTAATGTGATTCTATCAACTTCACAGAATATTGTAACTACTAACTAGGACCTTCTGCTCTACTATTTAGTAAGTTAGCTGATTTGTCTACCTTCAAGAAAGACCAAAATGAGAAAATGCCTGGATTTCTGGAATAATAGGAGCACTGGAATTTGTGGTACTAATGATCACGGTTTAATAAAATTATGCTTAGTTATTTCTGGTGTTGCTTACTATCGAGTTTTGAGTTCACATTTAATATATAATCTCTTTGTGGTTAGCTTTTTCTGTAAATAGAAGAGATAGTTTTTGTTAGAATCAGACACGATAGCAATCCCTCCCACTGAAAGGAAAGTATAGGAAATGGAGGGCAATTATTAGAGTCTAAATTATTTTAAAGTTACATTTCAGATAACTTTCCAAGGTTTAGCAAGTTGCTGTGCAAATGAGATTACGAATTTGACATTTTATCTTGTTTATTTGGCCATAAAGTGGTTAATCCAAAAATGAGTTCTACCCGATGCATTGTTCCTTAATCTTTTTATGTTCAGCATGTCTCGAAGTGTCTAATACAATTTTGTATCTTTTATATTCTCTTACGTAGGTGGAAGTGCTGAACAAGCTAATGATCCTAATGATCATGACAAGGATGATGTGAACAAATCGACAGGGGAAGAGAAGCCTCCTCATTATGATGATCATCTTACGCCAGCTGAGAGACGGTACATAGAACAAAGAGAACAACTTGATGTTCATAGATTGGCAAAGATTTCCAATAAATCTCACCGTGACAGAATTCAGGATTTCAATCAGTATTTGGCAAACATGAGCGAGCACTATGATATTCCCAAAGTAGGCCCGGGATGATTGAACCCTTCATTTGTCTCTATGATGTGTAATTTCTGTGTTCTGCACAATAGCTGCTGACACTCAAACAGTCAAACATATTATCTTGTAATGCTTTGTAATGCAGATCTTAAAATTTGGTTAAGAAGTCAGGACTTGATTTTTAATTGCTTTATTTTCATTTCCTATACCACCTTGTACCAACTAGTAATATGGGCACTGGCTGGCCGTTCCAGTGTTTCTCTTTTTGGTGATACGTTAGCAATTAGCAAAACCATAGTTTTGACGGTTTTGGTAGAAGGAAACAGCTACTTGATTCCACCAGATCCATGATTTTGGTGATTTCATGCGTGTCTTTTTATTTTGCATGATTCTAACTTTTTACTGTAGCTTTATAAGAACTATGTGAAGATTTAAAACTCGACCATGCAACTTTCGCTTAAAAATCTAAGAATAATGACCGTACAAGAACCCAATACTGCATAATTACAGAAAATACTCGAGAATCTCATCTGTCTGAGCATCTACAAAAACTTGTATTCATAAATACAGATGGGAAAAATGTGTACTCTTATTTTTCTTCTAAATGAATAACCTCAGGGAATGATGATCAGGATATGCTATATGGTCGCTCCACAAGCAAATGATAGATAAATGGCCAAACCAAAAACAGGAAAATGATATGATATGAACGAAACTAATGCGGATTCCTGCACAACTCAAACAAAAAAGGAATCCCAACCGTAGAAGATCCTTGATCCCCGCTTTCAAAGAGCCCTTGGCAATTATACAATCTATCGGGTCTCATCCTCAAGATTGCGGAAACCATTGGTTAGGTCCTCATGAAGCTGCTTAAATTTGGCAACCAGAGCTGCTTCACCTTCTGCTGGATCCTCGAATTTCTGTGACCTGCAACATCGGCAGGGAAACGGATTATGGCCTACTTTCATAAAATGTCGAATTAAGTAATCTGTTTTTGTCTTGCAATAAGGTACTTACACTAAACGGTAGAAGAGATCTCCCAAACGATGCTTGATGAGAGTGTAAGTTATCTTTTGACCATCTGTACCAGCTCCCCTCTCCACTGCCTGCACATTCAGCCACCACCCCACAGGTCAAGGGATCAGCCATTTGAATGCAATTTAATTAGCTTAATGAAAATGCCTTTTCAAGCATAAGTAATAGTTTTGACTGAGCTAAGGGCAATAATGCAAGACATAAAGATATGACAAGTTCCTTGTCTCAAAAATCAAGGGAAAGTCAATAAAAACAAGTTTAATCCCACTAGGTGGGGTCAGCTACATGAATTGCACAACACTATTGTGCTTTATCAACAATCAAGCCTATAGATAGAATCTAAACCAAAAGAGTCCCGTTCAATGACTTCATTGAGCATTCTTTTCAATCTTTTTTTTTTTTGTCCCTTTTTAAAGGACTTCATGCTATCTGATTCACCATCCTTATCCACATCTCCAACCATTAAAGAACTCGAATGCCCACAAAATATACATGGAAAATCAGTCACCCATAATGGAGTGACAGCAGACTAAACATATGACACTTCCCTTTCGTTCCAATTTTCTGATCAGTAATGAAAATCATGCCATTGCCTAATTAGTCAGTAGTTAGAAAAATTACCTGATTTGCCAAATTATAGAAATGGATAATGTTGCGCATCATCCAGACAGATTTATAGAAGGGGCAGAACTTGTCATATCTGTCAAGGTCACATCAAAGGTATATGAGACAAGTAACATTTAAAACCAATTCTAGGACTCAAAGCACTTATATAGTTAATCCAGAAAAATAAACAAACATAAAACAGGGGCACTTACGGAGTAAAAGCATTCTGAGCAAGATAATCCTCTCTCAAAAGCTTTGCAGTTTCTAATGTGATCTTGTCTCCTTCTGCTAAAGCGTCCTTGCCTACAAGCTGCAGTGTTTTGCATCAGGGCACAATATTAGATGAAAATAAACCGTTCAGTTGACTACTTAAAAAACAAAACGCTTCCAGACAAGTGTAGCCAAAAATACAGAAGGCCATAATGAGGTATAATGATTTCAAGTTCCATTCATCATCATACTATCGTTAAAACTTAAAAGTTAAATAGGTTTAACGGACTGAACTGCATAACAGCCAGTTATCCTGTTATGATACCTCCTCTTCCCACAAGCAGAACAATTTTTTAACTGATACTATAGCAGAGTCTTGTAATACTTTATCAACTTAAATTCAAAAGGTAGGGACTAATAATATAACATACCTGGACAATTTCATTGAGGTCATCTTCTCTCTGCAGAACTTCACGAGCCTTTGTCCTAATGTTTATGAAATCTGGATCAAACTGCTCATAGAAAGATTCCAATGCCTGGAGGGACAAGTAGAAAAATTAATGAGGGAATAGAATCAACAGTTGCCACAAATGAAGGCGGCAAGACAATGAAGAGAAGAGTAAAAGCAATTAGGCAATAGATCTAAGTACATACACCCGCATACTTCGAATAGGAAATAAGCCAGTTCACAGAAGGAAAATGCTTCCTCTGGGCAAGCTTTTTGTCCAAACCCCAGAAAACCTGTCAAATAGAAAAAATCAACTCAATAAATTGAATAGGTTAAGGAAGAATATATAGCATAAAAACCTGCAGAAATAGTCACTAATTGCCCAAATTGGATAGTAGAATTCATGGGAATCAGCATAAAAATCTGCAGAAATAGGTTAGTCAATCTTGCTTCCCAATTAGTTATTACTCCATTTTGATAAGTGCAGTTGAAAGTGTATTATTTTACCTGAACTATGCTAAGGGTTGCAGATGTCACAGGATCTGAGAAATCTCCTCCTGGTGGAGAAACAGCACCAACAATTGTGACACTACCAGTACGTTCAGGGCCTCCAAGGCATTTTACTTTTCCAGCACGTTCATAGAAAGAAGCTAAACGTGCAGCAAGGTAAGCAGGATATCCACTATCTGCAGGCATTTCAGCCTGTGCAAGACAAAAATAACTTAGGCTAGCTAAGCAGGTTGAAGAAACATGAGATGAATCTTATGACACAATACTAATCATTGTCTATTGTTTACATGTCTCATGCCAATTTACTTGTGTACATTATAATAAAATCAGTCGACAGAGACAATACAATTTTATAAGCAAAAATGTTTTAGCAACATAAGGAAAATAAGTCTATTTGTGAGAATTTGGTGAAAGTAGTCACTGCACAACTTTAAATGCTCACCAGTCGTCCAGAGATTTCACGCAATGCTTCCGCCCATCTAGATGTTGAATCTGCCATCATGCTGACATTGTAACCCATATCTCTAAAATACTCAGCTAGAGTGATTCCTGAGATTCCAAAACACAGCACGGTCAAACTAGAACTCACTTCCAATGAGCAGCTTTAGCTACATGTTAACCTATTTCAAATAATAGAATTTACAGAGACATTAAATACATACGTCAATCAGCTAGCACCTTAAAATAGTAAATCTAAGTTATTTTTCCCCTATCTCAGTGTTATGGTTTTGGAAGAAGAACAGAAAAGATAGGAGGAGAGAAACAGAGAACAGAAGATTGAGAGAAACAGAGAGGAATTAAGAACAGAAAGTAGAGACAGACAGAGAGACTGAATACTGCATATAATCATTAGGAAACACAATGATGATCTGAATACAATAGGTGACTAAGAGTATATATAGGCTTAATCCCCTTTTAAACACCGCTTCTAACTATAACGGTATTTCCTAACAGCTAGTGCCTAAAAGACTTAACACCCGTTTGGTACAAGGAAGATTTGAGGAGGGAAAGGAATTTAAGAGAAGGGAGGGAATATTTTGAGGGGTGAGGAAAGATAAGTTGTTTGATAGGAGAAAAAATTGAAGGGTGGCAGTTGAAAAAGAATTAGGAAATATCCATTTTACCCTTAAAAGCAATTTCTTAAAAATGAAAAAGAAAAATGTTATTTTTCGTTGAGTGAAGGAAAATAAAAGCTACAACAAAAAATAATGTTGACTAAATGCCTAAGAAATTAAATAATAATATAAATTAGAGATAAATACTATTTTTGCTATGGAAGTTTAGCCTAAGGAGCACTAGTCACCTAGAAGTTTTTTGGGTCTCATTTTTGCCCCAAAAATTAACAAAACGGAGTAATTTTGCTCCGGAAGTTTTTTTTAGAAACAATTTTGCCCTAGAAGTTTTTTTAGGAGTAATTGTGCCCCTGAAAGTTTACAAATTAGAGCAACAATTTAACGGTCAAGATTAACGGAAGGGTAAGATTACTATGTTTTAAAACTTCCGGGACAATTTTGATCCAAAAAAAACTTCCGAATGGCCAGTGCTCTTTAGGCTAAACTTCCATGGCAAAAATGGTATTTATCCCTATAAATTATAATATCAGATTGTGTTTGGTTAAGATATTGAATCAAATCTATCAAATTTCACAACTCACAGCCTTATAGCGATGATTGACAATAATCAACTAAATTGAATAGTAACTTGCAGAAAATCTCTAAACTTATCATGTGCGAGTTTTGCAACTTTGATTTAGATCCAAAAGTTTTGCGGCTTCAACAACGATAGTGTATCTAAAAAAATCTTTCACCTATATTATTAATAAAAAATATTAATTATAAGTTTATAACCACACCAGAATTTTCAAATTCAAATTTGTCTAAAATCTCCTCTTATCACATTCGAATTTGTCGAATAAATTCAAATGTACTCCAATTATTAATATAACAAAAATCCTGTTTTTTAACAGCAAACCAGGGAAAAGGGAAAATATTATGCGACTCTGATGGGTTTGCCTATGCACCTTATTTATGGATTAATTTGTAAAATTAATTATTTATCAATTGCAACACACTTGCTTCAAGAACTGTTGCCCCAAACGGTGGCAAATTTTAGTACTAGTGTTAGCATCATTTCAGTTGATATCCTATTTGAGTAAATATACATGTGTGGTTTTATGCCAGAATGGTGGTGTGTGTCACCAGTGCTTCTGGCTACAATGCTTTGTGGCTTGTCAAGCTTCTTCTTCATGGTTACATTGTCAATGTTCATAACCCAAGTGAGTTCTCTCCTTCATATGCTTCCATTAATCATCTCCAAGCTTTGATTAGAATTGTGGTTAAGTCTTGGCAGTTTAATTTAAATTTTTCAGGGGCAAATTTGTATTTTGCATTTTCCCATCTGAGGGAAGATAGGTTTACCACCAATTTTAGTGGGATCTCATCTTCCCACCTTTCAAGGAAGATTGGTAGGCCTAGAAATTTGAGTTCCTGGGAAGATTGGGTTCCAAACAAGGGAACTTGCTCATCTTCCCTTCCCTTACCACCTCTTCCATGTATTAAACAGGCCACATAACTAATAACTAGCTTTCACATTATTATTCCATATCACTCAGTTACCATCCAATGGGTTTAATCTCATTCTCCTTAATAAATACAATACTGTCCATTACCCCTTTTAAGCTTAGTAAATTGAATACCAAGTTGTTTGAAGATAGGGCAGAATAAAACAACGTATATTATACAAGAATAGATAAAATGATACGATATAACTTCAGTTCAGGTTAATAATATAGGCATAAGACAGAATAAAATATCAATGTGCAGAATACAACACTCCTATATTTATTAATGAGAATTAGCAAATGGAGAAAGCTTAAAAACATAATGATAAGCTAAGAAGTTCACTGCAGAGCTAGGACATGAACAAGAAAACTGATCACAGCACCAAACAAACTTTACAAGCCAGGTGTTATAATTACAACAAAGAATTAGCAAATGGAGAAAGCTTAAAAACATAATGATAAGCTAGAATCAGAGAGGCTAGAAGGAACCTGTATATATTGAAGCCTCACGAGCAGCCACAGGCATGTTTGAAGTGTTGGCCACCAGTGTTGTTCGCTTCATAACAGATTCTTCCCGGCCATCAGGTAATGTCATTGTAAGTTGTGGAAAGTCCATCAAGACCTGAACAATATTAATAATTTTATGTTTTTAATGAAAAAACAGTAGATAGCTCAACCAACTGCAAAGCAATAAACACGTTTTTATTTTCAGTAAATGTAAATAAGAACTAAGAAGTAAACATACCTCCGCCATTTCATTTCCACGTTCACCGCAACCAACATAAACAACAGTATCAGAGTTGGAATACTGCAGAAAATTATAAAATCTCAATAAAATAAGGAAAGCATTTCAATATTACAAAATCATGCCTTGATGAGCCAACAGAGGTTCACCTTTGAAAGAGCCTGACTAATGACAGTTTTACCGCAACCAAAGGCTCCAGGTATTGCACAAGTCCCACCAAGAACAGAAGGGAAAAGGGCATCAAGAACACGCTGATAAAAAGATGTTGCCAGACAAGAAAGCTATCAGAATTAGCTCACGGAGAAGACAATTACTAACAATTAAGTATTACCTGGCCCGTTAGCAGAGGAGTGTCAGCTGCTAGTTTTGATGCAACAGGCCTCGGAGTACGTACAGGCCATGTCTACAAAGGGGAAAAATACCAACAAAAAATTAAGAAAATCTTTTGCAATGAATTATAAAGAAAAGAAAACAAGGTGATTTCAACAACAAAGTAACCAAAAAATAAAAACCAAGAAACCTGAAGCATAGTGAACTGTTTTTTGACACCTTGAAACTCAAGCTCCAATACAGTATCCTGCAAAAATATATAAAAGTCTATAATCACATACTGCAACAAAAACAGAGTAGCTCCTGAACAAATAAAATAGTTCTTTGAAATAAAAGGATCGTGGTAATCCTGCTTTATCACAATATTATAAAATGGAGACAAGCTACAAAAATAACAGTAAGAAACAACTCTAAAACTTGAAGTAGTAATAACTGACCAAAGAATGATCTTGGAACAGAAAGTAAGCTGGAGATTCAACGGCAAATAAGAAAAATGACAAACCTTCAGGGAATATTGACCAGGTGGTGCAATGTATGTTATTTTTCCCATTGCATCAGGAGGAAGTGCAATGTGGTGTTGCATTAAACTGTTCTCGAAAACCGACTGCAATAATAATTGATTCCCACAATGCTTTAGAAGATTAAATAGGAGTCATTTACAAACGAATTTAATTCGTTATAAAACATACAGCATATAAATCTCCACCAGTCAAAAGGTCCCCTTCACCTGCCACATTAAAAGTCAAATCTCAGAAAAAAAGGGGAACAAGTGAGGGAGCAAAAGGTGGTTACAAATTTATTTATTTTTTTTTCGGGGGAGTTATCTTTGTATTTAGAAATTGACAGTAGATTAAGAATAATGATGTTATCGGTACCAATTTTTTTAGGCTGAAACTCCCAAAGTGTATCTTTATCAAGTGCTGGAACAGAGACACCACGAGGAATGTAGACATCACCGGATCTTTTAGCAATAGTTTTCAAAGGCCTCTGTTGAGATCAAAATTCAGAAAATTATAAGTTGGGACGAACATATTAATCCAACACTGCAATCCACTGGAGAAAACAAATCTTAAAATACTGAATAAGTTAACAACTAAAGTATGAAAAGAAGATAATATTCCAAATAGAAGAAAGGCAAACCTGAATTCCATCAAAAATATTTCCCAATATTCCAGGTCCCAACTCCACTGATAAAGGCTGTCATACATCATACAATATACTACTTATCAACTGAGGCAGGCAACAATGTCTCTAAACAATCAAGAAAAGGGGGATTTCAAGATTTCACCTTGTGTGTCCGTAGGACAGGATCGTTTACCATCAAGCCAGCCGTTTCCTCATAAACTGGAATTGTAAAGAAACAAGTATTCACTGGTCAGAAACTTCAGGAAAAATAAGGAAAGTCTTATATCCTCAACAAGGGAACATCATAGCTGGCAAAATGACCCTTGCTATTGGGTAAAATAATTCTTCAAAATAGTATGTTGACACAATGAAGCATAGCTAAAAGAAACCCTTTTGATTTTACATCTGTGATGAAGGGCATAAACGTTTAAGACCTTGGATAGTAGCAGAATCCCCTTCTAAACGAATAATTTCACCAATGAGATTGTCCCGACCAACACGCACTAGTTCATACATAGCAGCCCCAGCCATGCCATCTGCAACCACGACTGGTCCTGATACCTGTGGCAGTTACGGAAAGCATAATGATACAACTTTAGCATCCAAGGCAATAACGTTAGAGTTTCCAAACAAATAGTTTAATGGAAATATAAGATCAAAGGGACCATTGATACAAGAAATACATCTGCAACAAAAGTGGAAATAAACTTGTATCAAGACATCATGAGTTTACAACTGCGTAAACTCAATGGTCTTCTCTTTTGTCACATGAAAGGGCAAAGGATGAACAGACTCTAAATTAGAGACATTCAAATTCAGAATAAAGTCAGATGCTTCCATACTAAATTGCCACATCAACCCGTTAAACAGCTCAATTTGGATACTTCAACTAATAATCAAAACTAAATGCACATCTTACTCTTAGAACTACATTTAAAACAAAAACAAAAAAATACACGAAGCGAAACTAAATCCAGATGAGTCAGCCCGATTCTATCCGAACACGCCAATTACATCAAAATAAAAACAAATGATCGAGAAACAGGACATACTTTACGAACATAACCATATTCGCTCTCCTTCTCGGAATCTTCGAAGGTGGTCAAGCGAGCTCCGTAAATAGCCGGCATTCTGAAGCAGATATGAGATCGGACACCAGAAAATCAAGAAGTAGAAAGCGTTGAACCTGGACTTGAATTTGAAGATCTGTGGTGTTTCACCAAAAAGAACAGATCATATCCAAAAACCTCGGGGGTTTGGATCGATCACTCAACAGGAGAGACAGCAAGAGATGAAGTTTGAGTGTGACAAAGAAACACGACTCGTGGAGAAGGAGGGACAACGTGAAACTGTGAATGGCAAATATGTGATTGTGATGGTCAGTTAGTGAGGGCGTGATCGGGTACGGAGAGGCGTACAGTAAATGCTCCCTTGTCGTCATCTCATTAATTAGCCGCTTTCCATCTTTTTTTTTTTCCGGACAAAAGCTTCCCAACTTTCCAAGCATAGTCCCAGGAATTTCATGTTTAACTTTTCGAAGTTGAAATTATTTTGTTAAATAAAGGGGAAAGAGGGAAAAAAACCCTACAAAATATGTAAATTTTGCCGCGGAATTAAGTACATGCTCTTATATTATTTTTCCATTTAAACTTGCATAATATTATTTTTTTTCCATTTTAACCATACTGATAATTACTACCTTCGGTCCTAATTATAAGAATTAGTTGACTTTTTTTGGAAAGATTAAGGAAGTTAAATAATATACTTAATCATTTTATATGTTGTGTATCCATAGATTATATATTAGTTTATTAGTCAAATTAAATAGTTTGAAGAAAACAATAAAAATAAAAATACTCTAAAGTAATTTAATTAGCTTCCTTAATCTCTCCAAAAAAGTCAACTAGCTCTTATAATTAGGACCGGAAGGAGTATATTTGTTCAATTGTTTTAGCTAGTTTTTATTTTAAATTACTTGATCAAATAGGTTACAGTACAAAAATTTCAAGATATTTATGTGACTATAGATTATTTGTCTATTATATACTCCCTCCGGTCCTAATTATAGGACATATTTAACCGATTTTGGGGAGATTAAGGAAAGAAGTTAAATTAGTTAATTTTACGCATTTTCCTAAAATGTCCTTATATAAATTTAAAATGACCTAAATGAAAGTAAATCAATAACTCCTACCACATGCCTCTTCAATCTATTTTTTTTTTCCACATGCTATCTAATTGAAATAATGATCTTACTATATATACATATATATGTGTATACATATAGATACACACACATATATATGTGTGTATCTGTGTACATATATTGACAGACACACACAAATATACATATATGTACACATATAGACACACACACACACACACAAAATATATATGTGTGTAGACACACACATATACATACATACATATATGTAGACACAGTGGCGGACCCACACTGGTGCCTATGTGGGCAAGTGCAGACACAAACATTTTAGAATAAATATATTTAGAAGGAATCTTGTTACAAGTTGTTCAGGTAGTGTAGTTGGTTATCACTCTACACATCCATCCAGAGGTCCCCAGTTCGAGACTATCGTTGCACCCACGACTATTTTTTTTTGCATTTTCATTCTTCTCCATTATCCAAACCCTCGGTTCGCTGCACCACGGATCATTTTCATTCTTCTCCAGACTCCAAACCCTAGCTTCGCTGCACCCACGACTTCGGCTTTTCCCGTTCGCCGCTGCCACCGTCGCTCTCCGCCAGCTATTCTGCACCCACGCGAAGTCAGTTCTTCAACACACCATCACAACCCTCTGGTATGTTCATATATATGTATATCCTTTCTTTGTAATTGTTTACCAAATCTAGCTTCCACCCATTTCTCGCAATCTTCTGATTGTTAATGGGTTCCTCCAAATTTGTTTTCTTGCTATTCGATTCTGTCTCCAACAAACTAAATATACATATCATGTAGAACGGAGAAGGAGACACCAAAAAGAGGAAGAAGGGGTTGAGGAAGGAGCGATTTTGGACATGCAAGCTTAAATATAGACTAAGGTAAATACTTAGAACCTCATTCCATCTATGTTGCTCTTCACTTTGAAATTGTTTATATATGTGTGTAGATTCAAATAATTCGGCTCAACACACAGAAGAGTGAGTGTGTTTGGTTTGGATTGGATATACATACATACATATAGTGAAACCAAGTAGACACCGAACTAACTACTTTCAACCATTGGAGTGTGTGTAAGAGCAAATCTTTGTTGGATTTTTTTACAGAAAATGAACTTAACTACTGATCTGGTTCTGTATATAAGGAAGAGAAGAAAAAAACTTATGTCATCCTTATAAAGCACCTGATTTACGATGAATGTACAATTTTGTTTCATTTATAGTAGAAGCGGATAGTCATCATTTTTCAATGGTATTATTAAATAATTATTCTTGAATTTAAATATTGTAATGATACGAACGTGTGATTATTTTTCTAAATATCTGATGTGCCAATACATAAACTCCTTGAAGCGATCTGTTGACTGTTCTGATGCCCAGCTTCGGACCATTTTTTTTTTTTCTGTTGTTGAATCCTTGTTTCCCTTTCATGAGAGAAATCAGTTGATCCCCCCCCCAATATATCTTTTTTGTTTAGCTTAAATAATACTCCCACGACTTTAATTTATTAAAAACAATTTTTATGAATTATAACTAATGTTTATCAAGAGGAAGAAGGAAAAGACTTTCTAACACATCCCAATTAATATTCGTTTTCAGCTTGGTATAGATATTAACTTTGAACATTTAATATGCTCTTGACATAATGTGGGACAGGGAAGTTTTACATCAGTAGATTTGGATCCCAAAGTTGTTCTCCACTATGGTGTTCCATCAACTGCATCTATCCTGGCTTTTGATCACACTCAACATCTGTTGGCATAGGAACTCTGTGAGTTCTTTTTATTGACCTTATGTTGAAACTATACTACTGATTCTCCATTGCCAATCTACTTGGGTAAAATATTTGAGATTTAGACAGACTTCTACATGTGAACCAAGTTGAAGTATACACTAGCTGTTTTCTATACGACATATGATATATGAGAGACCTGCAAAGTAGCTTTGACTTTTTAGTTCATACTTCTAGATTTTCTAATGGCAACATTATTTTACAGAAATATTTCTATGTTAAGTTGAAGTTTTTTTTTTTTTAATTTTATTGTTTATATTCTTTTGTTTTTAATGCGTTTAAAACTTTCCTTAAAATTTTGGGGCGCCTGGGTCCGCCACTGTGTAGACACACACATATATGTGTACACGCACACACACACAATATATATGTGTAGACACACACATACCAAGGCTGGCCCCGGCTGATCTTATAAAATTTGTTAATATGTATATGTATATATTATATGATATTTTATTTGGCCACAAATTTGGCCCCAGCTAATTTTTTATCTTCTTGGTAAGGATAATGTTTGTTTCATTACTCATTAGACTGTGAGAAAAAAGTAAAATTCTTGTTTGAGATACCGAAAAAATTAGTATCATCTTATATATTGTTTTGATTTATAATTATCTGTTTGTATTTTCCAGGTTATTTGATACTCCCTCCGGTCCTAATTATAGGAACTATTTAACCAATTTTGAGGGGATTAAGGAGAGGAGTTAAATTAGTTAATTTTACTCATTTTCCTAAAATGCCCTTATATAAATTTAAAATGACACAAGTTGCCCTAACTATAAGGAGAGGAGTTAACATATATTTGTGTATATTTATGTGAATACATATAGATCTATCCACACACACACATATATCTACATACATATATATTGACACGCATAAACATAATAGATATACATATATATATGTACACACATATACACACACATATATATAAATGCTCCTAATAATAAGTATAAATAGGGGTATTATAGGAAAAAATTGACAAAAGTTAAAACTTGCTCTTATAATTAGGACCAAAACCAACTCTAAAATGTGTTCCTATAATTAGGACCAGAGGGAACACTATTTAGTAAATACTCCATTTGGTCCTTATTTAAGGAACCGACTAACAATTCTCACAAGTCAATAAAAACAGTTAAAGTCATTAAATTTGTCCTAAAATTTAAGTAATTTTCAATATTATCCCTATTAATTACACTAAACTCTAATATCATATTAATTATTACTCTCTTTTTTCCTTGAAAAAAGAGCAATAATTAATTTTTATTAATTATTACTCTCACTACCTTTTTAATTATGGGTATACATGGAAAAAAATATTTAATGCTATTTGGAAACAAGCAAGTATTTTATAAAAAGAACCAAATATACTTGTTAGTTGGTGCCTTATAATAAAAATTAAAGATAGTAGTTCAATATGTTTATTTTTTGGCTCGGGCTAAAAAAAATTTCTGGTTCCGCCACTGCATATATGTAGACACACACAAAATATATGTGTGTAGACACATACATATATACATACATACATATATGTAGACACACATATATGTGTGTGTGTGTGTCTATAGTGTCTATAGATATTTGTGTATAGACACACGCACATATACATACATAGATACACACACACACATATATATCTAAAAATTTCGTTGACTGGAAGAGTATACGCGTCCACATACATATACTCACAAAAAATCAAACACACTTGAGAGAATAAAATAGGGGTATTTTAGGAAAAAATTGACAATTATTAGAATGTTGTCCTATAATTAGGACCAAAATCAACTCTCAAATGTTGTCTTATAATTAAGACCGGATGGAGTAGTTCAAGATAATGGTTTGATTTGATTTAGGTTTGATTATTTAGACTTAGTTTGGCACTTTAACTTATAAATATTTATGATTTAAATTAAAATTTTCATGAGATCTTTTATTTTATTTTATTTTATTTGAAAGTAAGTAAAAAATGTTGAATTTTTTTTTTTTTTTTTGGTAAGAACACGGGGCAACCAGCCCTATATTACTCCTGAATCAACACACGTCTTGGGTAGAAAGTACCCATACAATCATTGCAAAACAAATTATTAACAAAAACAGAGGTCTATCAAAGACCAAACTAATCTCATCCTGTAGAAAGTTGTAATTAGCCATAGCATCGCACATGCATTTGCTTCCCGTAGGCATGTACAAAGACAGTACTAGAAAACTGACATAAGATTCTACCAATCTGCTGAATGAGTTGAGCATTAGGTGTATCATCCACCTGCTTATCCTTCAAGATTCTCACCACTGTGGCCGAATCGGACTCTACAACTACCCTGTTACAATTATATTGAGCTGCTAATTCAAGGCCAGTAATTTTAAAAGGGCATGGAACCCGTTAGTTCGAGAGTTAAGAGTTAACTTAAGGATATTTTAGGATAAACAGGCTTTTCAAACCTCGGCCCTTTTAAGTTTGAGCCCGTCAAGGATCAAGATGACCTATTTTCACACCTCTTTCTAAGTTTCCATATATATTGATGGTCTTTGACTTTGTATATCTTTCTCTCATGAATACATCATTTTTATTATTATTTTCAAGGCATAAATATTCTTTTATTATTTAAAAATTAGAAATTCAAAACCTAAGAAATTTGGTAAATTATCCTTCACAAATATTTTCAACTCCCTAAAGTATTGTTGTCAAACTCGCGAGTTGACTTTCCGAGTTTACCGTTTTTACGTTTCTACCTTACTAAATCGAGTCAAATTTCTAGTAAATTCGTGCTAGCTGTAAACTCAATTAAACTCACGAGTTTACACACCAAATTTATCGTTTTTACGTTTCAAGCTTATAAAATTGTGTTAATTTTTTCAATTTTGTCATCCTCAATAACTTTATATATGAATTTTATAGAAATTTCTTTATTAAATATAATAAATTATGAATGTTGATATATTTAATTACAATTATTTGGATTTAAAATATATTTAAATCAAATTGTTGTAATTTTTTATATTTTAATTATTTAATTATACACTATTAATACCTATTTTATGATAAAAGTAAACTCTTACAAGTTTACGATACGAGTTTACATCACTGTCACGAGTTTGCTTAAACTCGTGAGTTTGACAACCTTGCCCTAAAGTACATAAAATTTCACTAAATTTAGAACCATGCGCAATTAACTTCCTTCACCATTAAAATTTAATCATAAATCATCCTAAACTTTTTCTTATTTTCTTTAAATCCTCCTCAACTTTCAAGTATATACAGACCACAAACTATTAATCTTATGCCCCCCCCCCCCCTAAACTTTACTTTTGTTAGTATTTAACCTCTCAAACTTTAGATTTTATGCAGATAAATCCCTAAAATTTAATCTATTTGTAGATTAATCATGAACCCAAGCTAATAGTATAAAGTTATCTATATAAATATATAAGTTCAGGTTGATTTATTGTAAAGTTATAAAAATTTGCTTCAATGAGATTTTTTTTTTTTCTTTTCGTATTCAATCACCTAATTAATCGCCACGTAGGACAATCATAATGTCATGCTCCACTAATTAATTTGACCAAAAACGCTTTAACCTGATTAATTAATAACTAGCAAAAAGCTCTGTATGAGAGACTGACTTTTGTAAAAAAATAATAATGATGATGTCAGCTAAATGAGATGCTTGCTTTGTTTAATTGAATCATTTCCCAAACCATGTTTTCATATTAGAGATCTAATCCCTGAGTCTGACCCGTGAGATGTGTGCTTTCCTATCTCTATAATAAAAAAATCATCTACCAACGGGGTTGGGACAAGTGGTAAACGATTTGTGTCGCTTAAGCAAGGTCTTGAGTTTGAGCCTTGCGAATGCAAAAAAACCCCGTTGGGAGACTCTCCCACCATAGCCAGATGCGCGACGCGAGTCAGATCCGGATTAGTCAGGGCGAAGTTCTGGTGAACCGGGTGGGCAACAAAAAAAAAAGCATCTTAATACTCTGTTTTTCAAAGACAAGATTTAGCAGAATATAATACTCAATATATTCCTCATCAGTGATCTCTGATCTATATTTATGCATTTAAAACTGCGGTCATGTGTTTGAAAATCATGATTGCTTGCACATTAAGAGAGAGTTTATCACTTTGAACTTTTCTTGTTGGTAAACAAAATGTGTCACTTTTCTCATATGCTCCTTTATGTAGGGAATGAAGGAAAGAAATGGAATATACTTTTTTTTTTCTCGATACAAATGGAATATACTTTTACATATTAGCATGTTTAGGAAAAAATGTTTAAGTATTTTAGTAGTTTTAAGGTTTTTCCAATAATAATTAACTATTTTTATTTCTTTTATAATTATAATTATAATATTTTTGTTAAAATTATTACAATATACACATATAATATATATGTATTATTTGTTAATTCAAGTCTTTTTCAGTCATTTTTCATCTAAACTTGATTTTGAGATAATCATTCGAACACATATAATTATGATTTTTAGAAAAATAATATTAATATATGTAGTATTCAATAAGATTCATGTCTTTTTCAATCATTTTCTATCTCAACCGACTTTTCAAATCATAATCCAAACACATTTCCATTTGGAAAAAAGCTACTTTTACTACCGTTAATACAAATACAAATCACATTTACAATCTAACTTTTTTCCTATGTTACTAATGCAAAAGTCACGTAGAAAATAAGTCGGTACTAACCCAATCAGGCTCAATATATCTGTATCTATATTTGACTATTACTGGAAGTATTGAGTATTCCAAGCTCAAAAGCCTATGCCTATAGTCTCATCTATTTACAGTAGTATTACCGGATGAGCTGAAGGGAGGACCAAATGTGTTTTGTACAATATAAGCAATTACAGACACAGCCTTCTTGAGGAGGACACAAATGTGTTCATTTACTATTTCTTCTCAACCGCTTGCTTCACAACCTTCAGTTGAAGAGAAAGATGATCGTGTGGGTTTGTGAGCACTTAAAACAAGTACTTTTACGCCTTACAAGACAAAACTCCTCTACAATATTTACCTTGGATAGCGTAAAATTGCTTAAAAGAAGCTGATCCAAACAAACGCGGTCTGGATCATGTGAATACACCTGGATCCAAACAAATCGAGGGTTGGGTAAACACACCTGGATCATGTAAAGAGTACTCAGTGTCTCTGCTCCGAGAAGTAGATGCTTCACAAAGATTAGACACAATGTGTGTGGGGCCCACGTGCCCTGTATCTATCTCTCTCTAAGAAGCAAAGAAAGAGAACTCACGTGGATGTAAGTTATGTGAGCAAACTGTTCCATCGTTGTTGAAGGGCCTCATATGCCATAGAACAAGGTGAAGCCACCAACTGGAGTCTTCCATCTATGACAGTCTCAGTCGCTAGGCTCAGCCTTGATAGTGTATTGACGGCCTTGTCAATTGACATTTCAACCTGCTTTTTCAAGTTGTTAATTAATACTCTCTCCAATCCTTAATATAAGAGCTAGATAACTAATTTGTAGATATTAAGGAAATTAGTTTAATTTAACTTTTATGTAACAAATGTGTGTTGAATTCTCTAGAATACCATTTCTAATAATGTGTATTGCAACTAATCCTTGTTAGAAACCCCCATACTATATAAACTCAATAGGGATGCGTCGGGGAAAAAAAATATAAATTTGGGAGATAAAGTGGATTGAGGTCTTATATTTAAAACCAAAGTAAAAACCAAAATAAACACCTTATCCGGCTCTTATATTTAGGACTGGAGGTAGTACTACTTCATACAGTAACCATTGTCACCACCATTGCCATATGAGAAGTAAAGAGAGAATAATCAAGCATTACCTTTACTTTAAAGGCTTCGAACATAAACCTCTCACATTTGTCTTGAACACTTTGTCGACAAGTGACCTACATGTAGGAATTTAGTTATGTATAACGGTGCACATCTCCTCTAGTGTTTCAAGAGTCTCATGAAACAGGAGGAACAAACCTGATCCTTCTCTGCTTTGAGCAGAATGGCATAAGCCAAAATAGCTTCCTTGTACTGCAATTGTAAGTATCAGCAACTATTAAGTTTCTTGATGGGTAAATACATCACTATGCATCTAATCTGTAAGGCTGGAACGTTAAAAAGGGCCAGACTTTTCACTTCAGTCCATAGATTTTCAAGATTTCAGTCAAGACACTCAATTTCATAATTTTAATTACATGTAATCAGGTCATAATTGTCAATATCTACCAAAATTATATTACCTGTTAAGTGTATTTGATCATGACCTAAATAAAAATTGAACACCAGCAGATAATATATTTCCAAAAGGGCTTCCTAAATCATGTCTTTCCAAGTTCATCACATAAACTGGTGAGACAAAAACTTCAAACGAAGAATTAAGGAGTTGATCTAAAAAGGAAAATTTTTTATATCGTCCTTCTACACTGTGAAATAGTGGTAACCAATTATAGAAATGGAACATAGTGTACTTGCCAGACTAAAATTTCTGTTATTACTACTTGGATACTTTTATGAAGGCAACCAAAACTTACATTGCTGCATATGCAGAATAATTTGTAGTTCTTATTTTGTTGAACTATCTACCTTCAAAAGTTGGAAAGATAAATGCATCAAAAACAGGAGAGAAGAGTTTCTCACTTGCTGCTGCTCAGAAGCATCTAGAAGAAAATGAACAGAGCCAAAGCCACTGGCTAATGTTTTCTCATAAAGAGTCTTGTTGACTAATAGCTGCAATAAAACATCCACACAACTCATAAGTTTTCGTTTACACAAATTGAGGCCTAAATCATCATTATCATCTCTAGCGTGACAATCTTAGTATGTGTAAAAGAATATCGTGTTAACTCACCTGATACCGATCCCACGTCTGCTTGTAACCTAAGACTACACGAGTCACGTATATTATTAGAGCACTTATAGCAACCACATCAAGAAATATAGCTGACCTGTCATAACAATTAAAATATTGTTACAGGCACTCATAATATGTTCAAAAATTCAAAACAGGGGATAGATCAATTCAAAAGTCGCAAAATGTAGAAGAATGACAGTTCATAATATGTTCAATTCAACAATATGTGCATGTAGCTTGCAGAGGTATACTGTCAAGCTAGACAATATTTTTCATAACAGGGGATAGATCATGAACAGAAACAAAAAAAATTCACAGGATTCAGGAATAAATATGCTTTGTGAATGACATATTCCAGATTCTTAAGGCACGGTTTACCAAGAATCAGAAAAACCAAATTACAATTAAGTCAAATCCCTGATAGAAATTTGCAGCAACGTTTTTCATAATAGTTAATATGAGAACAAAGATATACATACGGTGAAGATAAGACATTCTCAAATTTGTAGTTAATGACGAATGCCAAAAGCCCCAATATTGAAGCAGCATCCAAGCGGACCTGTGAAGTCAAAGTTGATGTCATCGGGCTAAACAATATAGGATAAAGAAACCTTCACTTTAAACAAACAGCATCATATCATGAAATTCTAATTAAATTAACAAAAAAGGAAAGCATGACAACCTTTTAATAATTTATTATCAGAAAAATTTAAACTAGTAGTGAAAGTTTTAGCTGATTAGTACATACAGTGTCTATGACGCGGAATGATAGCTTTTTGTGAGGGAAAATTACCTGCAAACAACATTTAACAACATCTGAGGAGTTAAACAATAATTATATTTCCATAGAAGAAACATTACATCAGAAGCAACATTTTGAAGATCTGAATAACCAAAATTTATGACTAGTGACATATGAGATATGAGACAACTGACAGTCCCTGCAGTTGCATAAGTTTTACCGATAAATCTGGAATAGGAATTCTTTCATAGATCTTTAGCTGCAACTCTGGAACTGAAGCTTTATCTTTGGCATCTCTTTCACTGACCTCCTTCGTATAAAGTAAAATTAACTCTTCGAATGCTGGCTCCTATAATGATAGTATATCAGGGAGCAACTTGTTTAGATGGTTATATAATTTTATACAGCATTAAACAATTGCAAAAATATGTGCATAGTGACAAATGACAAATACCTGGAGAACTGACTGTGAGAAAAGTATCGCAAGTGAAGTTTTCAACATCTTCCAGGGATTATTTCCACAGTATTTCCGTGTTGCAGGCCTCCATATATCACTTAGTGACATCCTTGGCAAGAAAGTAGGCCTGGATGGATAATTCTATTGCTGTGTCATCTCACAAGATGATGTTTCAAGTTTCAACTAAATTACACCTAAAACTTGCAAATTAAAAAATTTACCAAGCACATAAACTAACTTGCCATGAAAAACTTTATATGACATCAAAAGAGTTAGATGTTATTTCATAGATATATTATCTTTCCAATTACATTAGGTCTACTACATGGCTTCAGTTTTATATCAAGTACACCAATTGTGATCCTTAATTGACAAAATAAATAAAAATATATACGATAAAGACTAAATCTGTTTGAGTCTTTTAAAGTTTTATGATTCACAAATCTGTACAATCCAGCTGTACTATGCTGTGCGAAGCAATTTGAGCACAAACGTCTAGGAATCAGCCTCTGATGTTAATGGAGGTTGAAAGCATCACCATTCAAATAGAGTTTATGTTTACCTAGAAGCTGTGAGATAAATATCATGTCATCAAAGAAGTTGTCTGTGTTTGACACAGATTAAATTCTTGGTACTCATGTCAATGCTCCCACTGCATTGAATGGTACTACTTTTATGAACAAAAACTATCAAACTTAAATAATTTAATGCTTGTTAAATACTTCTTATATGTTTTAAGGCATATTTCAGTATACTTCGTAGTGCTTTCATACTAATATATCAATACTTACATAGTTGTATATATTTTTAAAATAAATGTCCATGCTGCATCCAATCCAGACATGTCATTTTGTCTGTGCTTCATCTATCTTGTGTGTATGCTTCATAGCCTAAAATTATCACAGCATCTAGTAGAAATGAAACCAGCATATTTCATGGAGAGATAAAAGGATTGATATCATGTGTGAATAAAAGAAGCATCTAGAAGAGCAAAATAAGTTTAAAAAAATTGAAGAGCAAACAAACCTCAGGTGAGGTTCAAGAGAATTAGTATCATTGTCAACCTCAAAAGTTGTTTCACGTGTTGGGGGAATAAGTCCAATCCAAGAAAGCAACCTCCTAAAGAGCTTTTCACGGGGACCAACTGGTGACAAAATCCCTTCATATCGAGCTACTGCCTTCTGTGCTGCCAGCCCAATAGGGAGTTCTCCATTATTTAACTCGTTTAACCATCGTTGTTCATCTGAAGCGCTGCCATTATAAAGTAATGATTTCTGAAATACTGACACTTCATTTAGCCAAAGCTTCAATCTATCTGTCCACTTTTGTACTTCTGGTTCCTGACTTGCATTTTTAGAAAGCTGCATAAGAGTACAAAACATGTTAGAAATGATATTTAAAGAAATAAAACTCAGACACAACTTTCACATGAGTCAAAAGGAATCTATTATTTTCTATATTTGACAAGCTAGACCTAGATGAATATATTTTTATGTTGGCTAACAACAACAACAAGCCTTATCCCACACTAGGTGGTGTTGGCCAAAAGAAGGGAAAAAGAATATATTTGTCAACAAAATATGAGTGAAGACTTCCACTTGCCATGCTTGACAAATGATATATGAATAAATATCTAAGATTTATGTTAGTGGTGGAAAAGCTAAATGATGGAACTGCCACAAAATAATGACCTCATTTATCCAAGTGCCAAGTTTCCCTAAGGGTTTTGATATAATAGAGAAGATACTTCGCAGAAGTCTAGACTGAAGGTAATCCAATTTTTCAACAATTAATAGGCCCTTCTGCTTCTCAGTTGCATATCCCCGCCTACAATAGAAAAACGGTGATACGTTATTCTTGCATAAACAGAATAAATATGCTAAATTTTGTAAATTATTCATATCTCAAACATTACTTGAATCCAGAAGCTTTATTTTACCAGAGTATATATATTAAAATTCATATTGATTAAACCCATTCACACCCTCAAAAAAAGATTTTACAATGTTTCCTTTTTTAAAAGCAAAAATAGTACATCAATTTCTGGACATTTTAAAATTCAATATGAAAATAGAAAATCCACATATTCATGGAATTACCTAAATATTATGGCATTGGACTCATACGCTCTCTTCCAATCAATGTATATCGGCAAAGTCAGAAGATAGTCTGTGTTCAAGGCAGATGTTAACATCAGATCCCTAGCTGATAGTTCCTCAAATTGAGCATCTGAAAGAAGTTGCATGAAAGCACGTTGGAATCGAGAAGCAACAGTAACTCTGCAAACAAAGAAAACAAAATTGCCAATAAAAATTTAACATAATAAAACAATAGCACTCAAATGAATGTCCCCTTTTCTTTCAAACATAAATAAGCATACTGATATCACAAGTTATGCTGCAACAGCTTTCATCTCATCAACCCAGGGTATTACCTCCTTCAATTGATTCATTTTGAAAAACAAGATTAACATCTATTTCTAGCAAGTTCATTATCTTCATTTAAATGATGATTTTGTCAATTTGGTTTTCCTATGCAATGTAGTTACTTTCCAGATGGAAGGATCCCAAGAAGATCAAACAGCACCTGATAGAAAACTAGTAGTACCCAATTTAAAAATGAAAAATTGAGAAATGGAAATGACATCTTGGGGAACTAGAAGAACTGTAGAACAAACACAGTTGGTCTTTCCAAGTTTTTGGGAAAGTTCAATGTCACACCACTGAAGTCCTAATATGATCTTTTTTACCCAATTGACCTATTTCCTATAAAGTTATTGAACAGAAAAGTAAATGATGATATGTGATTTCAAGTTTTGTTAAAAGCAAATTCTTGCACCATATTAGGAAGAATCATCACACTCTCAGGAGAGTACCTGGACCCCGTATTAGAATCTTTCTTGCTACTTTTCTCCAGAGAACGTAAAAGACTTCCCAGGTCTAAACCATTGTTGAAAAAAGGCATTTGCCATTCAGCTTCATCAACCATATCTTGATAGGCCTCACTGTCCTCAATTCCAAGGCTTCTACCACTGTTAATTCCATCAGACTCATACCCATTCTCCACGTGTTCCATTTCTGAATCAGCTGAATTTGGTGGACTGAAGTCCTCTGTTTCCACTGAATTGCTAACCTGATAATCAGAACGCATCTCTTCTAAAATCCTTTTGTGCTCAGCATGAAGTATAGAGTCTAAGCATCTGTAATTATGCCAAAGAGGCGCATAATGAGATAATGGGGACGGAGCAGATCACAAATATATTAGCAAAAAGCTGTTGATTACATAGGGTTCAGTTCCTTATCTCACTCCACCTTAAAGAAACATATGCGTGGAACAAAACATCAATGTATAATATAACATAACATTTATAGAAGGGCAACTATAACCAATGTTCACATGAGGCCCACACTAAATAAGAGAAGTAATTGCTTTTCTATTTGACCCAAACAACATGCAAGAGATCTCCAAGTTAGTTAACTTACAATCGCATAGATATTCTACAAAGGCTAATTATTACATTAGCATTCAATCATGGACATGACATGTCTAAAAGCATCAAGAAGTCGCACCAGCATGTACATGCGCGCGTTCAAATAATAAAAGAATGGTTCAAATAATCTTACAATCCAAGGCGGCGGAAGTGATGGATATCATCTTGGTCGTCGGATTTAAACATCATGGAAATGATAGCATCTAAAAGGTCTGACTTGGAAACAGGTATGTATTTCTGTCTGGGAACTTGTACTTTAGAGATCCCCACTTCCTCATCCTCATCCTCATCGTGGTGTTGTTTGTGTTTGCCATTCTGGCTCTTGTTCTTGCTCTGCTTGACCTGCGTCTGTATTAACTGCTGAGTAGAGGAGCCATTGGGTTCTAAAGGAAGTATGGCCATGTCCCTGAGGCCAGTGGCTGAACAAGAAGGAACCCTGGAGATGCTCATAGAAGTAGTAACACGGAAGTGAAACAATGTCTGTGATTGCGGAATCGGAAGAGCGTTTCCCGCAATACTCGTGCCTCGCCAACATGCTGACATGTTCTGAAGACCTTGAGCCTGAAGAAGAAGAAGAAGCAGAATGGTGCTGAAACTGGCAAAGAGTTGAACCAGATGCCTCAGTGCCTTAGGACGCCCAGATTAACGGCACGAACAACGTACAATTGGATAAGGAAAATTGAAATTTCCACAAAAGATCATGTGGTTTCCTTGTTGCAGATAATCCCTTCCTCTACGCGTAGTGGAAATGATCGAGACGATGATTTTGGACGGTTGTAAAAATTATGAAAACCGTATGGCTGGCTTTTTAATATTTGAGGATAATACAAAACTTACTCTCTTTGTCCCAGCAAAAACAGTCAGTCTAAGTCTAGTTTCCCTAGTCGAACTCTGGCTGAAACTTACTCTATCAGGTGGTGCTAGTTGATAAGGATAAAAAACTAGTGCAATCCATTGTAGGGAAGAAGTTAGCTAGACAATCTGCAGTTGATAATATTGAGACTTTTTTATTAGCTGTTCTTTTGATCACTGTGTGAACTGGCTTTTAAACTACTGCATTTTTTTGCCTTTAACACTCAAATTTAAGTGAATCCAAACAGGCCCAAATTTAAAGTCGAGACATTAGGGCGGACATTAAGGGTGGGAATAGGCCAGACCCTTATCAGGGGCCTATGGCCTGACATGTTTAGGACTTGATATGGTTGAACCTGTTTATTAAAAAGGTCAGGTCAAGACATATTTAAAGGCCTGTGTAAATAAGCTAGACCTTTTTTTATTAAAGTCTGGCTTGTAAGCCTTCATGTCTGACCTATTTACACATTTAATAAATATAATTATATTTATATCATATAAATAACAAAATATTTAATTTTTTATTCTTATATTCTAATTTCAAGTATAATTAATTATAGTATTAACTCTATTCTTATATTAGTTAATTATGACATTTAAGGCCTGCAAAATAAGGCCTTTTTAAAGGCCTACATCGTAAGTAGGCCTTTAAAAAAGCTTCAGGCCCAACTAGGCCTTATGAAGGCTCAGGTCTGAGCCTAAAAAAAAGCTTGTATTTAGGCTCAGGCCTTTTACCTTTATTATCGATTCAGATCTATTTAGCCAAAGTCTAGTCTATTTCTATCTCTGATGAACATGATATAGGGATTATGATGAATAATGAGATAAACCAGTATTAAAATTTCACCTCACACATTCCTATCCTTGAAATGAAAAGGAGGGGGACCAAAAATTAGGACCGCAGGTTTCTATGGATAAATTTGCATTAAAACTAACTATGATCATACTTTTTTTTAATCAAGGCTTTCATTTTTAATTAGTCCGTATAAGTAAAAATACCCAAGAAAGTCAATTATTTAGAATTAATTATCACCCTCTTCGAAACAGAGGCGTAAAAAAGATTAATTCAATTTAAAAAATAATAATAATTAAAAAACATGCAGTATTTGCAAATTCTTCTCGCAGAAATTTATCCGTTTGCAATAATATCATAATTCGCGGGCTTGTTTGCGCCATAAAATGCTTACAAAAAAATCAGACCTCATAAGTCATAACACCCATAATTATTTTTTTATTATTATTTTTGTTTCCCGAAGAAAAAGTTTAAATTTTTCTGATGTACCCTAATTCCCACACCCCTCGTCGTTTTTGCTCCTTCTCTGTACTCCGTCTCTAACCCTCATCCAAAATTTTGAGATTTCATTTCATTTCTCTGTTCCTCCATGAATCTCCCTCATTTACGAACACCTATCTCTCTAAATCCCGTCAATCATCAGAATCGGTTTTTCTTGCCGGTAACATGCTATTTCCGCCGCCAAACATCTCACAAGCAATCAATATCGGCGCAAATAATCCCAGCCAGAGACAGAGTAGTAGATTTTGGAAAATACAAAGGCAAGATGCTAGGAACCCTACCGTCCAGCTACCTCAAATGGATCTCGAAGAATTTGCGTGCACGCGACTTCGAGGAGTGGGCGAATTTAGCAAATCAAGTCCTGCAAGATCCAATTTACAAAGACCGAATCGAGTGGGAGTTCGCTGAGAATGTGTTGAACGGTAATCGATCCAGGGCCGTGTCTTCTTCGAGAGACGGTGATGCCAGTGCTGTTTCTGAATTGTTAGAGATAAGCGAGAGGTTTGGTTGGGACAACGATGATAAGGCCGGTTGGGGCAAAATCAACTACGAGCTTCTTGGCACATCTCATGGTGGTAGAATTCCGAGACTTGAGAGAAGTGAAGAGGAAGACGATGAGACGATGACGATGAAACAGAGAGAACGAAGGTTGGAGGTTGAATCGGAAGTTTCAGAGAGGAGGAAGGAGAGAAGAGAGAGGCAGAAGAAGAAGACGACGGAGACAACGGAGAAGGGTCGAATTCCCAGAATGTGGCGGGAAACTGAGAGGAGTAATACGGGAATGAAGGAAGAGAAGAGGGCTAGCTTTGTGAATGGGACCGACGGTGATGATGACGGTGGCGACGGCATAATATATCGGTCCCAGATAGAGATGGAGCGAAATGGCAACCCATTCCCTGGACGGGAAGCCCTTCTGAGGAAGGTGGCAAACCGCCGGCGACTGGACCTCTAGTTTGTTGAAGTCGGAAATTCGTGATTTTCCGGTTAGCTTTTGTGCCCGGTAGGTGCTTTTCCAAGTAAATGATTTTTTCTTTTTGCCATAAAAAAATTAGTTTTTTTTTTTGTTGAAGTAAACGAATTAAGAAATTAGCTTTTTGTAGTTAAATCTATTTAATCGATATGTTTCCACATTAAACATTTTTTTTAGTAAGGGGTTGAGTTCCTCTTTTAGTCTACATACTCATCCAATCAAGATTTGCCCGCGTTTAAAATTGAGAGTGTTGGTAAATTTAGGTGTAAACATTTGTAGCAAAAAGAAAAATGGAAAATGATAAATAAATACCATCTAAATTTGTAAAATCCCCATAAGCCTACCAAATTTGTAAAAAGATTGAGAACTGACAATGACCTATTAGGAATAGGGCCGCCACTGGCTGGGCACCGGCCATAGGCGGTTGGGTTTTTTTTTTTTTTGGGGGGGCGGTTGGGTTTTTTTTTTTTAAAAATAAAGATTTATTGAAAGTGTGGGAGGTGGGGCTCCACCTCCATGTGGCCAAGTGACCCAAAGTTCCTTTAATATATATATACATTAACAAATATATATATTCTTGGGAGAATCCCTTATAAAGACAGTTGAATTACTCAAATTCTAATTTAGGTTACTAAACTTAAAAAAGTATTAATTAGGTTACGTGACACAATTAGGGATTTAGAATTTGGACAAAATTACCTCCATATCCAATCATCATTCCAATTATTTTTCTTGGTCGCCCGATATAGTAGTGTTTGATCTCCCACCCGGTTTATTGGGTATATGTATTCTATCATCCGCATAGAAAATTCGAAATTGATCACCAATCCAATTAGTTCCAATTGATCTTATTATCCGCTCTAAGGGAAATGCAATGTTAGTAGAAGAATCTAATTACGGACCAAATCCTTCATTGGCGTCATTGCAACCATTGTAGCCTCTGATGCAATAAACCACATCGAGCTTCAGATTTCGGCCAATCTCTGGCAACAGCTACGTCTGTTTCTCTCTCTCCACCAGGGCCAAAAAGCTTTTACTAGGGCTAATCTAATCTCTCGGAGACCTTCTCTTTTTTTAGACTATGGGTGAGGGGTATTATCAGAAAATAACAAACAATTTTTTTTTTTTTTTTTTGAAAGAAAAAGTTTTGGAGGGTTCGGCATCGAGTCCCCCACCAAGGCCGGGGCACGGCCCCGGCTCTATGAGCACTTCGGGGACTTACGAGATCGCCTACCAAAGGAGTCCCAGCGACGGCAGAGGGGATCGAACCCACGACCCAAGGGCCTAATCCTGGATCCCTTACCATCTAAGCCAACTCACATTGGTGAAAATAACAAACATTTAAATATTCTAGATTAGGTCATTGACCCAATTTAAGATTTGTTTAGTTTACCAACCTTATATAGAATTTGCCTATTTTAATTGTCTTTATATGGGAAATGCGTTATCACAAATCTTTCAACGGCAGTTACAAATCTTTTAACAACATTTACAAAATTTTCAACGGCATTTACAACTTTTTTTTTAGGTTTACCTTTTTTTTTGTCTCTGAGGGACAAACAAAAAAGTAATGCATTATCACAAATCTTTCAACGGCAGTTACAAATCTTTCAATGGCAGTTACAAATCCCACACTTTCAATGAATCTTTTTAATAAAAAAAAAAAAAAAATCATCGCCGGTGGCCACCGCCCAACCGGCGATGGCCCTCTAGTGGCCGGCGACTCTTCGGTAAGGATCATTTTTATTTTTTTAAATTTATTTAAAACTAAGAGCAAAAGGATAATTTCACTCGAAGTTGCATATTCCTCATAGGTCCTTGTCACTTCTCAGTCTTTTTACAAATTCGGTGGGGTTCTGGGGATTTTGTAAATTTAGATGGTATTTATTTATCATTTTCCCAAAGAAGAATGATAATTAATAAAAACTTTGTAAAATTATTAAGGTAAAATATGAATATTTAGGTGGTGGGATATAGAATTAGGAATAATTAGGTTTTGATTCAGATATTTAGGGTTGTTATAAATACCATATAAAATTTCAAAACCCCTAAAGGTCTATTAACATTTGTAAATGACATAAAGGTGATAAGGATTAAATTGAGATTTTAAAATATTGATAAATTTACCATTATACTTTCAATTTTTAAATAAAACAAAAAATGAGCGCCCCAGGTTCAGGTGTCCGCGATGCTCCCTTAGTCTGAATTGTTGTCGGAAAAAATGGAGGTCTAGCGATAAAGACAGAGATGATGGTGTGGAGGTGGTCGTTGGTGGTTGGGGAAAGAAGAAGAGAGGGAGTAAGGATGAAGGTTCACCAGAAAAAAAGAATGGAAAAATGACGATGGTGGTGCCTAAGACAGTGAAGACATGGGGTGGTGGTGATAAATGGAGAGGACGACAATGGTCGTATCCCCCCCCCCTCTCTCTCTCTCTCTGTGTATGTTTCTTCAAAACAGAAATGAGAAGCATTTGAAGGAGGAAGGAATTGGTTGGGTGTTGTGATTTCTGAGAGGTTGCGCTAGGAGAGAAGAATTATGCAGCTCGGGGAAGAATTTGATTGAGGATATTGGAGAAAGCTAGGAAACTAAGGAATAAGAAGGTGAACAGTAATGAGATTGACATAAATGTTGGGGGAATCCTGACTTGCATGTGTTCATCAGCAAATGTGTTTGTCAAAACCATTATTAAACTTATCAATCTTGTAACATCTCAAATTTTGGAATTTAGAAATTAGAAATAATATGAGGGAATTAATTATGGAAAGATTTGGCCTTAATTATTATAAAATTAATATTTGGAATTTAAAGGCATAATTTCCATTGATTAAGGATAAATAGTTGGAAATAATTTTGGCCTAAATATCCAGGATATAATAGTTTGTGGCCTAAAGAATTTATTTGAGAACAAAAAAAAAAATCCTTAAATAGAAATAAGGATTTAATTTCCATCAATTATTTAAGGGGTTTAAACTTCTCATGTTGCATGAGAAGAAGAAGATTCTTACACACACATGAAATGGTGGGACCCAGATATATATATAATACTAATTTTATATATATATATATATATATATATATATATATATATATATATGGGTCCCACCATTTTATGTGTGTGTAACATGAGAACCTTGCCTTGTAGAGAATGAGGGAATAACCGTAGCTTCAAAACATCTTGGGGAACTCCATTTTGCTTGAAAGAATCACACACTTCCAAGAAGTACATCAAGTGCTTGTTAGCATCTTCATTGTAAAGACCATGAAACATCCCATGCATTTGAAGCATTGTTATCATAACCGGCTTGATCTCAAAGGTACGTGCTTGCATTTCCGGCATCCGAATGCAAGATTGAGGACCTTGCATATTCCGACTAGCAAATCGATCTCTTGGCTCTCTGGTTAGAGCGTGATAGCTTTACCTGGCAAGTGAAGGGATCGATTCAGCATGTATAAGCGAACATGAGAATATACTTCTCCTACAATATGAGAAGTGTTTTTCCCATTATTTAATGTTGCAATCAAATTGAAAACAGGTATATAAGTGTTGGAATTAGTGGTATTATGAGTGTTAGACTATACATTTAAACCCAATTCTCTAATAAATCAATCCAGCCCACAACCACTCAATTGGTTAGTTCCCTTGGTGAAACACGCAAGCAAAGAAGCATACAATGGGGGAAAAAACTGAACACAGATTAAAGAGTTAAACCAGCCCATGATTCTTCTCATCTCGCCCCTACGTATTAGTCCCATCCAGCCAATATATCCAGTGCTATTTCCTGAATATCTGATGTAACCAAAACGAAGAGAGAACAACAACACATTAACGCCGAGAAAATGCAGAAAAGTTAAGATTCACACAGCGTCCATCACGAAATGCAGAAGCAATGCCATACCTCTTCCATGCTTCTCGAGCCTCACCAAGCGTTGAATACCCTCCGGTCCGTCATTCTTTTTCTCAGACTGGTCCAAGTGTCCCTATATGTATGTAAGTTATGGGTATACATTGAAAAAATAATAATTAACGCTCATTGGGAACAAGTAAGTGCCTTATAAAAAAAACCATACACTTGCTAGTTGGTGCCTAATAATAAGAACTAGAAAGAGTATCTCTTTAAATCTCTTTGGTGACTTAGCCCTCTTAAATCCAACAAATTATTCTGGAATGCTAAGTTGAATGCAACATATTGACTGTGATGTAAGAGCTGCCAACTTAAATATCAAGCTTCTACACCCACCTTTCTTTCTTTTGTCTTATTTTCTATATTGTTGAAGCTCATCATGTTATACTTCTCTGCCCCTTCATTTAGCAAATTGGTCATATTAACACAATGTCGCTTTTGCTTCAATGGCAGGAACAGTTACGTACACACTGTTTCATTAAATGGAATGTCATTGTTTTGATTATTATTTTATTAAGCTTGAAGCAACATGAGGCATTTATTAGTTTAATCAAATAAGTAACTACCATCCCCACCAAAATAACTTAATGCGAAATAAGCACATATGCCCTTGTTAATGATAAAGGGATATTGCTACATTCGGAAATACTATTATATGAGATGACTATGACAATTGAAAAAAGAAAAAAGAGGGGGTCATTAAAAAATGATTGGTTACCAACCAAACAACATTGTTGAACTCTAAGGGCCTATTTGGTACGCAGAACGTATGAGAAGGAAATGGAATATGAGCAGGTTTTCTTGTTTGGTACATTTTTGTGTCCAATCTTCCCACGAAATCAAATTCTCGGGCCCACCTTGGATCTACCAATCTTTCTTTAAAGGTAGAAATATAAGATCTCACAAAAATTGGTGGGAACCCAAGTTCTCCATGAACAGTAACGCTTTCGGACATATTTATCCCTCATACAATATTTATTTTCTATAAGGAAAGAAAATATGATTGAATTTGAATTTATGCGATAAATTCAAACTTGGTAAGAAAATATTTTAGACAAGTTCAAACTTTTTTTTTTTTTTGCGAAATAAATACTTCGTCATGAAATTTGAATTTAACCCATAAATTTGTTTTTTTTTCTTGAGAAATAAATACTTCTTCATAAAATTAAAATTTGATATATAAATTAAAATTTGTATAAAATTCGAATTATTAAGAAAAAAATATTTTTCCTTTTTATTTTGAATTAATTACTTTTAAGGGTAAAATAGATATTTCCTAATTATTTACCAACTGTCACCTCTTCATTTTCTTCCTACCAAACAACTCATCGTTTTTCAAATAATCTTCCCTCATCCCTCAAAATCTTCCCTTCTCTTTCTTTCCCTCTTTTAAGTTTATTTCCTTCTTCAAATCTTCCCCATACCAAACAGCCCTAAGCGTATTTTTAAAGGTTTTGAATTATTCAATTATGTTGAGATAAGGATGATACAAATGTGAACGTTTTCAGGGATTCATTAAAAGCACTTAACCTTGGGGCTCCTTCAACTATTCATCCCCTTGTTGCCAACAACATAAGAGATGATGATATGCGTGATTAATTCTATTTGTAGGGCAATGAACAAATGCCCCAATTGACTTTAAAGTGTTTGGTAACTTCTGACACCGTGATTTTAAAAGTCTTTTTCTGCAAGCCGAGATAAAACTTATCTCATATACTTACTTCATAAATCGTAAAATCATTTAATACTTATTAAAGCAATAGATTCTAAAAAGTGTTTATGAAAATAAATGTTGCAAGTAAGTCAATAAGCACGTTTATAAAAGGTATGATCATATATGTGATTAGATTGTCACACTTTATTTTGCGAGGAAGTGAACAAAGATTGACTTTTTTTTTTTGATAAAATTGCCACAAATTAAACTATCCTTTATCGAGCATTTTGCAAGCTAGTCTCCATAGTCAAAACGCTATTGTGTAAGGATGAGTTCGTGATAGATTTTCCTTCGAACACCGCGAATTCCGACGCCGCCACAACCACCAGCACATAATGGCAAACGTGTTTCTCCACTCCACCCATCCGTCCGTTCACTCTTCCCACAGTGACAGAGGTTCCACCGAATCCATTGGTCAAAGGCCATGGTGTTGAACTTCCTCGAGTGTTGCCTTGGTACAATACTCCTCCAGAGATCACTCGTGTTTGGGCAATCCAGTAAAACATGATGCGGGGACTCTATTTGCGTGTTGCGGATCGGACGAGTGCATCCGTCGTCGCCCCGCTTACATCTCGGACTCATTTGTCGGTATCCTCTTGTGTAGGACAAGCCACAAGAACATCTTACATCGTTGTGGAATCAATAGCTTCCACGGTTTCTCCCATATCAGTTCTGTTGCCGTGTCACTAGTGAGGGACTCATGGCGGACTTCACACTAAAATCACCATTCTTGGTCCACTTCACCGAATACCCCCATTAGGCGGGTCCTCAAGCCCTCCTGAACCTTGCTCCATGTGCGTTTGACTCCATTCCAAAGATTCGACCCTTGGCGTGCCATATTGATTCTTGGTATAGTGTCGGAGCCACAGTTATATTTATTTCTTATAACCTTCACCCAAAAATCATCCTTCCTAGTTGAGAGATTCCACCCTAGCTTCATGAGGTGAGCTTGGTTGTGATAGTTAGTATGTCGAATCCCTAATCCTCCCTTGGGTTTCGGCTTGCAAATCACATCCCAAGCGACTAGAGGAATTTTCCTTTGCTCTTCGATACTCCCCATAAGAACCGACGGTTGCATTTATCCAGTGAATCACACATGCTTGGTGGGGAGGAGAGATGTTTGCATGACATACCAGGGATAGCCGTAGTGACCGAGGAAATAAGAGTAGATCTACTGCGAGAGGAGAGTGACTTTGCTTTCCAATTAGACAGTCTAACCTTTACCTTGTCCACCACATACTGATAGGACTCCTTAGTCACGCGTTTATGATGAAGAGGAACGCCTAAATACTTGCCCATATCACTTGTAATTGAAAATCCCAGCGAATCGCACATCTCCTTTCTTCTAACATGGTTGACATTTTTTGAGAAAAATACTCTGGTTTTTTGATAATTAATCTTTAAGCCAGAACTCTCACAAAATACCTTAAGACAAGACTTGATAGTTTTGACCTGATCCATTGACGCTTCTGCAAAGAGCATGATATCATCTGCGAAAAAGAGATGTGAAGTAGGAGGCCCCGTTCTGGTGAGGTGGATTGGCTTCAAAGCCCATCAAGAATGGAAGCTTGGATAAGGTGTGCAGTTTTCCATACAGATGACAAACAAATAGGGTGAAAGTGGATCACCTGCCGTACTCCTCGAGATGGTTGGAAGAGTTCGGCTTTATCCCATTCCATAACGGTTGCATTTTCGAGGTAGACACGCATTGGTTAATGATGTTAACAAGGCTACTTGGAATATTAATTTCTGAAGACATTTCAACAAGAACTTCCAGTTGACCCGATCATAGGCTTTCTCAAGATCAATTTTGATAGCCAAAAATCCTTTCTTCTTCTTCATATTGCGCATGGAGTGAATTACCTCCTGAGCCACGATAATATTATCACTACTATGTCTGCCGGGAACAAAACTACACTGATTTGGGGCTATCACTTTGGGAGAATAGGCTTCAACCGGTTCACAATAATTTTTGAGACTACCTTGTAAATAACATTACAGTGATTGGTCTCAAATCCCCAGAGTTTCGGGATGATCTGGTCCCGGGGATTTAAGGGCACCCATACTGAAGATAGCAGCTCTGACTTCAGAATCTGAGATATCACTGTTGCATCTTTGAAGTAATCCACCTTCCACACAAGGATATGACATATGACATTCAAGAGTTGGTCGGTTTAGCACGTCCTCCGACAGGAGATTGGAGAAGAAAGAGGTGGCCAAATCTTTTATTAGCACGGTGTCAAATACCCAATTGCTGCAGCGTCTTTAATAGCCTCTATCTTTTGGATTTCCGTCGGTGGTTGGCTTAGAGCGTGAAAGTACCGAGTGTTCCGATCACCATACACCGACCACTCTGCTCTAGCTTTCTGCGCCCAAATAAGAGATTCTTGAAGAAGCACATCCTCAAGATCCTTCCAGATAGCTAGCTGAAGCTCCTCGTATTTGGGTAGAAGGCCCCGCCTTGCTACGACCCTAGTAATTCCATCAAGTCGACGTAAGAGATGTTTCTTCCGTCCCTCCGTGTGTTTGAACACTTCTTTATTCCACTTGGAGCATGCATGGGTGAATTGGGAGATATTTTGAATCCATGGGGTGTCTTGAATCCAAGACGGCCGATGAGGATTAGGAATACCCACTGTCGAATCCAACTGGAGGAGCAGCGGACGGTGATCCGATTTAAAGAAGGGTAAGTGCACAACTGATGCATTGGGAAACATAGAAGACCACTGATCATTAGTAAGCAACCTATCAAGCCTTGCCTCAGATGATCCCCGCTTCCAAGTAAATTCTGGTCCCACAAATCCTACATCCCTCATGTCATGCCTGTCAACCCAGCTAAGGAGATCACGGTCATAGGAGGTACGGAACGTAGCAACTGAACGCCGTTCACAGTGAAGCATCGTACCATTCAGATCACCTCCAATTATCCAAGCACCCTGTATTGTTTGTGCTATCCGAGAGAGGTTACTCCACAAGGTCCTTCGATTCACGTTGGACGGACTAGCATACACAACAGTAAAATTCCAGGAGGAGCCTGTTGCAGAAGTCACTTGAAGGTGCATGTATTGATGATGACGTTCCAAAACCGCAACATGTGAGACAGTAGACTCCCACAAACACCAAATGCCCCCACTGTATCCCTCACGAGTCCATTAGCTCCATATGCGAGAACCCCAACTGGTGCGCTCGAACTAGGGCGGCCTCCTTAGTACACCGTGTTTCCAAAATTGCAATGAAATCCAATTTATAGTGAGCTTTGAGGTCACGTACAAGAGCAGGAAAACTTCGTGCCCCGGTGCCCCTAGAATTCCATATCATGTAATTCATTAGGAAACTAGTGGGGGTTGTTGGGGTGTGGCAGGCTCCCCCTCAACCTTATCCACAGTCACTCATGAGCTCATCTATTGATTGGTGAGCAAGTATGCTAATATCCTTTCCCGAAGTCGCATCCTCCTTTGTTCCTTGTGATATGACCGAGCCCATACCTTGATTATGGACCATCGGAGTCACGTCTTGAGCATAATCCACACAAGGGGATCCATTATTGATTTTGGGCTCCACACAAGGCCCACACGTCGAATTCATTAATGGTGATTCCACCGCCCGCAATGCTGAAAATTGATTTGAATTAATGGTCTCCAAAACCGGACCCACATGTATTCCACGAGCAGGCTTCTGACGCGTGGGAATTTTATTTTCCTTCCCTTTGGAGACTCCTTTGATTGAGTTTTTCCTTTTCGAACCCACTTGAATCCATTCATTCTTCACTGGGCCCCCTGCGTTGACCACATCCCTTTTCATAACTGCCTTCTCTGGAATAATCTCTGACCGTGTCTTCATCCGCTGAGAATTAACCTTGGTGCCCGTCAGATCCTGTTTCTCCGCCTGGTGCAACGGCTCATTAAAATGTTTCCTCTTTCCATCCGAATTCATTGCTCCCCGAACTTCACGCCTCAATAATCTTATTTTCCCAAACGGCTTCTCCACGTCATCCTTATCACCAGAAATTATCCTGGGTCTGTTATCCACCGAAACCTCCTTCTCAGGTTTACTTTCAACACCATCTCGGCACTGGATCCGTATTTTGCTGATCGTCCGTATTATCCGAATTCTCGATTGTCTCATGGGGCATCCCTTCTTTTGATGACCATACTTTCCACACTCAAAACAAACTTGATGAAGTCCTTCATATATAATATCCCGTTCTTCCCCAAAGACCACATATGTCGGCAACAAGGGTTTCTTCGGATCAATCTCCACACAAATACGTGCAAACCCACCTTTCTCATAGATAGATGTAGATCTGTCGATTTTGATCATTCTTCCAACCATGTTGCCTATTCGGCGCAATGATTCAATATTGTAGAACTCAAACGGGACATCCGGTAATCGAATCCAAGCCGCAATGTTGCACTGCATGTCTGCCTTCCAGGGATTAAAATTTGGCCGCCATCTCTGAACAATTAAATAATGATCTTCTATCATCCAAGGTCCCTCCTGAAACGCGTACTCTTTATCCTCTTTATTGGAGAAAGACACAATGAAATATCCAACCTGCACATCCAGGTGATAGTAATTTTTCTCTATACGACAATTTTGGAGTGCCAAATTGCACTCTCGAAACGGGATCCTTGGACCCTCCAGCCTTATTCTCATTCTTCTCAGCCGATTGCCCAAAAACAAGGCCTGTTCCACCATCCCCTGGTGTGCCCTTAGCGTCATCCCTTCCCCTAGCTTGCTCTTACCTGCTAATTGACTTACTTGCATGCAAAAGATATAAAAGATCAGATCATATGTGTGATTACATTGTCTCACTCGATTCTATTTGTAGGGCAATAAACATATGCCCCAATTGACTTTAAAGTGTTTGGTAACTTCTGAAACCATGGTTTCAAAAGTCTTTTTTCGTAAGTCGAAGTAAAATTTCTCTCATATACTTATCTCGTAAATCGTAAAATCATTTAGTGCCTATGAAAGCAATAGATTCTAAAAGGAGTCTATGAAAAAGAAATGTTGCAAGTAAGTCAATAAACACATTTATAAAGGAAGCAAATTATCTCAAAATCTCTTCTATCCTAATCTCTCAGTATCTTTTCATCTTAGCCGTCCAAAAATTAATCTGAACATTCAGAGAAAGGCACGCTATCTACTTTTAAAATTTTTATGTTTAAAGCGTACAGTGGTTTTTAGGCTTTTTTCCCAATTTGCCCCTTGTTAAATAACTATTTACCAAAATGTCACTGTCAGAAAACTATTTTCCAATGTGCCCCTGTCAGAAAACTATTTCCCAATGTGCCCCTGTTTAGTCGACTAAATCGCAGGGCCAAATTTTTTTTTGAAGACCCTCGACATTTAGTCGACTAAACCTTTAGTTTTAGTCGACTAAACCTTAAGTTTTAGTCGACTAAACCATGTCGGGGTTTTTTTTTAAAAAAGCTCATACCCGACATTTAGTCGACTAAACCGTAAGACTTAGTCAACTAAATGTCGGCAGAGGGGTTTTTTAAAAACCCCAAATCGCGCCTAAACGAAACACACGAACCCTAATCGACTAAATCCTCTCCCCAAACCTCTCCCCCTCAGTTTTTTGCCCCAAATCCTTGTTCAATGCGTTGTTGAAGGTATAATTGTTGTGTAATCTTTGTAGTTTCACTTTGTTAAGCTTTTGTTCTTGTTTGTAATTTAAAACTCTCCTTCTACTGACTTGAAATTCTGGTGTGAAGGATGAGTTCAAGTTCAAACACACTCGTTATCGTAATCTACTATAGTGGGAGGCATTTTGAAGGTCCCGATGGTGTTCAATTTGAAGGAAAAACGAAAATGATGAAAATCAAACGGGGCACTACGTACAACGAGCTCAAAGAAAGAATTTCCCAAAAATTGGGGCTACATGGAAGCCAATGCATTCATCGGATAATGGCCAAAGTGGAGAGTATAGTTGGTAAGGATAGTGTATACTACATTAGTAGCGATGTATGTGATGATGAAGACATAGAGTGTGTCATAGATGCATTTGCTAGTCGGAAATCACAAAATTTTATTGAGATATATGTTGAGCTTGAATCTGGTGAATCATCATCCGTACCCATGCATACAAGATCTCCACAAGATTTTGGTCAAGAAGAAACACTGTACGTGTATCTCGCACCTTCACAAGGCTTAAGTGAGATAATATTGACGCAAGAAGATGAGAATGAGGAAGAGGAGGATGAAGAAGATGAGAATATCGACAATGATCAGGAGGACGAATATGAGAGGTTTATTTCACTAGGTGAAAGCTCAGATACTGATGTGGAGGATGATTTTGATACTCGCACGGACCCTGTAAACCCGACTACCGCAACAATGCCACCGCTGAATGTTCAACCAGTAGCAGTGGTAAGTTAGTAAACTTGTATTTGTATTTGTAATTTCGATTTAGTGGTTATGACAAAAAGAACATTTTGACAAATGTAGGGTCATTTTGGAATGAAAGCCCGCACTATTCGTTCATTGATTGGACGCAATGTGATGATGAGATGGAGATGTTGTATGGTGATGATGACGGGCAAGGTGGTTGGCATTTAGGTGATCCATTATATGTGTCTCAGTGTTTTCCTTCTAAGTCTGAAATGCAACATGCCGTGAAATTATATTGCATGAAGTCTCATCGTACAGCCAAAGTTTATAAAAGCGATGAGCAAATGTTTGTGATGAAGTGTCGAAACCATGCTGACGGTTGTCCCTGGTATACGAGGGCAATTTTCCCCAAGGATGGACATAGTTGGGTGGTGAGTAAGTGGGGTAAAGAGCACACTTGCCTGAACCAGAGTCTCACCCGGGATCATAGACAGCTGGATACAGATGTTATATGTGCAGCAATTATCAGTAGGTTTTCATGTCTTTTTTGTTCCAGTTACATTCGGTTTGTTTATTGACAGTACATTTGGAATTTGGTTTGTTTCCACTAGGTATGTTAAGAGAAGATCCATCTTTAAAACCAGTGCTGATACAAGAAAGGATGCAACGTCTACATGGATATAATATAACATACAATAAGGCTTGGAAGGCAAAAATGAAGGCCATTGTGAAGTTGTATGGTGATTGGGAGGAATCATATGCATTCTTGCCCAATTGGTTGAAATACATGATGCAGTGTAACATGGGTTTTGTTTTCAGGCTTGAAACTCATGAATTGTGGATCCAACGTCGTGTGGTGCCAGACAAACGCGTCTTCAGAAGGGTTTTTTGGACATTTCACCAGACCATTGAAGCATTCAAGTACTGTAAGCCCATACTGCAAATTGATGGCACCCACTTGTACGGAAAATACAAAGGCGTCCTTTTGATTGCGACTTCATAGGATGGGGATGGGAAGGTCCTGCCCATTGCCTTTGTTGTTGTTCCTCCTGGTGAAACGTACGAAGATTGGTGGTGGTTTCTTTGTCTCCTACGTGATCACGGGAAAAAAGCCAACCACGGTGAGAGCTTTCTACCATAACATGAACTACATTGATGGTCATCTGGAGTCTCGCGTCTGTGGGATTGACATATCGGTGGATTCTGACTGCTGGAGGAGCTTACTGGGATATAACTTTGATGGAGTGGAGACTTATCAGTATGATGGGGATTCTAGCACTGTACCCTTCCCGGGATATAATCAGGAGGATGTTGTGCTTGAGGTCAAGAGGCTAGGACCTTATAGACCTGTAGTTTCTGTGGGCCAGTTGACTATTGATGCCCGCATCCTCTTCTACGTCATGACCCACATTTTGTTCCCTCGAGCTTACAATCATTCAAGGATGTTGGAGGGTGACATACCTGTAATGTGGGCTATTCGGCATGCCATTAATGTCAATTGGAGGTACTACATTTGCTGGATGATGTGTAAGGCAAAACAGAAGCCTAATGCGGCACTCCCATATGCCTATCTGGTTCAAGGGATATTGGAGTATTATCGTGTTCCTATGGACAATGAGCAAATGGTGACTTAGAGAACGTGGAATTCAAGATTTGGTCAGCGTCTATTGGAGCAGTGCAAGATCTCCAAGGGGGAAAATGGTGTGTGGCATTACACCCATTTGCCTGCGGAGGTACCTGATGTTGGCCCGGCTCCACCTATTGTTCCTTTAGAGGTCCAAGATGAGGATGCTGAGGATGTTCATATGGAGGAGATAGTTGAACCGGAAGGTGGTTTCTCCCTTGGTGATGTCATGAGAGCCATCAATGCTAGCAGGGAACAGATGTCCAACATGGAGCTGAAACATAAAAAGAGGTGGAAGAAGGAGAATGAAAGGTGGAAGTGGATACAGGGTACCATGAAAGGGATAAAGCATAGGCTTGGGCAGTTGCAGCTTGGACGGGAGCAGGAGGCAGCCGATGATGAGGAGGGTGAGGAGGAGGCTGGCACATCTGAGGAGGAAGCTTAGATTTATTTGTTTTGTCATTGTTGTTTTTAGATTTGAAATTGCATTTGACTTTATTTTGCTTCTGTCTTGATGTAAGGGTGTCCTCTACTATGTTTCTTTTATTCGAACAAATGAATGGATGTTTGTTTCAGTATAATGTTTTTACTTAATGTTTTTACATAATTGAAGGTACTACATTGTCATTGTATGTTTGTTTCTTTTATTAATGGAAAGTATTGCTGTGATTTTTTGGTTTTGTGCTTTTTGTCTGGTTTAGTCGACTAAACCATATGGTGTAGTCGACTAAGACCAACCAGAGACGAAATCATATGTCTCTGGTTGGTCTTAGTCGACTAAACCAGACAAAATGGCCCCTCTCCCATGGCTTTTGATTTTCAGCATCCACAACAACATTTGTATATCTCATCTATATATCAGTGCGACGTGGGGAATGTATTTTGAGCATCAATTAATGGTCTTCCATAGGATTGAACCGATAATGTTACAACAAAACAAAGTTTGAAGTTTGAAGCCATTACCAAAACAAATTATCGTAAACTCAATACAAAACACGTTACATAGAATTCAAGCTTGTCTAATCCTCGTTGGACATGTACGTGCATTATGACCGACTTGGTTACAACTCCTACATCTTTGCTGACTGCTTGAGGGTTAAGACTCTACCCAATCCATCTCATTTTGTATCCTTGTAGACTTTGGTCTTCCTTTTGTGTGTGACAAAGTTGCATCCGGGATGGGCCTCCTACTTGGTCAATCAACAATTCATTGCCTATCGGATACCAGTGTGCGGCATACACCTGACTAATGTATGGGATAGTGAACACTGGGTCAACATAATCGTAATGGTTCAAATTTTCTGCTTTGCATACTGCTAATACGTGGCTGCAAGGATACCTTCTAGCTGTGAACCTCCCACATTGGCATTTGCGATTGATCAAGTCGACCATTATGATGTCACCGCCCTCATGTGTAGATTGGTTGTATGCGTCCTCAACCTCAAATAACTATAAATCTCTGTCATAGAGTCGCACACGATATGTGATTGTCAACAAGTCCATCTTTTGTATCGCGTCTTCTACCATTTTTGCGACTATCCGTCCTGCAGCCATATGTCTGCTAACTTCAACACGCCTCGTGACGAAATAGTCGACAAGTCTACTACAAGTCATCTTCACCAAAGCCGTTATCGGTAGATTACGAGCACCCCTGAGGACCTTGTTGACACACTCGGCTAAGTTAGTTGTCATGTGACCAAACCTCCGTCCGTCTTCATCATAGGACCTGCACCATTTCTCATTTGGAAGCCGATCAAACCAGGAGGCAACATGTGGGTTTGCATCAACAAAATTTTGAAACCTCATGTCAAAGTGGATCTTTGAACTCATGTACCCTGCATAACAGCGAATGTAAACTTATAACAATGGACACAAATCAATGGTTACGTAAAATGTGAAATTTCATACCTAGTTTCATAACGGTTTTCTTCAGTTGCGTATCCCTAAATTTAGTATTAAAGTTGCTACCGACATGTCGTAGGCAATACACATGATAGGCATATGGAGGCTTCCAAGTAGGGTGATCTTTAACTGCCTTAATGATACTGGCGTGACGATCAGAAATCAAACAAATACACCGCCTCTGCGTCACATGATCACGTAGGAGACAAAGAAACCACCACCAATCTTCGTACGTTTCACCAAGAGGAACAACAGCAAAGCCAATGGGCAGGACCTTCCCATCCCCATCCTGTGAAGTCGCAATCAAAAGGACACCTTTGTATTTTCCGTACAAGTGGGTGCCATCAATTTGCAGTATGGGCTTACAGTACTTGAATGCTTCAATGGTCTGGTGAAATGTCCAAAAAACCCTTCTGAAGACGCGTTTGTCTAGCACCACACAACGTTGGATCCACAATTCATGAGTTTCAAGCCTGAAAACAGAACCCACGTTACACTGCGTCATGTATGTCAACCAATTGGGCAAGAATGCATATGATTCCTCCCAATCACCATACAACTTCACAATGGCCTTCATTTTCGCCTTCCAAGCCTTATTGTATGTTATATTATATCCATGTAGACGTTGTATCCTTTCTTGTATCAGCACTGGTTTTAAAGATGGATCTTCTCTTAACATACCTAGTGGAAACAAACCAAATTCTAAATGTACTGTCAATAAACAAACTGAATGTAACTGGAACAAAAAAGACATGAAAACCTACTGATAATTGCTGCACATATAACATCTGTATCCAGCTGTCTATGATCCCGGGTGAGACTCTGGTTCAGGCAAGTGTGCTCTTTACCCCACTTACTCACCACCCAACTATGTCCATCCTTGGGGAAAATTGCCCTCATATACCAGGGACAACCGTCAGCATGGTTTCGACACTTCATCACAAACATTTGCTCATCGCTTTTATAAACTTTGGCTGTACGATGAGACTTCATGCAATATAATTTCACGGCATGTTGCATTTCAGACTTAGAAGGAAAACACTGAGACACATATAATGGATCACCTAAATGCCAACCACCTTGCCCGTCATCATCACCATACAACATCTCCATCTCATCATCACATTGCGTCCAATCAATGAACGAATAGTGCGGGCTTTCATTCCAAAATGACCCTACATTTGTCAAAATGTTCTTTTTGTCATAACCACTAAATCGAAATTACAAATACAAATACAAGTTTACTAACTTACCACCGCTCTTGGTTGAACATTCAGCGGTGGCATTGTTGCGGTAGTCGGGTTTACAGTGGTCCGTGCGAGTATCAAAATCATCCTCCACATCAGTATCTGAGCTTTCACCTAGTGAAATAAACCTCTCATATTCGTCCTCCTGATCATTGTCGATATTCTCATCTTCTTCATCCTCCTCTTCCTCATTCTCATCTTCTTGCGTCAATATTATCTCACTTAAGCCTTGTGAAGGTGCAGATACACGTACAGGTGTTTCTTCTTGACCAAAATACTGTGGAGATCTTGTATGCATGGGTACAGATGATGATTCACCAGATTCAAGCTCAACATATATCTCAATAAAATTTTGTGATTTCCGACTAGCAAATGCATCTATGACACACTCTATGTCTTCATCATCACATACATCGCTACTAATGTAGTATACACTATCCTTACCAACTATACTCTCCACTTTGGCCATTATCCGATGAATGCATTGGCTTCCATGTAGCCACAATTTTTGGGAAATTCTTTCTTTGAGCTCGTTGTACGTAGTGCCCCGTTTGATTTTCATCATTTTCATTTTTCCTTCAAATTGAACACCATCGGGACCTTGAAAATGCCTCCCACTATAGTAGATTACAGTAACGAGTGTGTTTGAACTTGAACTCATCCTTCACACCAGAATTTCAAGCTGTAGAAGGGAGAGTTTTAAATTACAAACAAGAACAAAAGCTTAACAAAGTGAAACTACAAAGATTACACAACAATTATACCTTCAACAACGCATTGAACAAGGATTTGGGGCAAAAAACTGAGGGGGAGAGGTTTGGGGAGAGGATTTAGTCGATTAGGGTTCGTGTGTTTCGTTTAGGCGCGATTTGGGGTTTTTAAAAAACCCGTCTGCCGACATTTAGTCGACTAAGCCTTACGGTTTAGTCGACTAAATGTCGGGTATGGGCTTTTTAAAAAAAAAAACCCCGACATGGTTTAGTCGACTAAAACTTAAGGTTTAGTCGACTAAATGTCGGGGGTCATCAAAAAAAATTTGGCTCCGCGATTTAGTCGACTAAACCATGTTTTTAGTCGACTAAACAGGGACACATTGGGAAATAGTTTTCTGACAGTGGCATTTTAGTAAATAGTTATTTAATAAGGGGAAAATTGGGAAAAAAGCCGTGGTTTTTACCACATACGGTTTTTTGAAATTGATAATGGTTATCTCTCTAAACGCTTAGATCAATTTTTGGATGACTAAGATAAAAAAATACTAAAAGATAAGAAGAGATGGGATTCAAATCCATTTATAAAGGGTATGATCATATATGTGATTAGATTGTCACACTTTATTTTGTCAAGAAGTGAATAAATGCGCTTATTTTTCATACACTCCTTTTAGAATCTATTGTTTTCATAAGCACTAAATGAGTTTTTAAAAAGAAAAGCATGAAAACCAAACGTATAGAATAAGAATTTTGTAATTTAGTGGCATGTAAAATTTTAAAATAAGGTGGTGAGATTTCAACTTGTTTGTAACCTCATGCTAGGCCGCCCTATAATTTAAAGAAAGAAAATCAGATGCATTATAGCTTAATTTTTGAGCTTTTTTTTTTCGGGGACTGAAATTTTTGAGCTTAACTTGAGGTGAGGAGGGAGGGGAGGTGCTCCTCCCTAGTGTGAAAAGTCATATATGTCTATGATGTGATATACTTCCAAAGTTAAGGTGCAGAAAATGATGCAAAAAGTTGAATAATTTGTAAAATTTCTTATGGGTAATTTGGTCAAAAATTTTACTCCCCTCCCCTAATCTTTCCTCAAATTAAATATAGGCGAAGAGATGATTATTAATTTATTATTAAGGATTATTATTTGCAACTTTTCAAACGCTTGTCTAATCGGTTACTATGTGCGTTACCCGTTACGGAAGAGATTTATCCGTTTATCGTTTCACAATTTGCTTCACGGTTTAATTAAAAGGAAAAAAACCTTTTGCGGGGCCTTTTTTATTTCTCTCTCTTTCTGACCTCTGATCGTATTCTATGTACAAATGACAGGCTCTTGTCTTCTTCCCACCCTTGCCTTCTCTCACTGCGTTAGGGGGAAAAAATCATTTTTTTTTGGGAAAATCACACTTAAGTTATAAGGACAAAAAAAAAAGTTTTATTATAGATTCTCCAATAAAAAAAGTGCCTAGGGACCTGAATGATATAAATTTTGAATGCAAATTTATTTTATTACCCTTAGTAATTGATATTTAGATATTATATGATATTAAGTTATATGATTAGGTTCAGGTAGTTGTTAATCACCACTCTAGAATTTGTCAATATATGCATATCTACTTGTTAATGAGAGCTGTTTTAATTTACATAGATGAGTTTGTTAATAACTACTCTATGATTTGTCAATATAGTCACGTCTACTTATCAACAGAAGTTGTGTTAAGTTGTACTGGAAAATGATAATGGTTAACATAGATGAGCTTGCCAATGATCACTCTATACACTTGCACTTGCCAATTATAATTGTCATTAGAGACGCATCAACTTACCAAAATATGCACATAAACTTGTTAAATATGTACATACATTTGTCAATGCATAAACTTGTCAAAATATGTACATACACTTGTCAATGTATAACTTGTCAAAATACAAACATAAACTTGTCAAAATAGGTAAACAAATTTGTCAAAATACAAACACAAACTTATCAAAATTGGCGCATATACTCGATAATGTATAACTTGCCATTATAGGCACATAAACTTGTCAAAACAGACACATAAATTTGTCAAAATAGGTACATATACTTACCAATGTGTAACTTATCGAAACACACACATTGACTTATTCGTCCTTGTGAACCATGGTTGGAGAAAAGGGTCTTGATAACATGTCAATGTATGTATTTTGATAAGTTATATATTGGTAAGTGTATATGCCTATTTTGACAAATTTATTTGCCTATTTTGACAAGTTTATGTACCTATAATAACAAGTTATTCATTGACGAGTATAAGTGCCTATTTTGACAAGTTTATGTGCATATAATGACAAGTTATACATTAGTGAATATATGTTTCTATTTTGACAAGTTATACTTAGTGGTATGTGCCTATTTTGACAAACTTATGTGCCTATTTGGACAAGTTTATATGTCTATAATAACAAGTTATACATTGACAAGTATATGTACTTATTTTGACAAGTTTATATTCTTATAATGACAAGTCAAAGAGTGGTCATTGATAAGTCCATCTATGTTAACTATTGCCATTTTTCTAGTACAATTTAAAATAGGTCTTGTTGATAAGTGGATGTGACTATATTGATAAGTCATAAAGTGGTTATTGACAAACCCATTTATGTTAATTAAAACAGCTCTCGTTGACAAGTTGATATACATATATTGACAAGTCATTGAGTAACCATTGATAAGTATCTGAACCTAATCATATAACTTAATATCATTTAATTTCCAAATATCAATTACGGAGGCTAAGAAAGTAATTTCACAATTTTGTTCAAAATATCATTTAATTGACAAGTCATTGAAATTTTATATTAATGAGGTCTTAGGAATTTTTTATGGGGAATCTACAATATGACACCTTGGGCCCTAAGTGTGATTTTCCCAATTTTGTTCCCTCCAAATAACCATTCTAACGCCAAATATCCTGTTTCTTTTATTAAAAAAAGATACCCAGACAAGGCAATCAGCGTGCTCTCTGCTCAGTGCTCACATTTATTGCATTTTTTTCCTTAACTTTTTCCTCAGCTCTCTCTCTCTGACCTCTCCCCTGGGTTTTCTAAGAGGGCACATTGCTCAGAACTCTAGTAGTAATCTTTGGGAGTTCCATAGGTTAGTGTAAATTTTAACAATATAGTAACATTTTTCTTTGCTTTTCGGAGATAATAGCCAGGCGTTGATTCAAGGGCTCACCATCTGGAGCGACTGGCTCATTTATGAATAGTCTTGTTTGGGTATCTCATTTCTGGATTTGCATGTGCCTTTTTGTTTTGTTCTTCCTTTCTATTATTTCATTCAAAATCTGTGTATTTCCTCAGTGAAACTGTTGAAACAGAACAACGAGCTGGCGAATAATAGTGTCTTTGGGTCGCCATTACTATTCCATGTCGGTGCTCTTGCTTCTCCTTCTGTGTTCAGAAAGATCCCCTTTTGGTGTTTATTGTTCAATGTTGCCAAAGGAAGTGACTTTGAGCACTTTAATGTTGTAAGAACCTGCGACCATTGTCGGTGGTTCTGATCTCTGTAAATGCTGCTGCCACTCACACATTTGCTTATTTTTCCAAAAGGTATCAGGATTCATCATCTCAATACTTCTGAAAGCACTTTCTTTTCATCACTTTTTGTACTTATAAGCTTTGGAGGGCACATTGTGCATTTAGAGAATAATTTTGTCATTTGGGGCCAATGAAATTACTCTCTTTTATGTGAAAGTTGTGATCTTTCTGCATATATGCTTCCTGGGCTGGCAGATCACACTAGTTTCTTGTGTTGGGGACAGTTCAGAGTTTGGGAACTCGGTATGGAATTAGATCCCATGGTTTCATGCCTAAATCACCCACTTTCTGTTTTCTTTTAAATTTTAATGGCCCCTGCAAAATATTCGTTCTGTTGAAATCGTTCTTGACGGTAGAATCAGATTTTAAAATTAAAGTAGTTTTTCTCCCTGCAAAAATATCTTCAGTAGAATCATTCACTTTCTGTTTTGACATGACTGTAGGTTTTGCTTGAGGCAAAAAAACTTTTATTTTCTTTCTCTAGAGGATGAATTTTTTCAAAGTGAAGTTGAGAATAACTCAAAAAGCAGATGGACAGAATAAGTGTATATCAGAGGAGCCTTTGCCAGAACATGAGGAACCAAAGCCTGAGAATGGTGGTGGTGATGATGATCTGTGTAAATCGGCAAATTCTGATGCTGCAGCAGAAGCTGAGGACGATGACGATGATTTTATCACCAATGAGGTGAAGAGGAGGCTGAAAGAATTGAGGAAAAACAGTTTCATGGTGTTGATTCCTGAAGAAGAAGAAGAGTCATGTAAGGATGATGATGATAATGATGTAGGAGAGGGAGAAACATGCTCTAATGAATGGAGGGATGTGGAAGCAGAAGGTCAACAATGGTGGCGCGGTTTTGATGCCGTTTTCGAAAAGTACTGTGAGAGAATGCTCTTCTTTGATCGGATGAGCACCCAGCAGCTTAATGAAGTTTGCAAAGGTATATGTTGTTTCCTGTTTTCTGTTCACTGTCAAAGATATAATACCTGTTTAGTTTTCTTTATATTACTAATGCTAATTAACCCCACAATGTTTGAATAGTAGTTGTATCAAAAAAGATTTCGACTTGTTTAATTTCCTTTATCTATATTATTAATATTAGGAAGGTTTGCTTCAATTAATTGCAGATAGCAGACTACCTTTTTTCTGTGTCTTAAGATGACTAGAGTAAAGCCTTGGGAAATGTTTGGTCTTATTAATGTTTTTAGGGAAGTATATATTAACCTAAGAAAAGATCTTGTAAGCATAATGGTGTCATCTGTTGGAGTATCTTGTAAGCATAATGGTGTCATCTGTTGGAGTTTGATTTGGATGAAATTCTTTAAAATTAATTACATTTCTGGCTATATGTACTTAGTAGTGCATAAAAGGATTTAGAAGTTGGTGTTGTGGACTGATGCCAGCAATTTCTTAAATTGAACTGAATAGTCTGTCTAGATTGTGTTTGAAATTAGGTGGCCCTTTGAACACTATGACTACTATGCTAGCAATTTTTTTATTTTTTTTTCCTTTCAAACCCTTATTGGGTAGATGACCGTTTTTCCTATTTTGAAAGTGAAGTTAGTGGCACAATCTCCATCAATTTCCTGTCGAAGGTTTCCTTAATATGCGGTGTTGCAGTACAAGGATTTTCATAGGGTGTATTACTTGCTCATGTCCTGCTGTTGGAATTTCTACTGTGTTTGTGGTTCGATGTGTTTGTCAACAAGTATGGTTTCTTTAGGGTAGTTGTAGTAGTTATGTCTGAAGTTTGGTGTCAGATGTGTGTTGTTGGCTTATTTGTGACTGTCTTTATGTTATTATCTTTTTATATTTAATATAATTGATCATTTTATTTAAAAAATAGCTTTTATATTTATATTTTATGTTGATATTGAAATTGATTGATGTTAAGCAATAAAACTTTAGAGAGTTTTTAATAGCCTGTATTATTGTCCCAGATTGATTTAACTGTTGCAAACTAGTGGAGCAATTGGGTCCCCCTGTTTGACATGCATGGCTTATGATATATTATAGTAGTACAAGGTTGAGCCACATATGGCTCCTCTTTGATAAACAATTTTATTGTTTGAAAAGCAGAATTAGCTTAGTTGAATCTTTAGAGAGACTCTTTGGAGTTAGTAACCCCGATATTGTCTTCTCTTTTGCCACCTGCTACTTCCTAATTATTTTTTCTGACTAAATGTCCACTTCATGTCTTGTGATATGCTATATATCCTCACTGCATTAGGCTCCCTGTCCCCTTCAATTCAGTCTCCTAGATCTGCATCAAAGAAGCTGGCACACCCACTTCGATGTCTTTCCTCAAAACAATTCGGAGAAACTGATGGTGAAACTGAACATCTTCAACAGCCTCAAAACGGTCCCTATCAGGACCTTGAGACAGCATATGTGGGTCAGGTATGCTTGACTTGGGAGGCACTTCATTGTCAATACAGTCAAATGTGCCAGAAGGTATCTTGGCAACCCGAAAATCCAATCTGTTACAACCACAGTGCTCAGCAGTTTCAACAGTTCCAGGTTATGCTACAACGGTTCATTGAGAATGAACCTTTTGAGAAGGGTCTTAGAGCTGAAGTTTATGCTCGCACGAGGAACACTTTGCCTAAACTGCTTCATGTTCCTAATGTTCAAGGTGAACGATCCAGATTCACTCGCATTTAATCAGATTGCCATTAATGTGAATGAAACTGAAAGCTGTTTATTAGTCTCTTGATGTTTGTTTCTGTGTGACGAAGTTTAAGTGCTCAACTTCATACTTCTCTGTCCAGGTTTAGATCAAGGATCAACAGAAGATGATTCAGACATGAGAGTTCTTGCTCCTGATCTTATCAGGATAATGGAAAACTCTGTACTCACATTCCAACTTTTCCTGAAAAGGGACAAGAAAAAGCTGAGCGGAACGATTAGCCTTCATGGAAATCAGAATCAGCTTACAGCTCATTTACAACAAGTTCAGTCTAGTCTTGAGAAGGTAAAATTCACTTGCCCTTTCAATCCAAGTTTATATCTTTCTTTCAGATTTAGCAATTAATGAACATTCAGAAGCTGATGAAGACTTGGTAGTCTGAGATATCAAGTCCCACATTCTCGAATTGTGCATGTCATCCTTGCGCAGCGGCCATGCTAATCTTCTCTGTATCATTCCAATTTTATCAGATGTCCCCGAAGGGACTTTCAAGTCCCACATTAAGTAGTATGGAATGATCAAATGGGGTATTTAATTGGGTTGATTCTCTCACCTTAACAGCTAGCTTTTGGAATAGGGTTTCCTGTCCTACTTTGGTGCCCATCAGAAGCACAAGTAGGGGATGTTTTAGTTTCTTACGTCCCAATATTATTCGTCAATCTTAACTCGTTCTTTTTTTTTGTAATTCAGAAAGCCATGAAACTGAAGGAATTGAAGAGAAAGAAAAAAGGGTGGAAGAAATGGTCTTGGCCTCAGAAGCAAGATGACATTCAGCTATTAATGGCACTCATTGACATCAAAATCCTATTAAGGGTTATCAGAATGACAAGGATAACAAAAGAACAACTGCTTTGGTGTGAAGAAAAAATGAAGAAACTAAATGTGACGCACAATAGGTTAGAGAGAGACCCATGTCCCATCCTCTTCCCCTGCCAATAAACAAACAAGCCATATAATGTCTCTGTTATGTATCAGATACAGAGTTTGAGCGAAGTATCGTTTTCTCTGAAATGTGTTTATTTTCAAGTAGTGTTTGAGCTTTCTGGGTTCTTCTGTGTATATCTTTTGGTATTTTCAAGGTTATTAGATTCAGACCAGTCACTGAACTGGTCGGAGTACTGGGTCAAGGGTTAATGAGTCATACTAGAGTCAAACCGGAGCTAATTCGGGACCAAACCAGAGATTTTAGGATTATTAATATGAAATTATAAAGAAAATAAAATAAAAATCGATTTTTTTTAATTAAAAAAAAAACTATACCAGGTTATAGCCCGTACCAGTTTACCAACCTGTCTATCGATTTTCGTGCTGAACCGGTCTGGATTTAATAGCACTGAGTATTTTTGAGATTCTCTGAAGCGATGGTTAGGATTGGGACATGTGGGGGGTTGTCGAAGTCCCAAAAGTATTTGGAAATGTCTCTTTCAAATAATGGCTTTTGCTTTTGGTTAGTACACGTAGCATGTCTGTTTGGGTGGGCCAACCACATAGCCCGTCTTTTTTATTATTGCCAGTCGTAGACCTTCCACGTATACACGTAGCACCTTGCCTCACTTGCCAAGTTGCCATATGAAGTGTAAATCCAACTACCATTTAACATGTTCGTCACTCCTCAGATAATTAATTACTCCTCCCGGTCCTAATTATAAGATATAGTTGACTTTGTTTAGAGAAATTAAGGAAGCTAATTAAAATACTTTAGAGTGTTTTTATTTTTATCTTTTTTTTCAAAGTAATTAGTTTGACTAATAAACTAATATATAATCTAAAGAAACACAATATATAAAATGATTAAGTAACTTATTTAGCTTCTTTAATCTCTCCAAACAAAGTCAAACTATGTCTTATAATTAGGACCGGAGGTAGTAATTTGTAGGTACTAAGAAAATCTGTTAAATTAGTTACTTATTTGATTCTTAATAATAATAGCTAAATAACTAATTTATATATATATATTAGTTTAATTAGTTATTCATAATGTATATTGATTTTCCTTTTTCTTTTTGTCAGAATGTATATTGATTTTCTTAAACTATCACTTTTAATTATGTGCGTTGTAATTATTTCTTGATGGAAAGTGGAAACATCTTTATTATACCTAATTAATATGGATACTTTGAAAGAGAAAAAGTATCATCTGGAGGTTAACGGAGAGGCAATATTGCTACATTTTTATACTTCCGGGGCAACATTGCAACACCAAAAACTTCGAGGGCAACATTACTCCATTCAGGAGTAAAATTGATACTTAACCCCTTTTTTAAATATATGTAATCAATAAAGATAATCTAAAAAAAAATTATAAATTTGGGAAATAAAATATACATCGACTGTGACTAGGTATCCAAATTACCAATTAATTACAATTAATTCTTTGCAACTAGAATGTAGCTCTTAACTGAGTCTTTTTTTAGAGGTGGGATTCGTATTCAATCTGCCCACCTTTTAATCTAGCTCTTACATTGGTCTTGACCAACCAGTTGGGTAACTTGTAAATTTTGGACAGTAATAAATTTTATTACTTTACTTATTCTGAATATAAGATATATTTATAGAGTTGATTTTTATCTTAAGTATAAGACATATTTTTTATATTTATCTATCTTTTCCTAATTTATCCTTATTGTAGCACTCTCTACACTAATTGGCATTTGAGTTCTCTCATTGTCTCTTTTTTCATCATCCTTTATAATCTCTAAATCATATCCATCCAATTAAATCTGAAAGGTAAAAAATGAGCCACGTCATTACGTTATCACTTATTTAACTTTTCTCTCATCTTTTCAATCAACAGTCAAGATTGACTCCTCTTCCTAATTAACAGTCCATATGGGATAACGAGGAATTATGAGAAATTGAGACAATGAGAGGATCTCCTTCCCAATAATCGAGGAGCAGAGTAAAGGAGAGAATTAAGAAAAATGACTAAGGTATTTTAGAAAATATATACTCCTTCTGGTCTTTATTATAAGGCACTAACTAATTTTTCTCACAAACTAATAAAAGTAGTTAAAGTCAATAAAGTTGTCCTAAAATCTAAGTAGTTTCCAATGTTACCCCTACTAATTGCAGTAATCTCTAATATTATATTAATTATTACTCTCACCCATTACTTTTATTAATTAGGGGAGGACATGAAAAAAATAATTAATGCTCATTGGAAATAAACAAGTGCTTTATAAAAAAGACCAAATAAACTTGTTAGTTGGTACCTTATAATAAGGACCAAAGGGAGTATCATATTAAATAATTTAGATATATTCTCCCAATTAGATAAATATGTCTCATAGGTAAGTGGGTAACTTTTTAGGGATAGGATATTGTCACTACCAATTTTATGTTACTACCACTTTTTCACCGTTAGATCAGAATCTCATTTACTTTTATCATTTCTCTCTCTTATTGAGATTATGATCTAACGGTGAAAAAATGGTAGTGACTTGGTAGTAACATAAAATTGGTAGTGATAATATCCTATCTCAACTTTTTATTAACATATTTGATCATTTTATGGGAAAAAAAGACAGTACTTCGAGAATCTCTTCCCCTCTATCAGCTTTGGAGTCGTGGTTCTGTATAAAAAGAATTCTGGAACTTTATTAAGCCCAAACCCTTAGCGGTTGAACCCTTCAGTGGGGTTTTACTGAGTGACATTTGTTTCTCAGACCAAAACGAATTCCATTTCACTCTCTTTGGCTCTCTTATATTTCATCTCTGCTGTTTCTGCAACTGCGCAGCGACTGAAAGGTGTTCAATTGACTGCCTCCAATTTTCTTGGTTCACCCTCTCATCTGGTGAGGTTTTTTCTTGCAGTTTTATAAGCTTTTCATTTCATTCTATGCCTATTGATCAAAATTCTTTTTCTTTGTAACGGTTTGTTTGATGCCGCTGATTCGTTGTTTCATTTGACATTAACGTGGGTGTGTCTTAGATAGTTTGCTTTCTTGAATATGGCCCGACCATTACAACGTCCGATCATTCATTTATGCTATTTGCTTATCTGTCTGGTGTTCTTTGAAATTACATCAGAGATGGCTTTCCTTCCCTATTAGTATTACAGTGTGACCCTCTTGTAGGGAAAAAAACAGAAAAAATTACGTAGAAATTGAATTTCAGAATTTGTATACTCGGATCAAGAATCCATCTACCAAGAACAGGGTAGACTTGCTACTGCAAATCATATGCCTCTTATCCACCCAGATCAAATTTGAGTACAGCATTAATGCTTTTCCAAGATGTGATATCAAGGAGTTTTTACTTAAAATAATTTTCTATTTTTAGTGTGAGGAATTTGAAAAAGAAGGTGAGCCTTAGAGCAACGGTAAAAGTTGCTGTCATGTGACTAAGAGTTTCAAATCCTAGAAACATTTCTCCACTTGTGGGGTGAGGTTGCGTACATCTAACCCTGACAGCCTTATGCACTGGGCCGCCCTTTTTAGTGTGAGGAATTTGAAACCGTTAATGATGCCTCTCTTCATACATTTATTCTGTTTCTTATTGGCAGTTTCATTATGATTGTCAACTTCGATCTTTTAGTGTCTTGCCAAGGCCAAGTTGAAAGCCTCAAGTTTGCTTGATCTAAGTCGTGGATAGTCTGTGGTTTTAACTGCTTGCTGTTTTTGCTGTATCTCACTGGATCTACCTCTGGTTTGGATGAACTTAGGAAGGTGATCTTTAGGAAGTAGGATGGCTACAGACAGTCTCATGAGAATGGTGGAAGGAAGCCAAACTAGTAAATGGATTTCCTCAAAGGATATTTCAGCATTTGGATCTTTCTGGAAAAATAAGTCAACAGAGGAGCTGGATATTTTCTTGAAGGGACAAAAGTTTAGTCGAGGACAAGCAAACAGTTTTCCAAGTCGAAGTGGTAGTGCTCCACCAAGTATGGAGGGCTCAGTTGCTGCAGTTGAAAATATGTTACCTGTGAAGGATTCTAGTCTGGTTTCAAATTCAGGAAGTTTTAGCAATGCTCTTGAGGATCACAAGTCTGAAGGAGAGCTATTTGATCCTTCTAATGTTGCTTGCCGTTCCTTGGAGCTCAACTTGGATCCCAAGCTTCTTTCACAGCCCTTGCAAAATCAACTTAGCAATCATGAAAAAAATCAAGACATCAATGGTTCAGGTTCACCAAAGCAAGCTTCAGAAAGCTTGTTCAATCCCAGTAACATGCCTAAGCCTGGGAAAAATGCAGTCCCATCAGCTAGTGTTCACAAAAGCTTGGTGGATTTGATACAGGTATGACTCAGTTGCCAAGAGTCTTCAAGGCCTTCTTTGGGATGCTACTTTCTCCTGTCAAATGTTTTGAAATTAAACCAGTAAAATATACCTACATTGTATAAATCATTTTTTCCTATAATCTTTTCTCTGTCTGTTATTTTTTTCTTCTGGGTTGAAGGTTCAACTTGTGTTTTCTGCCTACAAGACTCCACATTGTACTGTTCCTGAACTCATATTTTATAATTTTAATATTAGGGTGTTTTAAAAATGATATTTTTCTGCATGTCCATTGTTTTTTATTATTTGTTACTAGCTTGTTGTAGTGTCGCAAATTTTCTTTGGTGTGGATCAGTGCTTTTTAAAATTACTTCGATGATGAGACACTAGCTAACTTACCTTTTTGTTGTGTATTAGGAAGACTTCCCCCGTACCCCTTCCCCTGTATTTAACCAATCTCATTTATCAAGCAATGCTACAACTGAAGATTCAGTTGATGTTGATGTGCAAGCAATTGCTTCAAGTGTTTCATCAATAGATTTATCAAACCAGTCCGACTCAGCTACATGTTCTACTAGTGTTGTGGAGACAAGCATCCTGAACACCGATACTCGTGAACTAACATCAAATGAAGTTTCTCTGTTAAACTTCCGAAGTTCCCAGCATGCTGATGAAACCCAAAACCTGCCAGTGGATCCAAGTCCAACACGCAATAAAGATGCTGTGCTGAAGGAATATGTATCAACTGATGGGGCTGTTAATGTGGAAAAGCATAAATTAACAGCCTCTGATGTTAGAAGAAAAAAACTAGAACCACAACAATCTCATGGTAGGAATAATCTAAATCAATCTTTTACTTGTGGCCATGCCCATCAATTTCCAATTGTGGGGTCAGAATTTCCTCAAGGCATAAACAATTCACAAAGTTACTTGGGAATGCTTGGTTATAGTAATTCACAATTTTCACCTCTTGGTATACAATCATCGTTGCCTTCTACTGGACTTACAGCTCCTTACTATGCAGCTCCAACTGCATTTATGACTTCAGGAAACCCATTTTATCCTAATTTTCAGCCATCAGGTTTTCTCTCCACACAGTATAGTTTAGGTGGGTATGCTTTAGGTTCTACCTCTGTGGCACCATATATAGCTGGATATTCTTCTCAAGGTGACCTTCCTCTTCCATCTGAAGCTGCTGGAAGCCCTGACCTAAATGGTCAAGCTACCAATGCTTCTTCAGGAGGTGTTCCACTAGCTTCTGATTTTCAAAGGTGCAGCAAGATTCATGGGCAATATGGATTACCAGTACAACCTTCATATGGTAATCCAATTAATGTGCAATATTATTCCCACGCTTCCAATGATGTGTATCCTGCTGCTTTTCAGCAGAATCATTTGTCATCGAGAACACTGACTGGAGGACTTTCTTGTCCTCTACCGTCCCAGCAAGATGTGGCTGTTCCTTCCTATTTAAATGGTCATAAATTTCGATCTTCAGCACATGATAGCTTGCCCATTCCAAGTACAAAAAATATGGGGATCTCTGGAAGTAGCTATTATGGGAACTCCAATACGGGTGTGATGATGCAATTTCCTCCTTTGTCTCGTGGTGGTCCAATTCGTCCATCCTTTCAAGATGAACAAAATGAGAATATGCCTTGTCTTTCTGTCAGAAATGCTGGATTTTCACCTGGACAGAGAGGAATTAGGGGTTTTGGTGAAACCAAGCAGCACTCTTTTCTAGAGGAACTTAAATCCATCAATCCTGAGAATTTCAAGCTCTCTGATATAGCAGGGCGTATTGTTGAATTCAGGTACTTCCTAACGTCAATTCCAATATGTGGTATTATCTCCTCTGAGATGGAAATAATTTTTTTTGGATTGATTTTTGATTTAGCATTGACCAACATGGAAGTCGATTTATCCAGCAGAAGCTTGAAAACTGCAGTGCTGAAGAGAAGACATCTGTTTTTGAAGAAATCCTTCCATATTCCTCAAAATTAATGACAGATGTGTTTGGCAATTATGTAATTCAGAAGGTATATTGTCAAAATCCATATCCCCTAAATTATTTCATCTTTTTTGTCTTATATTTGTTTGTGCACTTCTCATACATTCTTTACATTATTTTGCTAATTTGGTTGCTTTCATGCAGTTTTTTGAGCATGGAAGCGCTGATCAGAGAAAAGCCCTTGCAGATAAACTTTCTGGACAGATTTTATCATTTAGTTTGCAGATGTATGGCTGTCGTGTTATCCAAAAGGTATGATGATTTCTTAAGTACTTGTAATAATTATTTTCCTGTTACCGTCTTATGTGATCTACTGGTGTCTCTGACATAGCTTTCACCAACAGTTTCCAGTTTTTGTCATACATTACCATACCCATGTTGCACTATTTGTGGAACTACTCCATTCCCTTATGTAATTTTTTTTCCTAGATGAAAAAAATTTGACGACACCATTGGATGCTTTAGATGCAAAGAGATTTAATTAATCTTATATTTCTTTGGGGAAATTACTTCAAGGTCCCACATAACACCCTAAATTACTTTAAATCGCTTGAAATAATCAAATTATTGTGGAACCCCATGGGACTTAATTGGAAATAAGTTTTGGTGTACATTTACCAAAATGCTCTTAGTTAAAAAATAAAAAATGTCCCTCCTCCCATGGCTGCTGGTGCCGGAGCTGCCACAGCCGGTAACATGCCAATATTGGCAAAGGGAGGTTGGTGGAATTGAACCATGGACCTCTTGGTTATCAAAAGAGCATATAACTATGGGGGCAGTGGTGGCTTTGGTGCCTGTGACCATGGGGGAGGGACTTTTTTCTTTTAATTAAGGACATTTTGGTTAATGTACACCAAAACTTATTTACAATTAAGTCTCATGAGACTCCACAACAATTTGACGATTTCAAGGGATTTTATGGTATTTTAGGGTGTTGTGAGGGACCTTGGAATTATTTGCCCTATTCCTTTTTCTCATGTTCTATAGGATGTAATATGATACAGAGAATCATTAAGATGTGTTCATGGGTGGATTATATTGTTTAGTAAATTTTGGACAAAATTGCCCGCATAATATTTTACTTGAAAAGAAGATTATTTTATTGTATGATGGGGGCGTGCATTATACATGCTCATTTTATGAACTCTCTTTTGTTACATATCCTCTCTCCCTTTGTCTCTCCTCCCTAAACTCTTGAGCTTCCCGAGCAATGAGTTCTTCCCATACAATAAGGACAATGGACAACATATATTTCATTAGGAGACTGTCTATTATGATAATTGAAACTTTCTCATCAGTTCAGAGTGAGATTTATACGTATAGAACTTAATTAACACTGTGTGAATGAATCAATAAAAGTATTTATCACAATATCACTATCCATGAACTGTATATTATATATATCTTAAGCTCATAAAGGTGCAACTTTTGGTGCATATGAAAGGGTTCATGCTCTTGTTTCTTTCATTTTTCTTTCTGTTAGTAATAATCTCTGTAGGGCACCTGTGCTTCACAGAAAGGTCAAAGTGCACATAAAGTGCTTCTTGAATTAAGTAAAAGAAAAGGGGCAAAATTTCTTTCCAAATAGAGTTTGATATGGAGTGTGCGTGTGTGTGAGAGATAAGCATGTTGACTTTTAAAATAAGTTTTGCAAATGAGGTAGGAGTGTTAAATGACTTAAGTTTTTTATTACCCAGAAATCTTGGAGTCTATTGTTATATAGTGGTGAATTATAGTTATTTTGCCTTTGACTTGAGGAGTTTATTTTGTGTGTGTGTCCACGCCTTGTCAGTCATCGTATTTCTGTATTAACTTTTTACGCTAAATTTTAACAGTTTCAAATGTGTGCTTCCCTGCAAATTTTCTTTTCACGTATTCCTACCCCACAGTTCTTAACCAACTTTTCCTCACAATTAATAATGCACCTATTTCTTATATCTTAAAAGCAATACCATTGATTGACCGTTAATGTACTTCTATACTAGTTTAGTCGGTTCTTGTTTTAGAACATGATTTCCCCTCTTGCTTATCTCAAGTTGTGTCTGGTTCAATGTTGGAATTCCTTGTTCTAGGCCCTTGATGTTGTTGAATTAGATCAGAAGACACTGTTAATGCAAGGGCTTGATGGACATGTCATGAGATGTGTACACGATCAAAATGGGAATCATGTCATACAAAAATGTATAGAATGCATTCCTGTGGACAAAATCAACTTTATCATAACTGCATTTCGAGGACAAGTTCAGGCTCTTTCTACTCACCCATATGGGTGTCGTGTTATTCAGGTAATGGTTTACATATTTTACTGTGAAGGACTCTACTCAGTATGAAATCTTTCAAATGTTAATTATGTATTTATCTGCTTTTGTTAGAGAATTTTGGAGTATTGTTCAGATGAGCAATCTATTCAATTTATAGTGGACGAAATTATGGAATCTGCTTTTGTCCTCGCTCAAGATCAGTACGGCAATTATGTGACTCAGGTTGGACATTATGCATTTTTATTTATGCTTTTCTCCCTTGAAGAAAAGTTACTTTTGTTTTACTTTGAAATGCATTAGATTTCTTCCCTATCAACATAGATCTTTAGTTTTCAGGATTTTCATCTGGCCTGCAATTTTCCACTCTTTGTATGCTAATTCAGCACATTAAAGTGATAAAGGAAGTTGATGTACATCACTGGAGCACTAATGCACATCCAGATGATGAAATATTCATAGGTTGAACTGATTTACTGGCTGATATATTGACTTTAAGATGGTTTTGAAAAGCCATTGACTATTAAATGTCCTTATCACCCCTAAACTATTGAAATGTTTAATCACCCATTACATTACTGTTTTTCCTTTCTCCTTTCCTTTTGTTTTTTTGTCTGTATTTTTTTTTCCTCTGTAAATTTATGCTTGAATGGAAACTGCTGCAGCAAGTCCTGAAAAGGGGGAAAAATGAAAGAGGTCAAATTGTAAGCAAGTTAGCTGGCAAGATTGTACAATTGAGTCAGCATAAGTATGCTTCTAATGTTGTTGAGAAGTGTTTAGAGCATGGTGATGCGACTGAACGAGAGGCCTTGATTTCAGAAATAATTGGGCAGCCTGGTGAAGGCCATAACTTATTGGTAAGTCAGATCATCAACCTATAAGTTAGTAGAAAGTACTCTAAGGTTTTGACCTTTGAATGAGGATTTAAGTTTTGACACATACCCTGCACCGGGCTTGCTAATTCTTTGAAATAACTCTAGCCATTGGACTTGATGAATTTATGTGAGGCTTTTTTTTAAGCATGTGATTGTTTAGTCTGAGTCGTTATCTCCTTTTTGATTTGGGGCAACAGCTAGATCATCAGAGAGATAATTAGAATAGTATATAATTTACACCTATTGGTCCATAGCTTTGAGGAAGAGGAAAGCAATTCCATTTCTTGTTCATCTATTTCTGCTCATGGTAAATTAGACTCCTATTATCTTTTTTCCTTTAAAAAAAATTCTCACACTTCAGATTTTAACTTTCAAATTTTAGTCCAGCCAAGAGGATAATAAATATTGTCTTTTTGAAGTCAAAGTGATGTATGTATTTGTCTTTGCATATTGGTGACAAGTGTCCATTATGGTATATTAACTCTTTTTCTTCAATTCAAGGTTCTTGATTAAAACATTCAGATATCTTATATTGTTGGAAGGGACAGATTTGTTGTTTATTTTAAAAGAGTTAGTACTATTGTTAATTCTTATAGTTTGATTGAGAACCCTTTAGTTAAATCATTGGTTTTGGTCCCTATAGTTTCATAAATATTTGGTCCGAGTTTAATGACTAGTCCATGTTCTTTTTACAAGTTTTGGTTTTAGTCCCTATATTTAAACTCAGACCAAAGCTTTATGAAATTATAGGGACCAAAACCAACGATTTGAGACTAAATGGATCAAAACCAAAATTTGTTCAAATTATAAGGACCAACATTGATATTAATCCTTTTAAAAATTGATTATTGGGTTGGGAATTGACATTCATGAATAGAAGATAGCAGTACTGGAGACTTGTTTTCTGCTGACTGACTCTGTTTTCTGGATTCTTTGCATAATGTAGACAATGATGAAGGATCAGTACGCAAATTATGTGATCCAGAAACTTCTTGATATAAGCAGTGACAGCCATCGGGAAATACTTCTCAATCAGATAAGAGATCATATAGATGCTTTGAAGAAATACACGTATGGCAAACACATTGTTGCTCGTTATGAACAACTTGTTAGTCCAGGTGAGTAGGTGTGCTATTATCTTCTGATTCATGAACATGTTCATATTCAGCTGTTCGAGTTTTCTCTTACCGGCAAACTTCTACTTTTTCTAATTTTGTTTTTACATGACATGAACATATTGCACCAATACTTCAAAAAAGTAGGCCTATTTATACTGAATATGTATCTGACAGGATATGTATGTGCATACCTCTATTTTTTTATATCGTATCTAATATGCACGTGTGTGTATGAGTGTGTATATATCTACACTTGCGCTTGCGCGTGCTCACTTATATTTGCACAATATATATGTTTGTCTCAACTCAGCATAGAATAACTTTGTTATTTTCTTGTTTTTGATGATTATGCAGCTAGCGAGGCTTAGATTTGTTGAGGTATAGTTTGATTGGGTAAATCATAAATGTATCAGAACGCTTCAGTCAGAATGGGCTGCTAAACTACAAAACTTGTTAGAGCAATCAAAGGGGAGAGAAGGTATTAGAAGCTAAAGCATTCTATGCTAAGCTGACGGTACATAGATTAATATATGTGTGTGTGTGTTTGTATTTTTATGTATAGAGAGTTTTGCTGCTCAATATTATGAAGGAAATTGGGTTTACCTGTAGTGTATTTGATATTGATATGTGGAGATATTTATGTATATGAATAATGAATGGCATGTGCTACATAATATTGAGGTTACAGGCTTATCTTTTTATAGAATGGTATGATTTTGTACTCTAGAGGATGACATTGATGTTAAAAATCACTTCATCATGATATGGCATTGTGACTACTTTGTTTGGATCCAACCTTTCAAGCTGGGACGCACAAGGGGAAACATTATAACATGAAATCTGAGTGCTTGATTTCACATTTATTGCTTCCTGGGGTGCTCAAGTATTTTAATTAGATCATCTACTTTTATGCTTTCATGTGTGCGTCAGTGCGTGCCATTTTTAGGCCTCTAATGTTTATTAGTAATTTTCATTTAAATGTGTATGTGGTTTTGGTGATTTCAAATGTGAAAAATACTACCGTAATATTGTGATTATGGGCCTGTTTGAAATAGTAATGGAAGAAGTGACTTATTTTTAATTTAACTTTTGCAAACGTAAGATAGAATAAAAGTTAAATTGTAAATATGATAAAAACCAAATGAGCTCTTATTTGGATTATCATTTGAAAAGTCAGTTGAGATAGAAAATAACTGAAAATTGTATAAATCTTATTGAACACTATATATAAATATATATTAGTTGTATATATTGTGATAATTGAAGATAAAAATTTAAATTTGATAAAAAAAGTTAAATTATTATTAAAAAATTAAAAAGCACTAAAGAAAAAAATTTAAAAACACTAAAAGGGACCCACACGGTTTGGTTTATGCAAGGATGAGACCATGGTTTTATTTGTTCCCATCGACATCACAAATTGTTGTTTAGCCTTGACGTGCCCACACATACATATCTTCAAATTCGACCAGCATAATAAAATTCTCCACTCCACCAATTATACCTACGGTTCCATCATCGATTGCGTGCAGAGGCTTCTGGGTTTCTGATTTTCCAGCTATTACCACCAGATTATATATATATGAATCTTTGATATAAAAGATGGCTTAAAAGCCTACATTACATAAGGAAATTACACGGAAGGGAAAATTAATCCCAAACTTTCTTAGACAATCCAAGATCTCAAATAGAAAGGACAAACATCTAAAGTTTCAGATTTAGACAAACCCATTTTAGCCAACACGTCAGCTAATTTATTACAGTCTCTACTGATGATGTTAACCGAAACTTCCCAATTCTTTTGGAGCAATTCTCTGATTTGTAGCAATTGAAGGCTACCAAGAGTATAGTTGCTGTCATAAATCATTTTGAAAATTTCCTTAGAGTCTGATTCCAGGATTAAGTACTTGACCCCCTTATTCCAAGCTAACCAAAGCCCCTCAAGCACAATCCATTCTTTAGCCGAAGTTGCGTTGCAGCTGCCAATATTTTAACAAATCCCACTATCCATTTTCCCGCAGAATCCCTAAGGACCCCCCCCCCCACACCCTGCCTTGGATGAATGAAAGGCCATAGCTCCAACAACATTTATTTTGAACCAAGAAAGATGAGGTTTACACCAGCCCGTAGGCTCCTTTCTAACCCAGGGAACCATATTCTGATCAGCTAAGACATTAGTTGAGTATTTCTTCCAAGTATGCATAATAACAGCAGCAGGGTCAAAAGGTTTAACAAAACTGTTATCAAAGAAAGATAAACGAGTTCCTCCATTCCCAAAACTTCCAGATAGCTACACCAAAAATTAGACTCCAACAACCTCCCCCATCAATGCCAAAATCACATTTCAAATTCATACGAAACCAGTTTTTAAGATTTGCAGAAAAGAATTTAGAAACATACCTAGGGTGCACCAGCTTGGACCATAATAATTTGGCATAGGAACAATCCCTTAGAATATGTAGTATGTCCTCCACATCCTCATTACAAAATCGTTTTGCGATGGAATTTGCGACAGATTTCGTCCGTCGCAAAAACCCTCGTCGCAATTGCGATGGATTTCGAAATTTCCGTTGCAAATTCGAAATTTTGCGACGGATATAGAATCCGTCATCTTTATAATACAACATACATCCTTTGGGGCAGCAATGAATTTTTTCACATCCAAGACCAAGCTCTTTCACCTTTTTTTTTGCTTGGTAAAAATCTTTCGGCAAATTATTGTCTTTGGGAACAATCTTACTCATGATCTGCATCATTTCGTTGTAATTCCTCTCACTCATATGGTGATCAGTCTTCAAGCTTAGTGTTGCTAGTGTAGCCGATAGCGATGAATATTCACTATTTTCAAAGTGTTTGCAACCTTCCCATAACGGACGTTGCGCTTCTTGAAGCTTTTTATAGAACCTATCGGCTTCCGGATGAGGATCCTCTCTCATGTATTGTGGTTGAGTATGTGTATCGGTCTCCTCTCCCATGTATGACGGTTCAACATGAGTAACAGGATCAAAATATTGACCGATCAACGGTCCCGCAGCATCCATAGCCAATTGCTCATATTGGTTACGGTTGTCTCGATGACTACTGTCACCGTAATAACCACTCGGTATCTGTCGGACTTCGTCATGACATTCCAACATTCATAATCCTTCATGAATCCCTTTTTACACAAATGGATTTTGACCGTGCCCGGATCTTTAAATCTTAAACACCTACATTTGACACACGGACAACTGATCGCCCTGCTTGAATTAGTTGAATGTGTCAAAGCAAATTGGATGAACTCTTTCAATCCCGCCAAGAATTCTTGAGTTAGTTGTCTTCTATCAGTTAGACGATTGTACATCCAACTTCTATCATGATTGCCTTTCATATTTCCTAGCTAGTTCAGTTACTAACATAATTAAAGAGATTATTTAACATCCATAATATATAAGACTTAATCAAGATTATATAATATGCATAATCAACTTGATCTTTTTGTATTTATAATAACCTATTTATCTAAACAATATTTATAATTTACTTTTTTAAATTATCCATCTTTGTTGTATACCTTGTTAAAAATAGATTCAAGTCGCCACTTAAATAAGATATTTTTTTAAAAAAAAAATTAACAGAAATTTTTATAAGAAATTAACTCAACTAGCTAATTTAACTAATTTTTATAATACATACGAATTTCATTTTTCCCTAAACTCACATATTTTTTCTACGTTACGTTAAAGATAGATTCAAATAAAACATGTAAATGAGATTTTTTTTTTCAAAAAACTTTATAGTAATTTTTATAAGACATTAACTCAACTAACTAATTTAACTAATTTTTATAATACATACAAATTTCATTATTCCCTAAACTCTCATCTTCTTTCTACCTTTAATTAATTAATTAATTCTCTTATTCCTAAATATCACTTTATAATTTGTTTTTTCAAGTTATCACAGTTCATTGTATAACTTGTTAAGTATAATTTTTAAATAAAAAATTTCAATGAGATAATTTTTGTTAAAAAATTAACATTCATTATTACTCCCTCCGGTCCTAATTATAGGACATATTTAACCAATTTGAGGAGATTAAGGAAAGAAGTTAAATTAGTTAATTTTACTCATTTTCCTAAAATGTCCTTATATAAATTTAAAATGACCTAAGTGAAAGTAAATCAATAGCTTCTACCACATGCCTCTCCAACCTATTTTTTTTTCTTCCACATGCTATCTAATTGAAATAATGATCTTACTATATACACACACACACACACATATATATATATATGTGTGTGTGTGTGTGTGTGTGTGTGTACATATATCGACAGACACATATAGGCACACACAGCCCCACACACATATAAACACACAAAGATATACATGTATATATGTGTGTGTGTTTATATTTGTACACACACATATTGACAGACACACACAAATATACATATATGCACACACACACACCACATATAAATATATGTATGTGTGTGTGCGTGGGTGGGTGTCTATATATATTTGCGCGCACACACACATAAAATATATATGTGTAGACACACACACACATATATATTTGTGTATAGACACACACACACAAAATATATGTGTGTAGACACATACATATATGTGCACACATACACAAACACAAAATATATGTGTGTAGACACACACATATATGTGTGTGTCTATAGATATTTGTGTGTACACACACACAAAAGTTTCATTGACGGGAAGAGTATACTCGTCCACATATATATAGTCACAAAAAAGCAAATACACTTGAGAGAATAAAATAGGGGTATTTTAGGAAAAAAAATTGACAATTATTAGAATGTTTTCCTATAATTAGAACCAAAACCAACTTTCAAATATTGTCTTATAATTAGGACCGGAGGGAGTATAAGAGATTAAATGAACTAGTTAATATCATTAATTTTTGTAATACATAAAAATTTCATAAATCCTTAGAGTCACACCTTCCTCCTACTTTATATTAATTAATTAATTCTTGTATCCCTAAACATCACTTCTTAACACTTCATTTTTCTCATTTCAACATCATCCTATTTATAGACTTATGTATCATTACCCACTAATACAAAATCATAATTTTAACACACAATTTTTCAACTATACAAAATAGACTATAAAAAAATAATGCAACATTAATATTCTCACTAATGGTCACAAATCAAAAATGAAGAACCAATAATAAATAATTTAATCAACATTAAAGAAATAACACAAAATATTATCACAAATCAACTTTATTATCAAATAAAGATATGTTATGAAAAACCAAACAAAATTTCCATATATACCGTGGTGAAAAAAAAA